>JABSTQ010009190.1:0-419138 GCA_013358835.2 Ixodes persulcatus | reverse complement strand
AAGAAGAAATCACATCACGGCGCATCAAGACAGAAATACCACGGCCCACGGCTTGGATCGACCCCAAGACAGGGAGAGAAAGCACCACGAGATTACCTGAGAACTCCTCCGTGCGCGAAGCAGAACTCGGGGCAATCCTTGAAGCGACCATCGATATACTGAAAAATACGGAAGGACCAAGGAGAGCGAGAATTTTTACTGATTCACAAGAAGCACTCCGGGCGTGTCGAGACAGCAAACCCAAAAGCAGAACGGCCAAATGAATTAAAGCGATTGCCACAGAGCTAAGAGCGAAGGGCATCGTGCTGACATTAGAGTGGATTCCGGGCCATGCGCAGATTCCTGGGAACGAGTGGGCTCACCGAGTCGCAGCGCAGGCAGCCAGCAGCAACAGCTCCGCGACAGGCTCAACCACTCGGGAGGAACACGAGGAAACGGAAGACCCCGTGGAAAAGGCCGAACTAGCAAGACAAGCTAGGAAAGCCTACCTCAGGGGACTCGTACCGACAGAGGAAGACCCACTACCAAATGGATACCGAAGATGGGAAGCGACCAGACTTCGCAGAATCAGAACCGGCACTGCACTAACGCCGGCCAAACTGGCAGCCTTTGGGCTACTGAAGGAAGAAGACCCTATCTGCAAGGCCTGCAGAGAAAATAAGGTGGCAGGTATCAAGCACTTACTGTGGGAGTGCAAAGGCCTGGAAGACCACAGAAAAACGGCGTGGGAAAAATTACCCGCTCAGGACCAACCAAGGAGGCTTAGCGACTGGACTCACCCCAGAGGCCAGGAGCAGCACCGAAAGGCGATCCTAGACTCCCTGGTTGAATTCATCAGGGAATCTGGGGCTCATAAATTCATTTAATAGCGCACCATAGTCATCCACTTCCACTCCTTATAACCCTCCACCCCCACCCCCTTGTCTCAGAGCACACCACTCATAGACGGGAATCCTATCATATATAATAAACATGGTCTCTCTCTCTCTCTCTCTCTCTCTCTCTCTCTTGTTCCATTGAGGTGAGAACGCTCTCAATGCCCTTGTCCTATTCAAGTCAGAACGGGAGAACAGTGATCGCGATTGGTTGGGTGCCGAGAAAGAAAGAAGGGAAACATGTCTTCCTCGTCGAAAAAATTAGTTAAGAAATAACATTTTAAGTTTCGCATTACACAAACCAGATCGAAGTGACCAGGATGGGAAGAAATCGTAAAGCTCCGAATGATTACGCTAAGGAGTTCGACAAATTTGACGAGTGTACCGACCCTTCTTCGGTGGTGTTCAAGTACTGCCAAATTACGGTCAGCGTAAAAGATAAGAAAGGCTCTACAAGGGTCACCGAGCTCATGTCGACGGAGCGTCACATCCACCTCAAGAAACCTCGTTTTTATGTATGTAAGTACTTATTTCTTACCATGTTTTCATCTGATTTAGTGTGAAAAAGCTAAGTTAACGTTTTCCTTTGGAGGAATGCCCATCGTATCTCTGAATATTTCCATAACTTTATTTTCTTTTTAGCCGGCAATCGTTAAACGTTTAGCCAGAGCTCTATTGGAGAGTGCATCGCGCGAGTCTCGAGGAAGAAGGATGAGGCCGACGACGTGGCACACAGATTCTGCAAGGCCCTTTGCAAGGCTGCTGATGGACCCCTTTGAGACCTCTTTCAAAGTATGGGCCCCGGCGCTCGCACAATGCCGTCTGCGCAAATGACGTATTCTCAAAAGAATTCTCTGTACTGCGGGGACTGTACGAGAATTGTCCGATTTCCTTTATTATCCCCGTGGCCGACCAGCATTTGCTCTACTTGTGACATTGTTTGATTGTGAGATTCTCCAACAAAGGATCTTTATTGCAGATCTTCACTTCCTCCAGCAGTGCAACGCCGTCGCCGTTGGGGCGTTTGTCCAGGACGATTTCGGGAAGCTTGGCAGGAGTTTTCGTGATGTGTGCGTCATTTCCTCGGACTCAGCATCATACATGCACAAGCTGCAGAGAGACATCCAACTATCACGTGCCGACTTCATGGCACTGCACTTCAAAGACATGTGCCTTCTCCTAAACATCACACTCGTCGAGGGCAGGAAACTGGTTGAGTTCGATGTTGTACAAGACTTTTCCGTCCACTTCCCTGCCCTCCTGAAGAGTTCGCGAGAGCGACGGCGTGAGTTCAATATTCCTTGTCACTCTATGATTCTTGAACTGAAGTGTCTGTTTATGGTTATCCCTTCACAGTGGTTTTCCTTTTACAAGGCATTCACTAATGTTTTGCATTACTGGCGCCCAATTCTATCTTGTCTGAAGACTATTGACGCAGTTGGTCATATGTGCAAGAGGCTGAACGCGCTTATCTCAATCCGAAGTCCTCGTAAGAACGTCTTATCAAAAATATTTTCATCCACAAAACTTTGAGCTCGCTACTTAAAGGGAAAATGAAACACTTCTTTCAAAAAATTAAATAGAGGTAAATTCTAGCCTAGATTTTTCCCGTAAACCCGAGTATCACATTCGTTTTCCCCTAAGATGTAACAAAATGTGAGAAAGCTCGAAAAACATCCGGCCAGTCGTGACGTCAAAGAAGGGTCTTTCGGCCGCCAAGCGCGTTTAGCTCGAAGGCCGCGCGTGCGATTGCAAGCTTGCCAGGTATATTACCCCGCACTGGTACAAGTCGCGACGTCTTTTCTGCCCTTTTTATAAATAGCAAGAGTGCGCGTACATAGCTTTGACAGGCACTGAAGATGCGCGAAAGCGGGGATTCCGAAAACTCCTTATGTGACGTCATACTCCTTGAAGAAGGGCCTACAGCGGCTCTTTTGAAAATGATTTTATGCAGCCTCCAGGCACCAAATTAAAAAAAAAATTATATTCGAGCTCCTGGAGGTCTAATGAAGATGGTTTAAGTGTGCTTCCTCAAATACAAAAGCGGTTCTGCTTCCCTTTAACATCATGAAGGTTTTTAAGTCGGAAAAAAACCCTCGTGCCCGAGGTGTATTTTGATCTCGGTGTAAAGCTCGCAACATTGCTTAAAAAGTGGAATCTTCTGAGTGAAAATATAGCAAGTGTGCAGGCGAGCTGGTGGTAGATAATCATGTTGTTTAACACCTGGGACTGTGGTGCAGAAAAGGATAAAGTTTTAGTCAAAGGAACAGACACTGAATGAAACGTCACAAACTCAGCTAACAGGTTTAATTCTCAAGCATCGTATACTTACCCACACAGCCACTCTCAACCACCTTCTAGGCAGAGATCTCCTTTGTTGAAACCACTTTCAAATACAAAGCACATACACACTCACAAGAGGACAAGAGATGGAATACCGGCTTTCCTCTACCCTCACCACTAACTACTACTACTAAAGATGGAATACCCCGCCACTCAAAAGCTACTGCAGTGTTCATGCACTTTTGGAGATGACTGAAGAGGGCCTAATGTCAGAGCTCATTGCTTCCTTTTCGGCTTACTACGTCGCCATCCAGGACAAGTGGCTCAGGACTGTTTCACGAAACATCGCTGATGATCTGCTGTTCGCGGATGAGTCGTTCTGGTTCCGCGTGCAGATAGTTAACCGTTGCGTGCAAATGGAGCTGCAGGAGGGATTTGCTCCCTATGAAAGCATATTCAGGCATGTTGTGATTGATGAATGTAAGGTCAGCGACTTGGAAGCCGAGTTTCTTCGGTACCGCCAGTATGCCATCAATGCTGTAGTTGACCCCGTGATCTTTTGGAAGCTGCATGCATTGGACTCGCCAGTACTGTCCCAAGCCTCTTTGAACGTTCTGAGGCTTCCCGTGTCCAGCGCAAATGTTGAGCGGGTGCATTCTCGAAATTGCGCGTCGTCAACAGGAAGGAGTGGCCGGCATTGACAGGCGCAAGCCTAGGAAATTATGCATGCATATACACAATAATCAAGTACGAAAGAGAGTGTGTAAAAGATGTAAATAAAATTTGAACTGTGTTTCGCCGTCAATGGTCGTTTACATTCGCAACGTTTTCCCCGATAATCACCGTTTAGAGCGTTTGCACAAGAGAATTCACCAAAAAGCACCGGTATTCTAGAAATAAATGAACTCCAATAAACATGGCCAATTTTTTCATAAATAAAACCCGGAACGTATACACCCTACGAGGGGCGTTCATAAAGTTCGTATTATTGTCACGAAGGAATAGAGATTCAGCAATCAAACTCGAGTAGGAGTTGAGACTTTGTCTACATGTTCGACACCAAAAGTTACCCTTTGTTTCCAACGATGCAGCACATGCCGGAGGCAGAGGCGGATTTAGGGGGGGGGGGGGGGGGGCGGCCGCCCCCCCCCCCCCCCCCCCCGAGACGCCAAAAATAAAAATAATTCTGAATTTTTTTTTTTTAATGTTTGGTTTTGGTGTAGCAATTATTTGGTCAGCAAACTAAATTTGTGCTGTCGAAGCAGGACAGTAGATTCGGCCATCTGTTTTTCCTTGGCAAGGTCTTTGTTATTTAATAAAAAAAATGGAGAGAGATGAGTGGACAAGTTTACCAGACGCGAAATATACCTGCGAAGGGAAAGCGGTGCTTGTTTAAAGTTCAGAACCTAAGATAGCAGCTTTGCGGCGCGGGCTCGTCCAAAGCGTCTCTCCACCCTGTACGGAGGCGGCGGCTTTGGTATCGAGGCTCCCTGCTCCCTCCGTCTCTCTGTGGAGCCATCCTGTGCCGCTGAATTGGCATCACTGGTTGAAAGGCGAAGAGAGGCGGGAAAAGTCCACAATGACCGCAAGACTCGGCTAAGGGGGTGGAGGGGAGGTTGTTAGGTGTCGACGCCCAGCCTTGTCTCTCGGGGAGCATGGTAATCTCGCTGGCGTCCAACCTTTCTCACGAACAACGCCCGAACCACTCAGTCGGGAAAACTTAACAGGTTTATTTCATAGCGAAATTTGTGACCGAAGACGACCGTCTCTCGAACGGTCGGGATTTTTGAGGACAAGCGAGGGAGAGGAGGATTCCGTGGGGGGTGCTTTTCCTGAAGCGACCGAGGGCAGTCGGACCAGCGGAGCTCTCCCCCAAGGGGAGCTTAACGTTTGGGAAAGGCGAGACGACGATTATCCCCCACTCTGGAATCCTACGAAGGGGGTGGGAAACAGTTCCAAGGTCTTCGAATTAGCTGATGAACGATCCCTGGATTGTTCCCCCGCAGACAGCCGGCGCCGTTTAATTCCCCCTCCCACCACCGTGGCAGAGAAGAATCGGGAAAGCTCGGAACACACACTGTCGCGTTCCGCCGCCTCGGCGCCAGCCGCAGGTAGAAGTCCGAAGGGTTGACACGTGACGTGAGGGAGGGGAGTCCTTGAGCGGCGCTTCCCCGGAAGCGACTGACGCCAGCCAGACTGGCAACGCCCCGAGCGTTCGGCTAAGCCTGGGCTAATCCTTCCCCCAAAGTGGTCCTAACGACTAGGAAAATACTTCGGTAAGCTTCCCACGCACTCACACACACATGGAGATGGGACGGGTCATAACAAGGTGTTGTTGAGATGGCGATAGCGAGGCGCGCATACCAAAACTCAACTGGTTTATTTTTGCTTCCCGTCTTGGGTGACGGGCGTTCCCCTCTCCTTGGCTACGTTCTCCCGAAACGGGAGGGTGGGAAGAACTGGTCTATCGGGAGCGCAGCAAGGTCACGAGGCAGGGCGAGTTCTCTCGAGCGGTGAGCAACGTGGGTCACCACAGTGTACACGCGTGCGTGTGTGGGCTCTGAGTCATGCGCCGCCGGGCCTGAGCGAAGGTACCTCGGGAATGCCAGCGCTCACGTTTCACAAGTCAGGAACGGTCGGTCAGGCTACTTTGAAGGGGAGTCAGTCGGGTAGCTTAGAGCGCCGAGAACAGTGCAGCTTCAAGATCCGCGAGGGAAACCAAACGTGGACTTCTTTACTGTGTTGCACCATTCATCCCTTCTCCGTCGCGGATCGCTGTTTTTCAGTGACAATTGACTTGGAGCACGTGGTGACGCGCACGTTCGAGCTTAGTGGCGGCGCTTTCGACCTGTCGTTCACACGTTCACTCCTGGGCAAAACGGTGATTCGGGTAACGAGAAAGTGCTGTTGACCTCCAGAGACAAAGTGAGCCTAAGGCGGATGAAGTAACCGGGAGTCGAGTTCTGCAGCCTGTTAAGAATGGAACCTTCGGCGACCTTCTTCCGAGTTTCAACGCTGCGGAAACGAGTCACGATCTGTTCAGGACAGTCGCCCGCCTCTTGGAGCCTGCCCGAAACGAGTCACGATCTGTTCAGGACTGTCGCCCACCTGTCGAAGCCTGTCAAAGCCTGTTAAAAACGAGTCTCAACGCGTCCGTGACGTCAACGGGACGTGTGTGTGTGTGCGTGTGGGTTCGTGCGCTCCGGAAGGGGAGAGAGGCATGGCCTAGCTGCGGAGAACCATGGCTACGACGCACTTCTGGCTACGACGCGGCGGACTTTGCTGCAACGCACTTGGCGGTTGCACCCGCTGCCCTGGCGGAGAGTGAGGGAGAAAACGGACCCTATATAAGGCGGAGCGTGAGGCTGCTCCGTGGTTCTCTCGGATTTGACGACTGTATCGCTACCATGTAATTAAACCGTTCGTTACGTTACCAATTCTCCCACCTCCACTGGACCCCTGGGTTCTTCACTTCTGGGAATGGTCGTCGTCACGAGCCAGGAAGCCTCCGGACTTTCGGCTTAAACCCCGCCTCGAACAAGCCGCTACAATGTTGAGTTGCACTTTAGTCCGTAAAATGACGTTGCTCTTTTGACAAATTATAACGAGGCATTTTCTGCACTTCGCTCGCATATGAGGTGGTTGGTAGCCGTGACGCATGCCGAAAAAGTAATTGACATAGATAGTAAGGAAAAGAAAAGCTAAATGGAACGTGTGAATTGTTCGTTTCTTTGCCACCATCCGCAGCGACATAAAAAAAAAACATCGCGCTGCAGACATTAATTGTTTCCTCCTCTTTCTATGCATAAAAATTAGTCATAGACTGTGTGCGGCGTTTCTTTCGGTCGATGGATAATCAAAATATTTATGCGAAATTTGCTCACTAAACCTTTTTTGTGGGGTGGAAGGACACTGATGGCTTAAGAAATCCCAGCCAACCAGCGTTTGGGACTTGGTATGTTATATTGAGCTAATTTTTGTAATAATTTTTCCTTTGTATTTGTGTACGCAGCCTTTACTACTTTCACCTTCCAATTACACTTCGGCTTGAGACGCATAAGATCGCACAGCTGATATTGGTAATTAGTGCTGAATCAGTCACTCGTGGTATTTATAAATTACGTCACTTATGAATGGGTTCTATCTGTTTAGTAAACAAGTGTTTTTTACATAGAGTGAAGATGGTCCACCAAAGTCATCCAAGCGGAAAAGTACCACTCTGCATAACTTCTTCCAAGCTGTGCCCAAAAAGATTGTCACTGAGGCAGACATTGCAAGCAACGACTCGAAGCTCACTTTGAAGTCTGATGGCGTGGACGAACAACTCACGATTGAGGCTCTCCCGTCGCCCATGGTCGAGAATTCTGACGGAACTACAACACTAGCCCCGGCCGTCCACACACTTCGGAATCCAGCAGCTGACTTTGGTTTGCAATATGACATTGGCCACTTCGTTGGGGCGAGGCCAGACGACCACACCGTGGTTGGCTTACTCGAATGCCATTGGATGCCACCGCAAGGTTACTCCTTCCCTTTCTCCGAACACAACAAGGGACAAACAGTCGAACGGAGGTACGTCAGAAGTGACCACCTACTGAAGTATCCTTGGCTGGTTGTCTCGGATGCCAAGGCAGGTTTGTTCTGAAAATTTTGTCCTCTTTTTGCCACCGGGCACATTGGAGGAAAACACAAGACAGTTGCCCTTCAGGCTCTTGTAACGGAGCCTTTGAAAACATTCGCGAAGCTTCTGGGGAAAGATGGAGCTTTGGAAACCCATTCCAAAGCTAGATATCACATCGAAGCAGTGGAAGCAGGCAAGGCTTTTCTGAAAACTTGTCGCGACCCAGCAAGGGTTGTGGCAAACCAGATCGATACACAGCGAATGCGGCAGGTGTCTGAAAACCGCGCGCGGCTTCTCTCGATTGTCGACAACGTTGTGTTCCTGGCCCGGCAGAATATTGCCTTCCGTGGACATCGGGATGACGGCCCAGTGGTCACTGGGAAGAACGGCAATGACAGTTCGGAGAATGGAGGAAACTTCAAGGAGCTGCTGCGCTTCAGAGTGAAATGTGGTGACCATGCCCTCGAAAAACATCTCTCCACAGCCACAGGAAGGAAGATGTTCACAAGCAAAACAACTCAAAATGCCCTTATTGAATGTTGCGGAGACGAAGTTCTGTCCGTGATCTTGGCACGAGTTCGACAGAGCAAATATTATGGCATTATGTTCGACGAGACAACTGACGTGGCTCACAAGTCTCAGCTATCTCTTGTTTTGTGGTATGAACATGATTTAAAGATCAGAGAAGATTTTGTGGGTTTCTTAGATCCTCGAGAACTCAAGCCTCAAGATTAAAATCAGAATCAGAATTCGTCTATGTCGGACAGCGGGTCCGACGAGGAAGAGCAAGACGAAGACGACGCACTGGAGCCAACACTGACTGGTACCAAGCTCGGAAAAATCGTGCTAAGTCTACTGAGGTCATTGTCTCTCGACCCCAAAGGCTGTGTAGGCATTGCAACAGACGGATGCTCAGTAATGACCTCCGAGCTCTGCGGTGCCATTCAGGAAATTCAAAAAGTAGCCGTGCATGCAGTTCGATGCCCCTGCTTCAACCACAGCTTGAACCTTTCTATATCCAAAACATCAACTGTGCAAAGTGTCCGAAACACCACCGGGACAATGCGGGAAGTCATTGCGTTTTTTACGGCCTCGCCCAAGCGTAACGCCGTTTTGAAACTCCAGCTTGGCAAACAGCTGACCAAGTTATGCGACACATGTTGGGTCGAACGTCACGACGCTGTTTTGCAGTTTAGAGAGAGCCTGGGAAGCATCGCAAAGGCGTTGGAAACGGTTTCGCAGTGGCGAGAACCAAGCTCAGCTGCCAAGGCGAGATCACTGCTTACATCAATCCTGGATGCCGAATTTGTAATCGCAACCCTAGCTCTCTACGATGTACTCTCAGTCACGCTTCCCCTAAGTCGGTTGCTCCAAAAGCCGGATCTGGAAATGAACAGTGCCTCGGACATCGTGAAAGACACAATCGTCGTCCTGAGCGAAAAGCGGAACCCATTAAACGTCGAGAAGACTTTCAAAGAAATTTTCGCGCATGCAGAAGAAATTGCCGAGAATATGGGAGCCCAACTAGATGGGCCTCGTCAAGTCCAACGACAAATGAACTGCGCAAAATTGCCTCCACAGACAGCCGAGTCATACTTCCGCGCACATGTATACATTCCTCTTGTGGAATCTGTCGTAGAAGATCTTAAGCAGCGTTTTCCGGAAGAGGTGCTGGAAGTGTACAGCCTCAACACACTTTTGCCTCGCCATGTGAATGAGAAGGGAGCTCCAGGAAAGCTCAGTATCCTGGCAGCAAAATACGGCGTGCTCCTCGGAATGGGAGATGTAGCTTTGCAGACCATCATCAGAGCCGAATTTTCACTGTGGGCGGCGAAATGGAGACGCGAACAAGAGAAGGGGCCTCTTCCATCGACAGCTGTGGAGACACTTCAAGAGTCGGAGCCAGAGCTCTACCCCAACATCAGGACTCTGCTGCGCGTTCTCGCCACACTGCCAGTTAGTGTTGCGACGGCTGAGCAGTCCTTTTCCACCCTTCATCGAATTAAAACTTGGATTCGATCGCGGTGTGGCGAAAAGCGACTCAACGGTCTTGCCCTCCTCCACGTCCACCGAGATGTGAACGTCGACCAAGAGAAGGTGGTAGACCGCTACGCGCTGGGAGCACGACGAAGGAAGGCGATGTTCGTGCTCTGAAGAACCTTTAAGTTGATAACTTGTGTAAACAATTATGTCTGTATTCTGTCCTCCCCAATTGTAGGGTTTTTTTTTTTCTTCATCTCATCAGATAAACATGAATCTGTTTAATAAATAATTTTAATGTTGCTCCACGCAATTCGCCTAGGCACTGCGCTGAAGACCATTTGAGCTCGCATTTTTGTTTTCTATTGGTTTCACGGATCCACAAGACCATAAAGAATCGAACAGTTATTTTTGTTTGGCTGTTTCCCGTAAAATACCAAGTCATTGAGAGTAAAGTCGCTGAGAAATCCCACCCACTGTTTTTTTTATTAGAGTTTAATTACTCCAACTAAATGCTCACTTTTCTCAAGAACTGTGCATTTTCGAGAGTGAGTCAATAAAATAACAATGAAAATAAGAAGGTATTTTGATCACGTTCTTCCAGGAATTAGAAATTCTCCATATTATTCGGCCGTCTTACATTTGTCTTGATAACAAATCCTTTCTTCTCCGGTCTTTGTAGTGTTTTTTTTTTTCTTTAAATTTATGTATTTTGTGTGATCGAGTCCCTGCACAAACTCTTTCACGCCGCGTGCCTCAATTGCCTGTGTTGCTTAAATGGGGATAGTCACTGTTTAGACATAGAATATAGAACCATGCACACGTATGTCTCTCTCTATCTCTATTTTTTTTTTTACCACTTATAGTGCAAATCTTTGAACCACTGAAGCAACAAGTGCGGGTTAATATAAAAGAACAAGAAACTAATACAAATTTGGTGGGAATATTTAGGCTGTAACAAACGTTAAAACACGATTAATAGTTGCTTTTTGTAGATGCCGCAAAAATCGCTAGCCCGCACAATTAAAAAAAAAATCACCACCGCCCCCAAACCTTAGCCATAAATCCGCCCCTGGCCGGGGGCCATTGTTTTAGAACTCCACGACTTGAGTGTCTAGGAATCGCTCCACTTCTGCAATAACTTGGTGTCCGTCCTTCAAATGCTTTCCTCTTATTTGGCCACACTGGAAGCGTCTGCGCCATTTAACGAAAGTGTCATAATGTGGGGCGTTGTCCCCGAACAACGCTCCCAGATTGGAATGAATATCCTTGGCATTGCTTCCCTTCAAATGAAAAAAACGGATCACTGCATGCGCTTCACACCGACGGGCGGTGCCATTTTTGTTTCGACTTCCCAGTGGGGTTCCGAGCTACTACATCATGCGATGTTAAGATTGTGCGGGAACTAGAGGGAAGCGCGCTCAGGTTGATGCCTGTTTTGTTCCGTTTTTTTTTCAAATGTTTGTGCCGATAATATGAACTTTATGAACGCCCCTCGTATTTATACAGCACTTTTTTATTTTAGAAAATTATTATCAATATTTACGCAATGTAAAAAGGCATGCATAAACATTTCATGGTTTAGTTTGCTTGTTACCCTCCTGTCTGTAGCCAGTTTTATATTCCCGCGTATAGGCGCATAATAGTCTAACTTCAGTTCAAATTTTGTTGAACTTTGTGTTAAACATCCTCAAACGTCGAACCTGGTCTAACTCCGACCTTGGCAGGTTGGCGACAATCCCAGCGAGCTCCAATTTTCTACCAAATCTTCTCAACCCTCTTGGCAGTCGTGTTCAGAAAGAAAGAACGACTTGCTCTTGTTTATCTTCAGTTCTGACACAGTTCTGGCGTCAAACCACTTCCTACGACACGCTGGTCTACTGTACGAATCATCACCAGGTTGCCAATCGCAGAGAAGTCTAAAGAATATTTTTGTTTACAGATCAGACTTTCTTTTACAGCGGAACTGTTTAGGGGTAGTTTCCCCAGTTTCGTATCCGTGGACAAATAAATCTCGACACACCCCTCTGGGCAGCTACCGCCATCTATGAGCGACGGCGGTAGCCGTCGCTCATAGATGGCGGCATATAGTATACACCTCCGCTGCACTTCCTTCTTCACCAAAGTGGAACAGCTGAAAGATTTTTTTTTTTTTTGGGGGGGGAGGGAGGGTGGACGAATTATGGACAAGTATGTACAATGTGTTCCTTTGGGCGCTGCGAAGCAGAAGCAAATGAAACTTCATCAAAATGGCTCGAGTGGACTTCCACTCAGTCGTTACGCCCGTTCCATGTACTCGTGAATGTTCAGTTCTTCCCGATCAAACTGTGCTACGCCGGCGTGAAATCGTCGGGTTTAGCTCTGAACAGCATTGCCAAATGGGAAAGGGGTCATGACACCAATCACTTAATTATAGAAGTTTCAACAGATTTCACAAGACAGTAAAATTGACATAAAAAACGCCTAAAATGTTCAAGCATTCGTAATCAGAGCACATTTTTGAAAGGACGTAGATTGAACCAATCAGTTTCAGGTACCTGTGCAGGTTTCTCAACGTATTCAACGAGACGGAGCACCCTGAAACGAAACGTGCCAGTGGAGCGAAAAACTTTCATCAAGTTCATTGCAATATCACCTAAAAAAATACTCAACTTTGGCGCGTAATGTAAAATCTGCTTGTGAGACAAACAAAAAAAAAATCTTTCTTGCGTTTCAAACATGTACGTTTCGATAGTATAAGAAATACCCAATGTGTTGGCCCTCTGGTGGATAGATTTTATGTAAACTACTTTTTCTTGATCTGGCCTCTTCAACCTAGGCTCTACGGCTCTATCTCAGTCGAACGGCTGCTTCCGCCACTATGCTTTTGCCACTTTAATATGGCGTCATTATCGTTTTCAGTTGCTTGGAGTCACGAGACATTGTATCCCAGATTTCATGAGATTTTTTTGTCGTGGTTTACTAACCAGGACACGAAAAAGCTCAATAATTTAACAAAATTTCAGAAGTATTGTGACAACTTTCATCATCTGTCAACATTGTCTATTAAAGCTTTACAGAGTTAATTTTTATCACGCTGCTGTAAGACAAGAGAAAGCTTGTTAATCAAACCTTCAAAAAGAATAATATTTATTAGCAAAATAGTATTCGCAAATTTATTGAATTAGCTAGGAATCACATTGACGAAAGTCATACTTGCCGATGTTTGCGTTCTAAGACGTAAATGTGAGCCCCATTCCCTTCGAAGCAGCGGAAAAGATAAAATGCCACGACAATAGCGTAGCCGAATGCAAACCTCACTGCATCCGGTGAGTCACAAAACAAATGTGCAGTTACAAAACTCTCAGTGCTGATAAAGAAGCACAACACTCGTATGATTATCTATTTGAAACGTAGGCTGGTGGAGCTAAGAAATCGTCTGAAAAGCATTCCTTATATCAGAAAGTAACAACAAACATTCAAATCACTAAGAACTCCTCAAATTGAAAATAAAGAAGGTTTCTTTTTTGTTTAGCAAGAGTTGCGGCCGCACTATCCACGAATATATCAAATCCTCACCTAGATCTTTTCAAACTATATAAATAAAAAAATGAAAAGAGGCAGTCTAAGGACTCTACATCAAAATAATGAGAGATGAATTCAACTTTGCAGCTGATAATTAGAACGAAATATTAAATGTACACCCTTAGAGCAACTCTGTCGAGGCTTTTGGAAACCTAATGGCACCGGGACACTGCCTTCTTGCGCTTCTACTTAAATTTTATACAAAAAAATCCTCGTGAAATCGGCTATATGAATGAAAATGTATGCTGTGAAAATTAGCAAGCACCTAGTCCTCATTTTCAACGAGTCTCAGCTTTACTTTGGTGCCGTTTAAATACAAAAATCCAGAAAAGTTTTTTTTTTTTTTTACCACAAATTTGGTGACAACTTTTACTATCTTCAAATTGCATGAACGTATTACGTGTACAGGCTGCAAACTCCTTGAATACATCACTTGTAAATTCGTGACAACATTTAGTGAGAAACACAGTATCATATACACGCAAAGGCACAACTTTAGAAGACTGCCAAACAGTTATGAACCTAATCGAGCATCTCCACGAACTAAGCGTAAAAGAGAGATGGATGCACTTTTTGTCAATATCCAAAAAAAAACCGTTTCGTGATTCAAACTTCACAAGCAAACTGAAATGTATTGTGGGTGAAGACCGATGGTAAGAGAAATCAAATGCTACGCGTAGAGCGATTATAAAATACTCGGTACTCGCCCACAAAACACAAACGCAACAGTTTGTGTTAGAGGGATACTGAACCGAGATTTGGATTTCGCTAAAATAAGGCCGCAGAAGCGTTGAACGAACTCCAAAACATCACTCAAACGTCAATATCTCAAACGGATGGCTACTTTTGGAAAAGAAGGGCTCGATCAAGAGAGGGCTATGACGTCATTGTCCTCCTGGAAAATTTGAGGACGAGGGGAAGCGGCCTCGCTTCTCTCCTCCTCGTTTCGGATCACCTGCTCTAAGTGACGTAGCGAGGAGGAGAGGGAATGAGAATCGTGACGTGCCTTGTCTCGTCGGCCTCGTCGGCCGTGTTCAATCGCGCACTTCTTTTCCAAAACTACGGCGATCCGTTAGAGATACCGCTAAATGAGTGATGTTTTGGGGTTTTGCAGCGTTCCGCCTATCCGTCCAGCTTTGTTTTCTGAGATCCAAATTTTGATTCAGTACACCTTTAAGCTGTCAATGTCCAGAATTGTAGTTCCGTTTTAGCGCCCCTTCCTTCTCATTAATTACATTGCTAATGACATCCATGTAAACATAAAAATGTTCAGTTGCTCCTAATTGTGTTTATCACCGGAAGGTTGTACCAGCCAAGATGATAAAATCTTATTGAATAATCTCTAAAAAGGGTTAGCGGCTAGCGTATTGACTGGCAAATGGCGCTCGCTTGGCGTAGTCTAACTTTTTGTTTCTATTTGTTTGTCGGAAAAGGCAAAAGGTAACGCTTTTGACATCCCAGGAAATCTTAATGGTATAAACCTGCTTAGAGCCAATGAATATATTCTGATAGCGTCTTTTCTGAACTGGGACGTGCACGTAAACGCCCGTTCACACACTTGCAACCGAGGACGACCGGATTAGATGAGACAAGATCGGATTTCAAGCCTCTTGTGACGGCTTAGCAGATGCTCCGCAGCAGCCGTCGCAAAAGTTTTAAAAACCGGTCTTGTCTCAGTCGGTCCTACTCGGTTGCAAATGTGTGAATGGGCCTTTAAATGTAGCTACCAAAGCCCATGAAAGAAAGTTATTCCAAAAGAATTTGAAAGGTTTGCTTTCTGAGGTCAAGCCTTTGCATATAAACCCTCGTACACGCCGTAAAAAGTATGCTTATATAGCTGATTTTTCGATTAAAAGAAACATAAGTGTTATCAAAAGTGTTTAGAACTAAGTACTTTGATTGTTTCACCAAAGATAAGAAGGTACTGATTCCCACACAGGGCGTCCCAGGAGAACAGGCCTTTTGTTGACATTTTATGATCGCGAAAAATTGGGACACCTCGAACTGTTCGCTATTCTAGGTTAATGTTTTTCGTTGTTTTAAAGAAACTGGAATAGGCTCTTTGCACTTTTTGATTTACACCAGTGTTTCATCGGTCATTTGTTTATTTGAACATCGGCTTTCTTGTGAATTCATGGGCTTGAGTGTAATTTACTATTAAAGACATTGTAATGGGCCGTTTGTATCCTTGTTCGATCACCTCAAATTGAACATTTTTATCGTATTTCAATTCCTTTTATAATCTTATTACAAGATCGGTGGCATTGTTAACTAAATAAAACTTGTGGCGCAATGCTCTCGAATTTTAGGCAACAGTTTTAACTACACCACTGAGTAAGCACCGAAAACACGTGTCCTATAAACAAAAATCATTTCGACGATTCTTACATATCTGCGTTCAACATTTTACTCTTCTTCTGTTCTCGGCTTCTCTAAATAAACAAATCTAGGAAACAAAAACATAAAAATATACCACACATTTTTTTTTTTTTATTGAACACGTTTTCGAATTTCGCCTTAATGTATCTTCTAGAGGTTTTAAATCGCGAGGCGCTTTTTTAACGCAATAACATCAAAAAGAAACTACTCAACCTATTTTTGTTTTGGACAACTTAAATTTGGAATGCTCCATCCTGTCAACTTATGGATTCGCTTTACGTTTAAACAGTTAAAAACCATCATCGTGGGAAAAAAAAAAACAACTTTATTTCAACAAGGTGCTCTAAACTGCAATGGTGAAACCATATCTTCATATAAAAATTTCCTCGTTTTTTTTTTTTTTTTCTTTTGCATAACCGAAAGTGGAACAAAAAAGTAAAGACCATCCTCTTCACGCCACCATCTTTGTCCATTGAGTTGTGAAACATTTTTTGAGCATGGGCAGTGGCTCTCTTGGGCGGATTATTTACGCCGTTCAGTATTTCACAGCCCGCGATAAGTGACGATAACCTGTATACGCTGCCAAATACCTTCCCTTCTCAGTAAGGTCATTATATAGAATTCGTTTTCTTTTAAAGCTTTTAAAACAAATTCTTGCGGTTTTAACACCCTTCAATTATAACGCACCAATAAACAATTCCATTAACGCCTTTTCTTGGTATCTGAGTTCGCAGAACACCTTATCGCGCCGGAACGCGTTGGATCGATTACAACGCGTGTTCACCTTCGAGTATCGATAGATTAAGCGCGTTGGCGACATCGTTGGGCGTCTTGCAACACGGCCTTGTAACGGACGCAATAATCTTGGCCATTCAATCAGGGTTCATCGTTCCGTCACCCACTTGAAACCGCATATAAATCTAAGCCCCTCCTAGAACGTTCCTCACAGTCTAGTCACCTCTACGAGGTGTTCTAACAGCTGCTGAAGCCAGCGTCGCCGCCGTCACACGCCCGGTTAGTACCCAAAGTTACTTCTTCTTATTAGCAGACACCCTACATGTCTCAAGTTACAAAGTCAACTGAGGAAAGGGTAAGAATCGGGTGATCGGCGTAACTATTTGCATGGAAGGGCATCATTCAAACGAACCTCACAGAGTAGTCAGCTGTAACCCTCTGTGGGAGTATGCCTAGAAACGAATGTCCCTAAATGTTTTTCTAATAGAGTATCAAACTCTTTCCGGAAAGAAGTCTGAGAAATCCCAGAATTTGGGTGTCGAGTTGACGCAAATGTTTTGTGTACAATTTCAAAACATGAAAGACAGATTCTTACCGCTTTAGCGAAATTAGCGGATAAATCTGATTCAATTACTGATGATCTCTTACCTTCCGACGACGGCCTCATAACTCCTCCCCCCCCCCCCCCTCTCAAGAAAAGAGAGTTGAAGATTCCTTACGGAATATGTCATCCGTAATCACCTTCCTGAAAAAAATAGGTTTAATTTTTCTTTTAGATCGCCTTAGACGCTACCTACGTTGAATGTCTTCCGGAATTTAGCGGACTCGTCAGCCATCTTGAGTAAGTTGAGCATAGCGAGTTAACGACACCGTAACTAACATATGTATTAAAATATCTAAAAAAGCAATTGTAATTGTCTGGTGTGTATGTCTAGAAAGCATGAAGTTAGTCAGCCCCAATAGGAATCTACGTCTCCAGTGTAGATGAGAAATTTTGCCAGTGCAGTATCTCTGCTATTTGGGGCCTTTAACGCGTGCATCACGCAACAGTGATATATGACCGCACGCCGGTACGATTCTCAGCCGCATCAGAAAGGGCAGGGGTGGGGATCGAACGCAGAATCACCGGGTTATACAGAAAGTGGACCTTTCGCTTCACGTGCTCCGAGCTAGGCTGCTCCAGAGGCTGCTCTAACCGCTCATTCACACTGGAAGCGGATCCGCGTTCGCAAAACGGTTGCGAACGCGGTTGTATAAAGATCCAGTACAATTGCACGCGCACTCGATGACATCAAGTGCGCGTGCAATTGTACTGGATCTTTATACAACCGCATTCGCAACCACTTTGCGAACGCAGATCCGCTTCCAGTGTGAATGAGCGGTAACACTCGACCACCGATCCCTCCTAATCTCTTAGTCTGAGCACACAATTCGCTTTAGCTTAGTGTACCATCGATATGGCATGGCAATAGAATACAGACCCTCTTCAGAAGTGCGTGTTATCTAGTAGCAGCTGCGAAAGTTATCCGATTCGGCCATTGTTCGGGCACGTACTATGACGGCGCTACACGAATCCAACTCTAACTTCCCTCAGTGGAGTGGGGGAAAAATGTACACCTCCACTCATGAGGCGTTAGGCTTCAAAGACGCTTCTCGGCGATTCCTCCACTGGAGGAATTCCTCGAGATTCCGTACTCCACTCCAGCGTTCACGGGGATGTCTAGGAGACGAGAATATACCGACAGGTTTTGCCCATAACATAATCTTGGTGAAAAATATGAATATATGTGTTCGGTGTCTTTACAAATATCTGCTTTACAGCTACTGAATTGGATGGATTTCGAACTGTTTTGTAGCCAGCGTGAAATTGTTTATTTGTTAGATCGTTAAAACAAGCACTAGCGCTTTCCAGTCTCTCAACAGTGGCAAGAAAATAGCGACCAGTCTTTTTTCTTTTTTATGTCCGAATTCGATTACGCATTGAGCTTTTCTGCGTACTGATCTCTTAGAAGAATTGTGTTCTGCGCTGTGTATACGTTGCTATTGAGCCCGGTTCTTGTCTTAGCCATCCTCTGAAATGCAGCCGTAGCATAAAAATATCGCAAGTACTGGTGCCCACTTGTCGACGACTCACACATTTATGCAATTGTACTGGCGTGAAACTACAAGCGTCTAGCACCCAAAGAGCAGAATGAATGTACCAGTGTCTGTGTAACTCGCGTAATTAAGATGTTTATTCCAGTGCGAGCTCGAAATATAATTTCGCTTTTTTGTACGTATGGGCTCGACAGCTTATGCATGTCCGTAGAATAGCTGCTGGCAATGAACCCATTAAACTGCTCTAGAATGTTTTCACTGCTTCATGGAGATACACGGCCCAAGAAGGATAAGGCATGCACATTGTAACGTTCGACCACTTTTTCGTATTATTTTTCGAATGGGAACTACCGCGAGTCACTAGGGCATCCATGCTTCTTATGTCACCTATAAAGCTACTCATTTAATTGGTTGCCATTCCCGAAGCACGGATGTCCTGCTGTCTCGCGATCGTTAGTCGACGTAAAACCCTCATAACTTTGATTGAAAATACGTTTATTGATGATTCACTGGTACGACCGTCACTCTTGCACGAGGTAGTCAAGCGGTCAAATGCTACTGTCTGGATGGGCCTTTAGCAAAAATGCAAATTCCCCTCTTTGGCACGTTTCGCTCATACAGTGTCGAACAATAAATTTTGCTGCATGAGTTGAGCTCATAAAAGTCTCACATCACAATGTCCACGTTCGCCGCGCTCCCCATGAAATTGACAAGCCGGTGGCACATAGTGCTAGCCAGTGCTGGCGATAAGCCGCGACACTTGCCCGTGACCCGGTAATCCTTATGTCACGACACATTTACCAAGTGTCCGATTACCGTGCACCTGAATGTCCCCACGCCGTAAAACTGCAGCTCGTTCAACAGTGGGAGATTCGGAAAGAACGGCAGACCGCGACTGTTCTCGTACTTCTCCAGCGACAGGGTCTTCGATTGGCTGGCCACCGTCGCATTCGTAAAGCAGTAGCGCGCAACAAATTCGCGGTCGTTGAGCACATACATCACGTTCAGCCAGTTTCTAAAACGACGCCGTGACACATGAAGGTTCTCGTCTTTGATGTGGCGCAGAAGACTATCGGTTCTAAGGACAAAACTTACAAACTCAGTGAACAATCTGTCGCTCGCAGTAACACCAAAAAACCAGTCCGAGTCTCGAGGAAAAATATCTAAGTAGCTCCGAAGCTGCCTAGATATTTTGGAGGAAATTGGTGAGTATTTGCTCAGTCGAGTGGAGTTTTAAGGCGAGTTCAGACTATGGAGAGCAAAGTCGTTATTATTGGGCATTTTGAGTGGAGTTTCAAATCGAGCAGCGTTTATGATTTTGGCCGTGAGCATGGATTAGACCGGTACCTGATTAGACACGAGAACCACGTCAGCGTTCGGCGTGAACTCAGCTTGTGTCGAAAACGACCGGTGCTTCAGCTTTCGGTGAGGACTCGAATCCACTTAGACGCTTCGTGCCTAAGGCATGGTGACTGTCAATGAGGCTTGATGGGGTTTCGACGTGTGTCCATTGAAACTCATATTTTATGCTTTCTAGGCTTCGTCCCTTGAGACAGCACCATGAGGGCAGTACTTCTAGTGTCATTCCTTCTGGTCGCCGTGCTGGCGAACCCCACCCCGAAGGCCAAGTGCGACCCGGAGAAGTGCAAGGCGAGCGAAAACTGCGTGTGTGCCAGCACCGACCCGCCCAACAAGATGAGCGTCCAGGACACGCCGCAGTTGGTCATGCTCTCTTTTGACGGCGCCATCAACGAGGGAAACATGCCGTTCTACCGCGAACTTCTAGACGGCACCCAGAAAAGGAAGAACAAAAAGAGCGGATGCAAGATCGGAGCCACCTTTTTCGTGAACCATGAGTACCTCGACTACACCGCTGTTCATGAGCTCCACAACAGCGGCAGCGAAATCGGACTTCGTTCCATCACGTACGTAGAAGTTTTTTTTTTTAATTATTGGCCGGCGACGTGCGCGACCAAACGCGTCGTTGTTGTTGGTATTCACAATAGAATGCCTATATGTTTCTGCTGGCGGCCCTCCTGGAGTGGGTACAACCTTGTCGTCTCCCACTTATATGTAGCCGCTTATGAGCTATTTACGCAGTCGTAGAGAATTACCACTTGTGAAGTGACGCGGAATAACCTTAAAAAAGTATCTGGTACCCATGTTACATGAACACAATTAACTGCAATTACGCTAAGCCAAAGTCATCACACTATACTTTTGAACAACGTTATGTGACTATGCGGTGAAAGCTATGGGGGCACGTGCTCTTGCGCATCTTGAGTGCCCATCAAACTGTGCACCCGCGCTCTCGCTGAAATAGCTGTCCGAGAGTAAAGGGTGGTAATTGTGGTAACGCGTAACTGTAGTTAAAGGGGAATTTAAGTGCGGGTTAGTGCGCTCGTATAACATGGGTATAAGTGGGTTTGTTCTCGGCACCACGTCCAATAATAACGCGATGACGTGCACACGACTGCATTTGCGACGTTTCATCGTATTGCTGAGGCGAGGAGTCCCGATACTTATAAAATTTATCATGTCCTCGAAAGTACTTCTTAATTCGATCATTTGCAAGGGCACAAGTCGATCCACCGGGCTCAGGTACACAAGGCCAACATACGTATCATGGAAGGCAAAATTGTCTACGCGACCGAAAAGTAAGCACTTGCCCGCCCAATGGATATCACCACTCTGATAAGGCACAGCCAGCGAACATCGTTGAGGGGCTCTCCATTCCCGATTGGTGAAACGCACGCTATATCATATTTTGTTGGATTAATTTTGCTTTCATAGACGGAGACGGGAGTCAAAACGTTGGCGGGTTGGTTGAAGAAGGCGACAAACCCAAGCTTCCATTGTTATTTTTACAGACAGCGTGGAACTTGTAGTTCGCAACTGATGATAAGTAGCCAGGGTCGCAAGTCATAACGCCACGGCAAGGCAAAACCGGCCTGTTCATGACGAAACCAAAACATCTTGGCCATCTCGGCGCTAACGGTTGGTGACAGCGGAGCATCCCGCCTTTGGTAACATTTTATCGCATGAGAAGCCAAGCCCGGCGAAAAGCAACGAGCGCGTGCTGTAAGTGGAGCGTCTAATTAGTTCTTAAAGTGGCCATGGGGGCCATAAAATGATTTTTTGACTTGTTCCTTCTTAGCTTTAATCCTTAACTCAAAAGTGAATTAAAATTGGTGTGTGTACGTTTATAGAGTTGGAAGTTAGTCAGCCTTAGCAGGCGTCTGGTGCCTCAGCTGTAGATGAGCAACTTAGCCAGTGCGGTACAAACGCAAGCCTGAGGTCTTTAACGTGCACCACGCAGTAGTGATACACGACCGCAAGCCGGTACCAAATAATTTACTAGGAGGAAAGCATCCTACTCTGCTCATTTGCTTTAGACGCCGTGCCTACTGCGTCCGTTTCTACACTCGCGGTTTGGGCGTCTCGCCACGCGGAAAAAAAAACATTTTTGCTCTAAAAATGCTTAGAAAACAAGCCACGACACATATTGAGCGAACACTTGCATTGAACAAACGGCTTGCGGCGCGCCCGTGCCCACCGGCAGCGAATGTCTGATAACCGCGACTTCCATGGCAGTTGGTGGAGCCTCCCACCACTCCTAATTCAATGCGCAAAAACACAAGGTTGCTGGTCATCCAGCCATTCAAACTGCGCCAAGCCTTTCCGCGCCGAGGCCACTGTATTAACGGGGAGTAAGATGCATTCCCCTTTTAAAGTATTTGTCGGTAAGATGCTCATTCAGTTCGAAACGGGCAGGGGTGGGGCGAACCTGCAGGTTCCCTAGGTTCTGCAGTGTGAGTTTTCGCTTCAGTGATCCGAGTTGGTGTGCGCTAGCCCACTCGGCCTCTGATCCCCAAAGCGAATAGACAGATCACGCGGTCTGATATGCTTGGGCACCGGTGCGATGACTCCAAGCTTCCACCGTGCTCTTTAAGAACACCATAGAGCTTGTCATTCTCAAGTGATGATAAATTCTGTTAGGGCACTTTGGCCAGGAACGCGAAGCCAACTATTTGTCGACAGAATGATTTCTGACGAGCGCACTTCCGAGTGACGCAGTTCTCATGTCCAATGCGTGAGCTGGGGTCGACTGACGTGCTTTGGGTACTGCGAATGTATCACGGTGGAAAGGTGGAGTGCTTTCGAAGGAAACGAGGCACAAATGTCCGCTACATTATCAAATGTTCATGCCAAAAAGCAGATTTTTTTTTGTTTCCTTCCCTCTTTCTTTTGGGTCACTAAGCAATATGCGATTTGTGAAGTCCCAATCTAAAATCATTTATCCCAGCCCAAAAATTAATGTAGGAGGACGAATAAAATAAAATGCTGCTTCGAAGGGAGCGCCTATCAGTGTCAAACACGCCATCGGTGTAGAGTGTCGGATAATGACGACATAAAATTCTAGTGGTAGGACTGGCTGAATAGGTGCACGTGACCCCTGTGATCCTTTCAAGCGCCTGATTTTCACTCAAGGTTTTGCTTGGGACACCCGTAAATCGGTGGGGCGTTGACAACCTCATAACTGGATGTTAATTTGAAGAACATCGCTCATGGTTGTTGAACGCTCTTCTTGGTTCAATAGACCTTCTGCCGTAGTACCCAAGCATCAAAAGGAATGCCGGGAACGTAGGTACATGGGCTGCGCCTGTTTTCATCTTCAGTTCGAACTGTTCGAAAGCAAAAATCTAAAACAAATGACACTTCGCACGCGGGTTCCACGAACGATTTATTTTGGTTATTTACATCAAGTCATTTCCATAAGGAAAACGAGCACATGCAGCGTGAGTACCTACGTTCCCAAGATTCTATTTGATGCTTGGGTAATTTAGCGAAAGGTCTACTCTCTATTGGTTACCACGAATGACGTCATCAACAATAGAAAGTGTGCTCAAAATTCTGAACTTCTTTAACCTATTATGTTAAAAATACGTCAGATTTCGTCTCTATTATATTTTGATGTGTTATATTCACCGATGTTTGTTTGCAAACAAGCTCACTACCACCCCCTATCGGCGGACCCCTGCGCGCTTCCGGTTTTCCTCTTCTTTTCCATTTGTCTCGCCTCCTTTTGTTATTTGCACTACTTTGTACAATGCACTAATGTTCTTACAAACGTACAGGCCGGCTTGCTAGAAGCAGCGTCTCAGCTGAGACTGGGTGAAAGAAAGCACTGCCAAAGCCAGCGCACGAGCTGAGCGGGACTCAAGCTGCGTCTCAAGACGCTCGCGCGCCCCAGCCTTTGCAGTGCTTCTCTGAAGGAAACTCTTCTTATCCGATCGCTGTGCGTTCCTGAAGAATAAATAAATACACTACCGGAAGTCTACTGGGGCACCAAATACTGTGGCGCCCTCGTGATATCAACTCCCACCAAATGTGGTGAATAGCCCCACACACTAGTTCGAGTGAACGCGATACAAATTAAAAAAAAATGGCCAAAAACGCTTTGCAGGGTGACAGGCCGCCGCCTTGTCTCTGCTCGTGCGGACAAGACCGGGCAAATGCAAGCTTGCCACAGCTACGCTCACGCGCACGCTGCACGTGCTTGCACATATGGGGCACCAGTCACGGCGCCGTGCTTGTATCAAGAATAAGGCTGCGAGTGTGGTTACACGCGCTGCACATGCTGGAATGCTGGAATCTACAGTAGTAACTGTTGCTAAAGCAAAAGCCTAAAACACAATTCATCTGGCACTCGCGTTCGTCAACGCCATATTTTGGCTATTTACTTCAAATCTTTAATACGGGAAATGCGAGCGCGTGCGGCTCGTAGACCTTCATTCCTATGATTCTCCTTAATGCTCGGTTAAATTATCAACAGGTTTATTGCTTCTTTTGGTTTCAAAACGTCGGAACTCATTTATGTAAAAAAAAACATAGTTAGGAGTAACTAACGTTGACCTTTCCTGTTCCGCCTTCCAGACTCAACGGTACTTTGGACTATTGGTCGAAACTTGACACTAATGGCTGGAAGGCTGAGATGGTGGGCGAGCGGGAGCTGCTGGCAAACCACGCCGCAATTCCAGCTTCGGACATCGTCGGAATGCGGGCACCGCTCCTGCAGACCGGTGGCGACAATAGCTACAAGATGCTGAAGGAGAACGGATTCCTCTACGACTCGTCCATTCCGCACAACCGCGTCAAGAACGGCGGCAAGCCTACGTTCCCATACACGCTCGACTACGGACTCCAGACTCCTTGCATCATCGCGCCCTGCCCCGAGAACAAGTACCCCGGCCTGTGGACCATCCCGATGAACATGTGGTTCCAAAAAAACGACATCGAGGGTGAGCAGATGTACTTCCCCTGCTCTACCATCGGTGGCTGCGTACCACCGCCGGATACCGCAGACGAGACCTACGAGTTCCTCATGTAAGTGATCCAGGTGGCTTTGAGGGGGGCGGGGCGGGGCAGGACGGGGCAGGACGGGGCGGGGCGGGGCGGGGAAATGAAGGGTGGGATGTTTCGCGACGTTGGAACACCGATTGTGGTTTGAATGTGAATATAATTTTCTGTTTGACGGTGTTCAGCACTGTTATAACGAAGATTCTACGACAATTATCGGCATGATCACCCTCTACACAAACCTCAACTGCACGCACTGACACCATATACCATGGTGCATTATCAAGGACAGTATGAGCCGGAACAGTCCTTCATCCTTTTTGTCGCGCACGCCGGTTTTTAAAGAAGAAAGCTTTGGGCAAGACAGTTTCATGAATCGTGAAGCTTAGGTTCCATTTTGTTTTAACTCTAGCACTCTAAAAAATCTGGTCGTAAAATGACTCTCAGGGGTTATTCGGCTTGTCCATATTTTACACCCTAAACAGTTCTTTTAAGCACTTCCAAAAAGGGTTCTTCGTGAAAAACCTCTAGACGGTTCCTTCAAGCTCATTTTTTGATGCGGAAGACTTCTTCATATCCCAGTTTTCTTTCTAGTGCAGTAGGGAGCTAAAGTACTTGAGGCGAAACCGTTCTTTACGAACTGAATGACTTTTGGGGGCGACGAAGAACCTTTCTAGAACTAAATTATTTTTAAGCATATTGTCCACAGATAACGGAATGTTGTAGAGTTTGTATACGCAGGAAAGGGCCAGATTCGGTGCCGCAGCCTATAATGTTCGAAACATGCATACACCGCGGAAAAGGGGTTTCAGTTACTACATCCTAATTAGTGTGGGTTCTCCATTGAATTTCGAAATTAATCTTTCGATATTTGGGATACTGGTTCTGAAGTTTTGACTTGAACGTGTCCATATAGTCAATCCATCCCCCCTCCCTCTACGGCGCCCAAGTTCGACTGCTCCTTGTGCACCTCGTGTGTTTGTTTCCCCCCCCCCCCCCCCCAGAAAAAAAAAAAGAAAGCACCCAGGTGCGTTCCTTTCTCCCCGACCTCAACCAATGACGGCGTGAGCTTGGCTGCTTCGTCATCACGCCTTTTCCACGCGTATCTATGTTGCCTTTTGATTGGCGAGCCCCTCTTTGCGTTCCGAGGCTCCAAAGGCGCCTTTTAGAACACTTGCTCGCTTGATAAGTCAATATCAACCCTGTTACGTAAACCTAAGTAAATGTCCAAATGCATGGACTGAATAAAGGTATCTTCACTACCCCCCAAATAATAATATTTAGATTTCCTTATTTCGCCTCACATAACTACAGTGATTTTATTCGTATAGATAGTTACCCGGACTTCGCTCTCCTATGAGAGAGGGCATGCGAAGCTTCTTGGAACCCTGTAACCGACCGCACATGGGACACCGATTACCTTACGAAAGCCACGTAGTTCCCAAAAAACGATTTATTATTTCTATACCTCTTAATTCCCAGGGCCAACTTTAAGGAGTTCTACGAGAACAACAGGGCGCCGTTCCCCATGTTCCTGCACGAAGGATGGCTCCACGGAGGAGAGAGGAGGGAGGGATTTCTCAAGTTCATCGACTGGCTCCTGACCAAGGACGACGTCTTCATTGTCACCCTCAAGGAGGTCATCGAATTCATGAAGAACCCCACACCCGTGAACTCCTACAAGGAGTCTCGCTGCTTGACGGAGGTCAAGCCAAGTGACAAGTGCACCAGGCCTGAGACCTGCGTCTACCGCAAGGTGAAGATTGCAGACCACATCGGAGACCGGAAGATGAAAAGCTGTGTGGAGTGCGCTCCGCAATATCCTGGGTTAGCCTTAAGAAACAATGAGCCCGTCCCCGTCCGAATCACACCCCTCCTTCATAGTCTTTCAGCGTTGATATTCAGCGCTTACTTACATTCCACATGTATCCCAAAATAAACAAGTATGTACCAAGCTATTCCCGTCTGAGATGTGGATTATTAAAATACTGATTTCTTCTTTTCACCGAATAAAAGATGCCCACCTCTGGCTCCCCACCTAAAACGGATAATCATAATTGCTCGGGTCGAGGCAGCTATTTTATTTTAGAAGTTACCGACATCGGGTCGACCGCTACGACATGCTTTTCTTTATCTGAACATTACGAAGGGCTACCCTGGCTTTTCCTTTCCCTAAAGCTTACCAGGAGTAATTTAGGCATAGAGCACTGCTGGGGCTCTAATTACTTCATTCACGCCACCCTCATCAAAGAATTGATTGCTCAGAGGGGACGCATTACGAGGTTATCTGTAAAGTATTGACGGATATAGTACATAGTGTTTTGCAAGAGAATGCTTTTCTCAAAACGTTCATTTATTTGTCTTTTTTTCTTCATTTCTAAGGTTTCCTTTTTATTATGGCCACCTTGAATAGCTTGGTAGCTTTATTTATGTATTCATTGATTTTTTCATTCCTCGGTTCCACAAAACGACAGAAGCCGTTTAGAGTCACCGCTTTGAGGACTATTTAAAATTACCTCAAAGGCCATATGCAAGTTTATTATTATTTATTTTTTTATTAAACCTCAAATGCCCAAAATAAGGGGTATTACATGAGGGTAGTACGAAACATCAAAAAAGTTCTTCGATGAATGCCTTGAAATGGGCGGGGTTGGAGTGGAGCACGACGTCGGTGGGCAGATCGTTCCAATCCTTTGCTGTCTGGCAGAAAAATGAAAAAAAGATGCGCAGTGCAGCGAGCATGGGGGGGATAGACAGCTTCCTGATGACTAATGCGGCATGAAACGCGGTGAGCTGGTGCGATAACAGAGCTGCCAAGCGATGAGTGATAAAACTTGTGAAAAAGGCAGAGCCTGGAAATTTTGCGCCGTGATTCGAGGTTAAGAAGATTAGCTTGAGATTTAAGTGCGGTGACACTGCTATAATAAGAGTAGTCTGAGTAGATGAATCTTGCTGCGCGATTTTGCACGGTTTCGAGTGTTTTAGTGAGATTAGATTGATGTGGGTCCCAAAAGCAGATGCATATTCTAGTTTGGGTCGGTCTAGTGAGAGGAAAGATAGTAGTTTTACCGATGAAGGGGCTAAGCGTAGGTTGCGACGTAGAAAGCCAAGGACGCGATTCGCGTCATTAGCTATGTTCGTTATGTGAGATGACCAAGTTAAATCGTTTGAAAAGGTAATGTCCAGGTATTTAGTATATGAAGGTACAGGAGATATGAGTGAACCACAAATGACGTAGTTAGGAGATGGGTAAAATTGCCTACGATGAAAAGAAACAAGGGATGCTTTGTTAGCATTCAAAGACATAAGCCATCTAGCACACCAGGCCTCGATATGGTGAAGATCAGACTGCAGAACGTGAACGTCAGTGCTGTTATTTATAGGACGATAAACAACGCAGTCATCTGCGAATAAGCGTATGTTAGATGAGATATTAGCAGGTAGGTCTTTTATGTAAATTAAGAAAAGTAGGGGACCAAGAGCAGTGCCCTGGGGCACTCCAGAATTATATTAATAGTATTAATATACTGGTTATTGCCGCAGTTGAATATTTGTGGCACAGATTTTTTGTTCACTCTTTTTATGCAGTATAAAAAAATCAAGGTGATTTCAAACACGATCATTGTCATGACATATATATCATAATTTTAATCTTGCTGATTTTACAATCATTTCAATCGTACCTTTCAAGTAAGAAAAAGCAACTCCAAAGCGATTTTTCGCAGCCTTAGTGACTGTAATTTTTGTTTGTTTGTTTTTTTTAAATCAAAAAGTGTTTGTTTATGTTTTCACGACAATAAATTACGCCATTTGTTGACAAAATATTGCAGCGCTTAATTGTGTGTCTGCAAATAAACCGACAAACCTGAAACTAAAGTTCTGGTGTTTTCGGCCTTCGAAAATAGAATGGCCGTATAGACTCACATCTCGTACTCTCTATCTCGTTCATAGATGATTGACTTTGCAATAAATGCGCTTGGTTGCATTGTAAGAAAAGGCTCAAAGATAGCTCATATTTTACAACTAGAATTACGTATGCAACTCAGACCAACCACCCTACTCCTGTTCTATGTCAATCATCCAGATGACAGGCATTTTGATAGGCACCAGCACGCCCCCTCTGGACGTCGCATTTGTGTTCGCTCGTCACTGCACGTGTTCAGAACGAGCCCGCCGGCCAACTTAAAGGCCTGTTCATACAATGGACCTTTTGTAGAAATACGCGGTGCGCATGCGCGGAGTATTTCATGCGCCTGGGTTCGAGAGTATCTAGTTCCAAACAATCCGCCATCTTGCATTTCTCGCCTTTGAGCGGTTTCGTTGTGTCGACCTCGGGGCGGAAGATTACGCACGATGGGGACAAAGGTGAGGTTGGGGGAGCCGTATCTATAGGTCACATCGCCCCAATGGGTGAACAGGAGGTAGCTGACGTTTTGGGTGTGGAACGGGTGGGAGAGGCCTTGGGCGCGCGTTGGTTTCCAGTCACCTAGTCTCGAACCGATTCGCGTGTCTAGGTGGCAGCACATATTCGCCAAGAGGTCCATTCACTGGCGGCCATATCTGTGTGCGTTGCTGCTGAGCGCGTGCTGACGGCGAGCTTCTGCAGTCTTTTTGGAGCGTGCATTTAGCACCATCAAGGTTGCCGGTCTTAGCAGGCTATTAATGTGAGCTCGTTCTGAGCATACGCTCTAAACATCGCCCTCAAATATGGCATCCAGTGAATACCTCCTATAAGCATAGCGCTGACCGTCGCGCTAAGCGCGTGCGGACGGGAGCGGTCACCAGCTTTGTATCGCACAGTCAAAACTGTTGCTCATGGCAGACGATAAGTAGCTGACGACGGGTGCGCAGCGCTACATCAGCGCTTCGCCGCATGTGAGAACCGGTCTTTGTGCTAATGTACGTTGCAAAGGCATTTTTTAGGCTCGCCGTCAGCTTGCACTCAGCATCCACGGTTTCAGCTGTAGGCGCTAATGAATACACCCGATAGACGCTGGGCAGAGCTCCAGAGCGCGCCACCGTCGGTTGATAACAAGCGCCAACGCGACCAAAAGAGGCAAAACTGGGAAGGATAAAATCGGCAGCGCCGCCGGCGTACGCTTGGGATACGACGTTTTTGGCGTTTTTATTACTAACTTCGAGCGCTGTGTTTTGTTTCCAAAATGCATCAGACGCTAAATATATTAATTTGTATGCCTGTGTGGTTATGGAGTTCTAAAATTAAGGAGTTTTAGTAGGTGTCTTCCTCGACAGGCTGAGAGAGACAACCCAAAATGGGAACTAGCAGAAGAAAATTGAACGTCCAAAAATTACGGCCAAATTTTAGTGCAACCAAATATTCAAGGGCAGGTTGTTGTTGTTGTTGTTGTTTAAGTTGTTAGCGTGTAATAAAAACACAAGAAAGATTTCGTCTAGCTTGCCTCCTGCACAAAAGCGGAACTAAAAGCGCCCCCCTCACCCTCTCCTACCCTTTTTTTTTCCCAAGGAAATAGCTGACCTTATTTTGGGTATCAGCTTGTTTCCCGTCTCCTCGTTGCCATGTGGAAGACGATTGTGGTGTCCGAGGAATGTGTTTTTTGGTGTAAGCTGGCTGTACTTTGAACGGTGTGGTACGCGGTTTCTCTTCGCAAGGTGATGCCCATTCTCGTCGATTGAATATGCTGTTCTCTTTTACATTGAACGCAAATAAACACCGCGCAAATTACCTTTTGTCGTGGAGTACGTACATGCTTTATTTCTTCAGTAGACTGTTTTCTCGCAGCCGGGGGCGAAGTTAGAACCGTATAGACACGGGTCGAAAAAGGGCAGTCATCTTGGGCACCTGCGGGATCTCACGACATTTCACTCTGCGACCGGCGAAGCAGAGAAAACGCGCACACCGGTAATTACGTTCAAACTCCACAAATTTCCGCAAAAACGTCGTTCGAACAAGATATGTCTGCGAAGCAAAGAGCAGTGAAGATGTCACGTGTGTGACGTGACTCTAGGAAGTCATCGCATCGATCCCAAATACAACGTCGCGCTTCGAGCGCATAGTTTTACATATCGAGTCCAATAGAACAATAAGAAATTCATCTCGAGTCGTGTAATGGAAACAGAATGCTTATTTTACACGTTTTACGGCATTTATTCATCTCCCACTGCGTTGTCCACGGCCTTGACGGGAACCTACGGAGCTTCACGCCTGCTAAGCTTTCGGGGTCCGGTACGCAGCGGTGCCGACAGCTTTGGCGTTTGCTCTTCTCTGATAGCTGGTAGAAATGTTAAGAATAAAAGACCGGAACTCTCGAATCAACACCTTCCAATAATGCACGAACAGCCCCACGAACGAGCAGGCTGGTGAAAGGGCCCTCCCAGTGTTGTAAATATTTTGAGCAAGGTGGCGCGGCGTGTCACGCCAAACTTGATATGGTAGCTCTATGAAATGATGTTTTGAAAAGTGTCCCCAAAAATTCGCAGGTGTTTTTTGTTGTGGTTTTCTCTCAAAAATAAACTACGCCTAGCCGAACGCTCATTCTACACCCAAATGTAACGCGCTAGCGGTTCGAACTAGATACCAATACTTCAGAACTAGCCATTACCCCATTCAAAAGTTTTAGGTGATTTTCTGAAAATATCTATGGAAAACATGTTGTAATATTTTTAAAAAAAAAGCACAACGAGACACGGACAAGGAGGATCGACGGAGACACAGCGCTGTGCCTCTGTTTATCGTCCTTCTTCGTGTAGCGCTATGTCTCTGTCTATCGTCCTTGCACGTGTGGCCGTGTGTCTCTGTCGATCTTCCTTGTCCGTGTTTCGTTGCGCTTTTCTAAGTATCGTTGATCACCAAAGAGGCCCAAATTTCCACCCTTGTAAAAATAGGGCGCGGTTTCGGTAACTGGCGCCATTCAGCTCCATGTTCTCGAGAACTCTGTCGGCCGCCATTTTTCTGTTGAAAATGTTAAAAAAGAATCACTTATAACTTCTTAAAAATATAATTGTTAGTTCTGAAACGTTTGCGCCTGGTTCGGACCGAAAGTGCTACCTTTGGACTGAGATTGAGCGCTGGGCAATTCGTAATTTATTGTTCCTGTAAAAAAAACACAAAACAATACAGGATCTGTAATTTTTTTTTTTTTTTGGATGGGGGGGGGGGGAGGGGGAGGGGACGGGGGTGGTTTTACTAGCGACCGACGAACGTTTCCCTACATTTTCCTAATTCGTTTACATGTCAGCGGCTTGTTATTGACGTAGTTTTGGCTGCAAATAAAGCAACATGTCAGGTGGCTTTACCGAAAACAGGGCTTAGGATACACGTTTTGTGTTTGTTTGTTTTTTTCTTTGCCGTCAGAATTGTCTATGTACATTAGCTGGAAATGTTTTGATCGCAAATAAACTTAGTGAAGTAAACTTCGCGTTAGCTCGAAATAATGGCGTGTATTTGTGAAAACCAAGTGCCAGACGATCCTTCTTTACGTTGCCGGCTACTCCAACTTGGGGGAGCTGGAAAGCACTCTCTTCGCCCACGCAAAAACGCAGGGAGATACAATTCCAAAGGCGATAAGATAAGAGAGAGCATGGGAGAAACAGTCTCTATATGACGTCTTTGATATGTCATATCACCTCTCACACTATAACCTTTCGAATCCGTCTTTTTCGAACTCATCGTTCGAGAGGTTCTGGAATTAAAAAGAAACTGGTGGGCTTCTGTATTCGAGAGAACACGCTCAAATCGCCTTCATTTATCCTTCAGGATCACGAATAGCGAGATTATGTTTTCAATTTGATGCAAGGAGGCTGCAGAAAATCATTTTCAAAGTACCGCTGAAGCCCCTCCTTCCCCGAGCGAGACGTCATATCAAGAGTTTCCCAAATCTCCGCTCTTGTGCACCTTCAACGCCTATGAAGGCTATGCACGCGCACCCTTGCCGTTTTTGAAAATGTCACAAAACGACGTCACGACTGGTGTCAGTTCGAGGGAACATACCTGGCAAGCTTACAATTGGACTCCCTCACAGTTCAAGGATCCTATCCGGTGCATTTATTTCGTAAACCTATTAGGAAAAACACTTAATTCAATCAGAAGTTAGAAATAATCAAAAAATATTTTTAGTGCTTGGTATGGAGTTAAAACGTATTTTCAGGTTCAAGTGAAGAAAACACAATATTCTGAGTCATTGTAACGCTTAATTTAACAAAAACGAATGAGGTAGAAAATGAAATCGTTTTGGCTTCGCTGTTCTTCCGTCCTCGGTGTAAACAAATATTCAACTGGTCCACAAAAATGTCTTTTTAATTGAACTTCAAAAAAAAACTTATCTTCTCATTGAACCACAAAAAAAAAATAATACTTGTGATTTTGGATTTAGGCAAGATTTTTCTGTGATTTATTTGCAAAGCAAATGCTCCACCTTGACTCACTTTCGTGGTAAATCCACGCGTCGCAGCGTGCGAAGCTAATTTTGCAATTAATTTGAAGTAGATTAGATCCAGCTGGCCCACACGATATTAAATTATAAATGAGGAGTTAAGGACAGAGCAGAGAAGGAAGAAAAGTAAGAAGATCATGGCAGAAAGAAAGAAAGGAGCATAGTGCGGTGAAGATGCTATGGCATGGTGACTTATCTCATATTTCACACAGTTTCTCTTTCATAATGCGCATAAACCTAACAGCCATGAGGGTGCCCTTTGTTTAAACTTGTTAGAGCCACCATCCCTTTTCGGACGCTACTCTGACGGAATATGTTGCTCCGCGAAAATTCCGAGACGAGTTAAGTCTGGTTCAGACATTCGCGCTTGAGTGTGATCGACGGCGTTACAATCGCTCGTATCTGTCTGCTATGAGTTCATCGCTATAGCAACTGAGGTCCGCGCAACACGTCGTGGCGGAATACAAGAACTCGTGAAGTAGTCGACCATATTGAAATACAAACATCTGAACGAGCCTTTACGCTGATAGGGACATTTCTGAGAAGGTGTATACAACACTTGTGGGTTGTTGCTTTTATTTTAGCAATGACGATGGAGGCAAGAAACATCAATTCGGCCAAACCTCATGGTGAGAGGGCCGAATGCTAGACCATGACACTCTGTCACCACTCTACGCTTGACGTTTCTGTTTCAGAGGGCCGGCCTTGCTTGGAAGGGGACCGCAACAACCCCTTCGACCATGGGTCCTCAGAACTAGGCGGGCTGAAGATTTTCGGTGCCAACCCTGACGTGTAAGTGCCTTTCCGGTAGTGTTTAACGCACTCGGCGCTTAATGTAGTTCAGTCATACGGTTCCCCGAGATTGCTCTTAATAGAAATCCCAGCTCGAGCCCACCGTCGGACACCCACCGGCTAAATGGGTACAAACTTTCCCCGACCCCGGCGCTCGGGTTCACTTCCAGGGGATGACATTTGGGAGAGGTTCCGCCAACCCCGCTAAGCCTAGCTGCGAACAACAAACCCCACTTCAAAGCGCCGCAACTGCCGGCCCCACACCCATATAACTGGCGCACACCGTGGGGCGCCAGTTATGTGGGTCACCTGTCAATACCGCCCGATCAGGCCGAGTTCCATTCACCCCAAGGAAGCCACCCGAGTGAGCGCTATCATCAAGAATGGTTAATTGCTACTCATGGGCTCGCTGTGTTCCGGGTCTTTCCTGGGCTCCTGAGGTCCGAGTCTTTCCTGGGCTCGCTGAGGCCCGGCTCTTTCGTGTTCATGGACCGTCTCTATCGCTGGTCTCTCGCCTTCGATCTGCCCACGCGTCTCGCCCGCCACGAGCCTTTCACACCCGTTCTTCTTTCTCCTCTTCCCCTGAGGACCTTGCTGAGCCGTCCCTCCACAACATTTACCCTAATTTATTACACTAGCCGTTTGACCACAAAAGGAAGCCGCGACTCTGACCACTTCACGGAAATTCTCCTGGTCAGTACAAAAAACAGTGACGTCGTCCACATAAAAAGGGACTTTAACCTCGGACGAATTTGACTTGAAACCTCGTATGCATTTATTATGAATAAGCCCTTAACAAAAGGGTTCTAAATAACTCACAAACAATAACGGGGATAAGGGGCAACTTTGCCTCACCGAAGAGTAAACATTGACACTTTCGCTGACATTCTTATTAACGATAATAGCTGTTGAACAATTTTCATATGCCATCACTAACCCACCCAAAATAACGGAGTCAACGTTAGCGTGTTCTAGAATACAAAAAAACACATCGTGACACACCCGATCGAACGTTTTTTCGAGGTCTATTGGCAACATTGCAACACGTCCCTCGAAGGCGTCGCAACACTCTAAAATGCTGCGAGCAACACGGATGTTTGTGCAAATGGACCGACCCTTTATGCCGCAGGTTTGATCTGGCCCAACAAGATGGGTTATAACTTTTAACACTTTGCAAACGAGTGGCTAGGACTTTCATATAAACTTTATAATCGACATTCATTAGGCTTATTAGTCGATATGATGAAGCGGATTGAAGTTTAACTGCGTCGTCTGACTTGGGGTGCGACTTAAAGAACAATGGCGGCAGCACAGATATTTTATACGCCTCGGACAGTACCTCGTACAGAACTGCAGCGGCTTTTTTTTTTTTTTTTTTTTTTTTAAAGGCTTTATAAAATCCGGCGCAGAGTCCGTCAGCCTGGACGTTTTACCGGTGGCTAACTCTTCGATCGCCGCCTCCAGCTCACTGACTGTGATGGGCGTTTCTAATCTTTCCCGTACGTGCCCGTCGACCGAAGGCATAAGCGGCAAAAAATCCCTTTCGAAACCACTATCATTTTTCCCGCACTGACCGAGCAGCCCGTGATAATACTCGACAAACGCTTTCTCGGTATCTGCCTGTTCGCGCGTTATCGCGTTACAGTAAGGAATTTCCTTTATCTCGCTACGCCGAGCGTGCCTCTTTTCGTCGCTCACGGCACGCTTGGTGGGTCGCTCGCCCAGCCACAGCGTCCCCGATCGCGAAGGCAAGATGGCCCCTCGATATCTTTCGCAGTTAAGTGCCTCGAGCTGATTTTTCAACTGTCTGATTTCATTTCAAAAATCACCCGGCTACGCACTTTCTTTTTTTAAGAGAACATTCAGCTGGCCCCTCAGTTCCCTCTCCAGGGATTTCCCCAGACCCCCCCTCGTTTTTCCGAAGGCACCCCCTTAATTCACAACGACTCCTATATTCGCAATGCCCCCCCCCCCCTTTAACCCCCCCAAAACAAATTTAGACACCCCCCTGATTTCAATTCCTGGGGAAACCCCTGTCCCTCTCTTTCTGCCGCTTATGATAGATAAAATACTGCTTCGCTCGAAGGCAAAAAGCTTTACGTCCTCCTTAAAAAATTCTCAACGCACCCCCCACATTGTTTGCTCGTCCCCGCGTAACTTTCTAAACAATGATTCTGCGTGCGCTCTGAAACTTTTGTCATTTAAAAAATTCTCAACGCACCCCCCCCCCCCCCCCCCATTGTTTGCTCGTCCCCGCATAACTTTCTAAACAATGATTCTGCGTGCGTTCTGAACATTTTGTCATTTATGAGGCTACTATTTATTTTCCAAAGCGACCAATTCCACCTAGGCTTTTTAAACCTGCTTGCGATCGTGAACTTGACGAGAGCATGATCGCTAAACGGAACGGGTACTACAGAACACTGATTACAGATTAAAACGATATCTACAGAAACATGTGCCTTGTCGAGACGGGCGTGGCTGGAACCCTGAAAATGGGTCAAATGGGCGCTACTTTTGGACGAAACATAGGAAACGTCTTCTAATGAATAATTCTAAAAAACATGGTGCAAATAAAAGGCGTTTTGATTACAAACCTGGGTCATATTCACGCGGGCTTCAGGCGCAACACGCAGTTAAAATCACCAAGAAAAATCATAAACTTGTCACACTCGAAGTATTCACTTATACCTGGAAAAAATACCTTGCGCTCGCCCTCGCGGGTCGGCGTATAAATACACATGCCGCCAGTTGACGTTAAAAAAAGAGAAATCACATTACAAAACGTCCATACGCGCAGGACAGCAAAAATTTTTTCAAAACTCCCAGCGACTTTCGCAAAAAACAAAGGTGGTGACGTTGACACCAACAAGTAGGTATGTTCCTTTCTTATTTTTTTTTTTTAATGTAATTACCTTTTAGCGCGCCTTTAATGTTAATGGCTGATGAAGTGTCATCAGTTTTACTTTTAGTAGCCATTGTAAATGATCTTGGAAATATCTTCAAGGGCCACTATGGTCACTGCCACAGCACAACAAACACAGGACGTGACATATAATGATCTGGGTTCTTATTCTGCTATTTGTTCATCGGCCATATTATGCGGAGCCTAAGTTCGTCCGCTTTTTTTGCAGGGGTTGTGGTGATGTCAGAACGACGCCGAGCTCTGATTGGTTCCGAATGAAGGATAGGGGTAGACCTCGAGGCAGCTTGCTTTGAGGTCTTCCCACTATCCTTCAATCTTAGCCAATCAGAGGTCGGCGTCTTCCTGACGTCACCGCAACTCCTGCGCAAGAAGCAGACGACTTGCTCTCCGCATTTGCTGGTGCTGCAGTCCGATTGAGGTGGAGCGATAATGAGATTCTCGGAACTTGCCAAGCTCTATGTTTCTTAAGTTGTCAATGTCCGTGAATTCTTTCAAGATCTGGATGTCGGCAAACGCGATCGAGACGGATTGGATCGGATTATAATCAATGCATCTATTATTTCTTATTATTTAATTATCCTCGAGGCCATCGCCATTATAGAGGGGAGTGTAAACAAGAAAATAGATCACAATAAAGCACAAGAAACAGCAATTTCACACATAGTTAATAGAGACTGAAGAAGTGTGTTGCCATCGTGTTTGAACAGTTGATCGTTAACATTGATTACAACAGAAGCCGGAAGGTGGCTCCATTCCAAAAACGTTTTAGGGATGAATGAATGTTAAAATGCGTTAGTCTGGCAATTGAGGACGCCCACTTTGAAGTGACGGTCGATGCGTGGTGAATTAGTAAAGCGCTGGATTAGAACGTCTTCGGTTTAATTTCGGGTTAGTATGACGTATCTCATGAAAACAATATGGGCGAACAGGTTTTTCAGTGTAAAGAGAGGTTAGGAAAAGATAAATTTGCTTTCGCGAAGGTTACGCTTGCGGTCTGCGTTGATGATTATAAATGAGGATTGATGAGAATAAAACGAGCTGAACGGTTTCTTCCAGCCTCGAGAGCATTAATTAAATAAAAGCGACTAAGATCCCAGATGAACGAAGCACTTTGGTTTGGAGAGAACGAAAGACTTATACAAGTTTACTTTTAAGGATAACGGTGCAAGAGAAAATGTTCTTCTTACACTCTAAGAAAAGAGATGGTCTCAAAGGACTAACGGCAGCATTTGGTCCTCTGAACGCCCATTTGCTCCCCGATGAGACCATCTGGTTCGAGCTAGGTACCGTGCGCAAATGCTGAGGACTAACCGCCGAATGCGCAAACCTCACTACAATTGAGGCGCCCCTCCACTTCTTCAAGGAAGGCGCGAGGGCCGGCGCTGGCCAATCGCGATGACGGATAGGCGACCTAGGCTGCTTATCCGTCATCGCGATTTGGCCAGCGCCGGCCCTCGCGCCTTCCTTGAGGAAGCGGATGGGTGCCTCAATTGGAGAGAGGTTTGTGAATTCGGCAGTAACTGTACTCGACAGGGACTATCCAAGACGCGTGCGCGAGCAAAAGCAGCCATTAGTCCTCCTAAGACAGGGTGCATCTGTACAAAGGCGCGGACAAGATGGCGGCATCTGCTGCATCACCGATAGCCAGCGTTAGCAACGCACTTACTGTTTGGGAACACAGGGGGGAGGTATCCACAGACAATCGTAGCATCAAATATTGCAGGAGGGGGCATATTTAAGGGTTGGAGCTGACTTTATAACGATCGCAGCCTCTGTTCCAGCACGTCGTGAAAGCCAGCACTGACCTGTGCACGCGCAGCCATTGTTGATGCACTGGCCATGCGGCTTTTGACCGCTGTCCTGGCGTCCTTCTCCTTTGCAATCTTGGGAACGTGCTTTGGAAGCGTTTATATTGTCTTTCTGATTTAGCTGGGATAAAAATAGCCATGTAGCACGTGGTAAAAACGTTTCCAAGGACAAAAAAGGTTCATTCTGTTTTCTTTTCTTTTTTGTATTCTTTAAAATATATGTATTTTTTTGCGAGAGTCGATGCAGTAGGCCATATGCAAAATCCTTGCCAGCTATCATCATCATTCCATTAGGAGCCGCCATATTGGGGGGTTTATCACATCTTTCAGTTGTGGACTAGGCGCATCTGCATTTAACTCGGTTTTCATGATATTAGGGCAATTTATTTGTACACTCAACGGGTTGCTGGTTTGTTTCGGTTCAGAGAAGAAAAGAAAGACGGCCGCAAAATTCTGGAAAAGGAACTGTCAGCAACGAGGTCGCAAGCTTCGTCACTCAAGCAGTGAACTGGGTCATCCAGGTCAATGAACGGTATTTCTCGAAGACGTCCTGTGAAGGGTTCGTACTGGACTTGCAGCAGGTGATCATATTTTACTTCTACGACTTCCACTTTGCCGGGACTATTGTTTCTAGGGCGAAACCGTCGGTACGTGAACCCCCCAATATGGAGGAAATCTGATCATTGATCATGAATACACTAGATGGCGCTTCTTTTCGCATATGCTCTGTTGCCATGGAGGCTTGGCATGCACAAAGTGGGGCTACCTACGCGGGGAAGCAATTACATGGTTGCTAAGAGCCTATGGGGACGCCGTTTTATAGACTTTCACAAATAATTACTGTGTGTACCGTTCCTTCTTAGTAAGAGATACACTCTTTGCAATGTTTAGCAACAATACTGGAGAACAATATTGGTGCGAAAGCAGAACCATATTTGTAACATCGTTCACGGTCGAGATTGTCACTGATCAAACAACTCCTTTCAAATGATAAGTATAAAAGGCGCACGGGTAGCCTTTGGGGGTGGCGATATGATTAGCGTGTCAATGAAAAGGAGCAGCACCCTCAACTATCAAAAAACCGAAGAACAAAAAAGAGCTACGCGTCAATTGAATTTGTTTTAATCGAAGAAAGCGCGAAACCGGGTAAGTTTGTACAAGAGAAAAGAGATATCCAGAATCAACTTGAAGTAATCGACTGTGAAAGCTATAGATGGGCTATTGTGCGTGCCGGTCCCAGAGGCTACCCTTACAAAAATGATCAATGCATGGGCCCATATGCTTCGCCCATATGCATGGGCGAAGGACCTTCGAAGCAAACGTTGAGCGACGAGAATACACAACGAAACGAGATAAAAGAAATACGCTACGGAAATATGATAACTTGCGATAAGAAAACGATCGAGCGAGCGTTCGTTGAATATCATAACGATTTGATGGGTCAAAGCGTACCAAAAGATGACGGTTTTGACGCCTAGTTTTTGTCACTTATGTCCACGCTTGAAGACGATGTTCGAGAAAGTTTAGAATCGCCGATCAGCGTCCACGTGCTTGAATATGCCATGAACGAATTAAGTGCTAAAAAAACGCCCAAGCCGGATGGTCTCAGTGCCGAATTTTACAGAACGTTTAATAGGGAGGCAGCGGACGCTTTGTACGAGGTGCTCTTGGAAGCGTATTGCATAAATAAGTTGCCGCCATCCTTTTTGAAAAGTCATGTTTTGGCACTTCACATTTTAAAAGAAAAAACAATACAATCAAAAGGAAAAGTACAGACTTAGCTCGTATTGAACCTTTTTAACAATATGATTCACTTAAGCACATTACAATATGTAATGACAAAGATCACCGTAAGTAGAATAACAAACGGCAATGAATAAGAATGCAGATGTTCACACAAAGTTTAATCGTTGAACTAGTCGATCCTCTAGTTAGATCTGTTGAGAAAAACACCCATCTTTTATCTTCTTTTTTATCTGCTTCTTGGACTATAGGCTAAGAAGATCTGTAGGTATGCTATTAAGTAGTATAAGGTAGTGTACCGTTTTGGAGTAGCATAGGTTTCTGTGTGTCGAAGATGTTTTAGTCTGGTGGGTACTTTGAAATCTTTGGAAAATAGTAACTGCTTAAAACAACAAGTTTAAAAATATTTCCAAGATGCAATATTCCGGCTCCATTCATTTTCTCGTTATGTTCGTAAGTTTCATATTTTGATACATCTATAAATAATTCTGTCAATTTTTGTTGTTTATATTTAGGACATGTATTAGATATAGTAATTCCATATCATATAACAGACACTCATAATGGGTATATCTCGCGCATCAAATTGATATCGCAACCGCTTTTTAATCTATAAAAATAGGCTGAAACAGCACGAAGGCTTTATATAACATGATCAACGTGATCACCCCCAGAAACATTTTCGTCAAAATGCAGTCCAGGATAACATACTGAATTAACATTCTCCAATCTTTTGCAGTTACACGGACCACAATGTCGAGCATGAAGAAATAGAGGGACATCAAATGTAACCTGTTTATGAGGATTGTACAGATGTGTGGTCACGTGACACCATCATAACTTTATGGGATAGTACAAAAGTATGAAGTAGGATAGTATAGAAGTATGATCACGTGACTCCCTCATACTTTCGTAGTTTGTTTCCATAACGTGAGCCATTGGTAAACAGGCTTGATATCTGTCTAAAATATATCAACATCCGAGTCGTTAGTAGTTTCAGTATTAATTACTTAGTTGTTGCCGAAAGCAAGTCGTTGAAGTAAATTAAAAACAATCAAGGACCGAATTACTCTCGTTCGCTCTAACAAACTGAAGTCGATTAATCAAAATTGTCCTATTTAAGCTACAGCGTTAGGGTCGATGCATATGTTACCAATTTGAAAAAACTTCATCATATGCTTTTGAAACATTTTGAACACAATTTACGGGGACCCACTATCAAGGGCAGAGTGAAGATCGTTAGTAAATGATGAAAGCTGCGTCTTAAAAAGCCCCTGAAAAGAAACAACATTTTTTTAAACAGCCTGGTTGAGACAAGCGTGTCAAAAAAAAATAAGTTTTACGCGAAAAAACAAATTTTTGAGAGCGATATTGACGGCGCGAGACGCGATTTAGTCGGCAGTCACCTCCTTTCCATTTGTTTTCTCTCTCAGCATTTCGGGCGCGTGAAGGCAGTGAAGAGAGGTGGAGCGGCTTCGCTTTCACGACCGACATGGTCATTCCGGATGACCAGTGACGTCATGGACTTTGTCCGACGAATTTCAAATAAACTTCTCGCCGTCAATTTGCTCTCAAAAATTTGTCCAGTAAAATTTATTTTTTTGACACGCGTGTCCCAACTAGACTGTTTAAAAAATACTTTTTTATATATTTTTAGGGGCCCTTTAAGAGAGAGGTATCTCGAAAAGCCAAGTTGAGTTGTGTTCAAATAAATTTATTCCAGAAAATTAGGTAATTGGAAATAAAATACAGGAGGTTCCCGAGAAAAAAATACCGTGTTTTCTGGAGCGGGTGCATAAACTATACATTGCAGAAAGCTTTAACTCCGTAAGCATGTGACGCTAGCGGTTAGGACGGAACGCGAAAGTTTGAGAAGGTGACGTTACCAGGATCAAAAGATAATTGACTAAAATATTTTTTTTTTTCTATGAGCCGACGTCCACCTAAGCCTAATATTGTCAAAACAAGAAATGAGACCGTAAGCGTCTGCAACATATATTTCGGTAAAAAAAAAAAAAACTTGTCAACAAGAAAGAGGATCATGTTTTCTTTCTTGCTGACAAGTTTCTTTTTTTTTTTTCATCGAAGTAGATGCTAGAGGCGCCTATAGTGTCATTTCATGTTTTGACAATATTAGGCTTAGGTGACATCGGCTCATAGAGACATTTCGTTTTTCTCAATTTTCTTTTGATCCGGGTAGCGTCATGTTCTCAAACGTTCGCGTTCTATCCCAACCGCCAGCGTCACATTTTCATGGAGTTTGAGCTTTCTGCGATTCATAGTTTATATACCTTGGCCAAAAAACACGGTTCTCTTTTGTAGAGAACTCCTTGTAAATATTTTATTTGTTTACAATATTGGCTATACAGGTAAACGAGATTGGTCGATAATTATCGGGGCAATGCTTATCCCCTCCTTTGTACAGTGGAATCAAAAAGGAGGTGATGAGCAGTGGTTATCGGGTCATGGGTCGGTTACAGTCGGATTTAATGTGAAACGGACTATAGTTGAACCTCATCTGCGCATCTAATCAAGCAGTAGTGGCAATGACAGCCGAATTCTTAAACGCTACTAGACTCGAAACTCCAGTCAAAACTCCACATGGGGCCGTTTTTCGCTTCATAGTTAGAACTCGACTCGAAACTCCACTCGACTAAGGAAATATTACACAACTTACTCAAAATTCAAAAAGTAGCTTCGTAGCTACCTGAAACTCTTCCTCAAGGCTCGAATTGGCTTTCGGGTGTCATGGAGGCCGACTCATCGTTTAACGGGTTTGGGAATTTTCTCCTCAGGACCGACGAACGCCTGCACCACAGGGAAGACTAGAGCGTTCTAGTGTCACGGCGTTGTTTCAGAAACCGGCTGAAGGTGATGGAGGTGTTCAACTTCAGAATGGCATTTGACCGCTTGACTACCTCGGGTAAGAATGACGGTCGTACTAGTCATGCATTAAAAAAACGTATTTTTAAGCAACGTTATTAGAGCGTTCGTCGAGTTACGAACGCGAGACACTCTTGCATTCGTTCTGCAGTCATATGGTAACCAGTTCAAGGAGCACCTCTGCAGGCGACATAGGAAGCATGAATGTCCTGATGACTCCTGGTCGTGTCAACGCGTTATGTTAAGAAACTGTAGTCTAACGCTACTGTGTGCATAAGCCTTATCATTCTTCTTTCTTTTTTCCTTTTTTTTTTGGGGGGGGGGCGTTTTTTATTTATGCATGCAGGATTGAAGAAATGCTAGAGCAGTTTTAATATGCTTATCAGCAGCAGCTATTCTGCGGAGCTATTTCAAGCTCGCACTGAAATTATCATGCTCAATATGCGGATTTCACTGACACTGGCACATTCATTATGTCCTTTGTGCCAAATTACTGTGGCTTCACGCCAACACAAATACATAAACTATGGTATCCGTTGACAAGTGGCATCAGTACTTGGTATGAATGTTACGGCTGCATTTCGGAGGATGCCAAAGATGAGAACAGTGCTAGTTAGCAAAATCCAGTTAAAACAACAAAGAAGAGAAAACACCTCGTCTGTGAAACCAATCCGTAAAAAGGCTTAACGCTTAGTCGAATTCTGACCAAAAAAAAAATGACAGCTGATTTTTTTTTTTTTTTTGCCTACACCGTTGCCAGACTGGATAGCGCTCGTTCTAACGATAAAGCAACTAAACCTTTCACACTGGCTAGAGAAAACCATAAACTTCACCAATAAAGTGCTTATAAAGTAGGTTCTTTTAAAGATAACGAACACATAACCTCATATTTTGCACCAAAATTATGTTTTACACGAAAAATTTTTGCATAATCTCGTCTCCCGACGTCCCGCGAAAACGCTGGAGTGAAGTACAAAATCTCGAGGAATTCCGTCGAGGAATCACCGAGAAACGTCTCTGGTGACAAATGTCTTCTTAAAGGGAAGTGTTCTTTTGTATTTCTTTTTTTTTTTTTTTCAAAAGGCAGGGTGGAGGAGGGAGTTAGTGTCAGATAGCGTTTAAGAGTACAGCCGCAAGAATCCGAAAGCCGAAGTTGTCCTGCGAGGATCACGGGTTCCTTTGTCCTTGCACGTCCAACTCTTTGATAGCAACTTGTCATCACGCGTGTCTTGCTTCCTTATAGAAAATGTGACCGAAGAATTATATCACTCATCTAACCTGATTGGAAGGTTAGATTAAAGAAAATGCGTTCCCCTAATCTAATCGGTTTTCAGGAGAGCCCAGAGATGGAGAAGTATCGAAGTAGAACACAACGATCGAACACAATGTCCGGCTGTGGAATTAATCTTTCTCCTTATCAGCCTCGCCCACCACTCCATCCGCGCTCAGTGATAAATCCTGGATTGCGCTTTTTTACGTGTAGCACGACACGCATGCCACTAATGTGTGCGTTTGTCGTGACGAATTTAAATTAATTTAGACTCGTGAAATAAAAAAAAATCGTTTCATCTTTTTTATGCATTTAACAGGTACTTTGTCGTTGGGGAAACAAGTGTTTTTTTGGTGCATGATGGATTGACGAACGCAGGGTTGAACTTCCATTTTTTTCATTTAATTGAAATACGGTGGATAGTATTTCCCCCATTCTAGCAGAAGTGAGTTACATGATATTCCTCGCAGAATTTTTAATGCTGTTCGTGGATAGCGTGATTGAAGTCTCAAGGAAGTAAATTCTAATCATAAATAGTATTTGCACGTGATATTTCGAGGACCATATGGTACAACAACTTTGAAGTGATTGAGGTTTGCTTAATGTAGGGGAGGTTGCAAAATGTTTAGTTCGAACTTTTTGGTTAGTACTGCCAATTTTATACATAATCTTTATCTAGCACCTTTTCTTTCTTTTTTTTTTTTTTTGCTTGCATTGATTGGGTTTAGTTTACGTTTGTGCATCGCTTCAGACACCGACGGAAGGTGCCTGAAATTAGAAATAATAAAGTTTACACTTAGTCATTTAATCCTTTCAATTCTTTGTCATAATAAAGTTTACACTTAGTCATTTAATCCTTTCAATTCTTTGTCTTTTTTTTTGTGGCTTACGGGTCCCACATCATTGCGTATGTTCAAGTACTAGGCTAATTCGACTACTATATACATAAAGTTTCACCGATCAAAGAGATACTCCCAGCTTTTCGTTTGTACAAGGCACATTTTATCAAAAGTTTGCACAACCATATCTAAGCGAGGGACCCAGTTAATTTTTTTTTTTTTTTATTGAGAGTTGAGGTTATCTTATAATGTTCAAAGATCGTATGCATCTGTCCTCCGCGTAGTATATATGTAGGGCTAATGGCGCATTCACACTGGAAGCGGATCCGCGTTCGCGAAGCGATTGCGAATGCGGTTCGCGAGCGACCCCGTTCAGACACACCGAGAGGCGGTTGGCGGTTTCTCGGCGATCACGCGTGATCTTTTGAGACTTGCGTTTGGCAACCCTGTTTTACAATCCAAAATCCACTCTAATCGACGATCCAAAGCCAAAATTTTGCAATTTTGGCACTGAAGATTTTTTTCGGGGATGTTCGCACGCATCACGAGTTCAGGCAGCGAAAAAAGAAGCATGGACCCGCCAAACTCGCCTGTGATTCCCTTGACTTCGCCCACAAGCAAAGCCCAGCTAGGCGCGCCTTGCTGACTCAGAACAGAATGCCCCCGACCTTTTCTTCGAAGTGGACCCTTCCCGCATGAATAGCTGACCTTGTTTTCGGGATAGAGGGCCATTTTTCCCCCTTCGTTCGCTCTTATCATTTTCGAAGTTGTGAGCCGTGGGGTAGACCGTGGTGCGGGGGATTGTGCAGGGTTACCAGATTGGGCTATTAATAGCCAAATTGGGCTACCTAGTGATTTTTTTTATTTAGGAAATACTGCGGATGGTTTTCCACCATCCTAGCAGGAGAGGGTTACAACATGTTTATAAGAAAGGAGTCAAAACTATTGGAGGTTGAAGCGTTCACGCAGTCTGACGGCAGTGAGTTCCAGTCTTCAATGGTTCGTACAAAAAAGGAGTACTTAAATAGACTATTTCTAGGAACATATTGTCTGACATTTTTTGAGTGGTTTAGCCTTGCTGAGCGCTGAGGAGGTGGCTGAATATACAAGCCTTTACTTAAGCCAGTTTCGTTATGATAAAGTTTATAAAAAAAACTTAATCTTGCAAATTTCCGCCTGGCTTCGAGAGATTCTAGCCCACATCTATTCAACATTACAGAAACCGAGGAGAGGCGCCTAAAATCAGAAAAAATAAATCGTGCACTTAGTCGCTGAATCCTCTACACTTTTTCTATATCTTTCTTTAAATATGGGTCCCACACGATTGACGCATATTCCATAACTGGGCGAACAAGGGCTTTATAGGCTGAAAGTTTGACAGTCCAATTGCACGCTCCCAATTTTCTTCTTAAAAAACACAGTTTTTTGTAGGCCTTGGCGCAAGTATTGTCTATGTGGGTGTCCCAGCTAAGTTTCGTATTAATAGTTAGACCTAAGTATTTTACGTCATTCACAGATTCAATGAGTTTATCGCGGACATGATACGTATATTCGAGAGGAGATTTCTTGTGTGTTATTGTAAGAGCGCATGTTTTCGAGTAGTTTATAACCATCTGCCACCTCTTACACCAGTCAGCAATTCTACACAAGTTTTCGTTAAGCGATAATTGGTCCGAGGTGTTAAGGACAGTAGTATAAATCACACAGTCGTCTGCAAACATTTTCACAGTCACACCCGAGTCAAGGTTGTCAGCTATGTCATTGACATATATCAAGAACAAGAATAGGTTTGGCGTCGAAATTCGGCGGTTGGCTATGTGGCTACGTGCGGCTATTTTTGTACTATGTCCAATTTTTGCACGATATCTGCGAAATTGTCCTCTTTTCCTCTGTATACTGTAGGATGCCTCAAGAAACCCTGGAAAGCATCCTTAATGTGAAGTCTTTTTTTTCTTTGGGAGGAAAAGTGTTGCAAAATTTTAAGCCTTCCGACGAACGTTTAGCTCGGTTCAACTCTAAGGTATTGTACTGAGCTAGTACGAGTGGGACAAATGCTTCCTAATAATATTCTTCATAGCATAAGACTGTCCAAATGTGTCCATATGAGCCTTTTGTTTTATTATTTGAAATAAAACTGTTTTCTGGATCTCTTAATACTTTTATTTTGCATACTATCTCTCATCTAAACATATACAGAAGCAGAGCATTTGCCTTCAGCTTGGAAACGCAATATCAAAGTTTTGGCTACTTTTGGGCTATGCAAATATTTGGCTTTTGGCTGCTTTTGGGCTACACTGACTAGCCATTTGGCTATATCAGCTAGGAGCTATCTGGCAACCCTGGGAATGTGTTCGGTGCTAGCCGGTCGTGGCTTCGTTGGTGGCGGACTCTCCTTTCGTCACTCGCACGTCGATCGAGTCTACTGTTTGTTTGACATTAAGCTCAAATAAACGCCGTATGGATTACCTCTGCAACGTCTGGTACGTACACTTTATTCCTTGAGTAGGTTCCCTTTATTTGTTTTGTTAGCAGTAAACTTTACAGGTCGAGCTAGCGCAGGTACCCTGCCCGCAACGCGGCAGTGCGTTGGCTACGCAATCAGGCTCACGACGTTTCTATCGGCCTTCGTGGTGGTCATGCACGGTGTCGAAAGCTTTCAAATAGTTCACGCGACTGCGTTAGTCGGTACAAAAGCTGACATTTCGGTCGATCAGGGGCGGGTTCCGACGTTCTACGGGCAGAGACTGACAAGGCAGCAAGCTTCGGGCTGTGGCGCCCGGAATAATAAACAAACGCTTACCCGAACCAAATCACCGGTGCGAAGCCCGTTAAAATTACGAGTCAATTCTTTTCGCGGTGGATTCAAGTGACGGACGTGAACATCGCGTTTCTCCGTTGATTTGTATGCTGCAATGCTAGGACTACAGCGCCTTGGACGCCTCACCAGCGACAGGTTCCATCTTGTTTTGAAAGTCACTGACGTCACGTCAGCGTCGCGTTGTGATTGGTTGCCGCTTTGCGGTTCGTGAAAGCGGTTGGGAGAAATCGGTCCCGAAGCGGTTGGCAAAAACGCGCTCAAACCGCTCGATCCTAGCCGCTTCGTGCGCGGTTGAGAACGCGCGGATCCGCTTCGCGTTTGCGGATCCGCTCCCAGTGTGAACCCGCCATAAAAGGTGATTTCCTGAACAGAAAGTCAGGGGGCATGCGATCTTTTGTATATTAGACATATCACAACCCCAAGACTGCAGGCAAGCAAAAGCACAACACACGGAGGTAAAGTTCCAAAAGTTAAAAAGGGTGCAAGGTTTGCATCTCGTAAAATTAATGAACAGAAAGACAGGACGCAAACGAGCTGGTAATTATTAGTTATAACACAACCCCGAGACTGCAGGTCAGCAAAGAATGGCACACCCACGAAATGTCTCAAAAACATTCTGTGTTAAGGCTCAAACGCAATCCGAAGTACCAACCAAAGCTCGCACAACATTTGGGAAATGCAAAATTTATGACACGCGACAAACGAAGGCCGAGAGTATTTAATGCTCGCGAATTGAATATAGGCTTAAGCCGTTTTTTTAAGCGATAATTATTCAAGCGTGGTTTGCTTGCGTAAAACAGAAACAGTACGGAACTGTTTTCTCGCTTTTCAAACTTTGTACAGTTTTATTTAATTTTTCGGCCATGACTCTTTTAGCGAGAGAGGGCTTCATAGAAATTCACAACAATTTGCCACCTTTCACCATTCAGCAATTTTACGCAGGTTTTTATTCAGCGGCAGTTGGATTATCAAGTTACTACTCGGGGTCAACGATCTATGGCATTTCCGACAAGATGAGAAATGCCCGTGCATAGCTTTAATCGGCGCTCTAGCACGCTCTCTACTACCTTTGACAGCGTCTACTACCTTTGATCGTCCGTGGTTGCAGCTTTGCTACAGTGATCATGGTGAACTGTGCTGGCTCAAGTGGCCAAAGGTGACAGCTTTTCTCCCTATCTCAGCAATCGCATAAAACTGTGAACACTACCTGCACTGTGCATAACTATGAGGAAGGTCGAAAAAACTGTCATAAGCATTATTCTGCCTGGTCGGTAGCTCCCAAGGTGGCTGTAGGTCCAACCGTCTTGATGATTCTAGCAAGGTGACACCTCAGCAAGACTCACAAAAACGTATGTGTATATGTTGTGCAGAGGCAATCGACACATGGTTACTCGAGTTTTGTGTCACACAAGAGAGCAGATTGAATGGATCAGACTAAGTGTCATTTGCAGAAAGACTGTGTCTCCGGTCCTGTTTCCGAACAGTGGCCTGCTTCCACCAAGCATTCCCGGCAACACCACAACTATACCACCGCTCTGAAATTGACAAGGGAATGAAGCTAAGACAAAACTGGCTCAACAATCCCAAATTTGACGTCTGCTATTTATATAGAAGGTCCACATCTAAAAACATTTAATAATAATAATAATAATCTTTATTGGCTCAGGTGAGCCGTGGCACCGCGGAAAGGCGACAGCCCGTACCATGGAGGCCCGCGGTGCCACGTCTAGTGATGATGATTATGAGATGATATGTACAAGGGGAAGTCGACGACGTATAGATGATTGAGAGTTGCTGACGATGTGAAATAAAGCCCACGGGTGCGGGCGCGGGCCGATGTTGCGGGCGATGAGGGCCCTGTGCTTCCCAGTTGGCTGCTCGCTGGGCCGGTCCCCCGTCCAGCTGGCAAAAGTGTCCTGGCAAGCTCTCCAGGGTGGCGTCCGCAGGCCCCACCGCGCGTTGGGGCTGGGAAAGCCCTGGCGGCCCGGCAGTGACGAAGACGCCATGCATGATGAGTACGACCCGCTCCTCCGAACCGCCGCGCGAGTCCTGGAGGCCCGGTGCAAAAGGCTGTGGGAGCAGGAGTTAAACGATGCGTCGAAGATGCGCAGCAGGACGTGATACCGTTTCCGCAGCCCGCTAGGCACCCGGATAGCGCTCCGTAATCCGCCAGAAGACCTTGAACTATGCAGATAAGGCTGGCGGCGCGCATGCGCAGCTGCGGCGTTTTCTTCCCGGATACCGTAGCGGAGGAGAAAAACGGTCTACTACTATTCCCTATTCAATGATGTCACTATAGCTAACGCGACCTCTTTATTTCTGTCCCAGAAATGGTTACCGCGCTTGGCTCTCGCGCGGAGCCTCCGGGTTCGGGTCCAGGGAGCGGACTCCTCTTTTATTTATTCTTTTACCTTGACATTCTCGTAAGTTTGAGAACCTTGTCGTGTGATCGAGTTACGAATGTTCTACGCCCGGAACGTTTTACGCCGAATGTTCCAGAAACCCACGTGGGTACAAAAGGTGCTTCGCGTGGCGGTAGCGAAAGCTTGAGCTGGGAACCTCCTTGGTTCGATCCCCACCGCCCCCGCCCGTTTCGATCTGGATGAGTTTCGTACCGGCACGCGTTCGTGTAATCACTACGGCGTGATGCACGTTAAAAACCCCAGATAAGCGGTTGTACTGCACTGGCTAATTTTCTCATCTATAGCTAAGCGACCAGCCACCCGTTGAGGCGTACCAACATCAAGGCTGTATGAACATACAGAAGCAAACCATTTTTTTTTTTTTTGGTCCGAAGTTAGTTTTGTCTTAGCGCTCGATCCTGTTGTTTCGCCGACATCGACGGCTGCGACGCTAGCCTTTCTCTATTTTGTTTTGGGCACAAGTTCGCCCCATTAAACGTTTAGTTTCACCGGCTATTCGCCGCCTCATCATTTGTCCTTCGTGACAATATTCTGCTCCTTATAGTTGGACTGCATAAAATAGCCCTACGATGTTATTTCTTCTTCTTGTTTTCCCGTTTTCTATTGTGGCGCGCAAATAAACCATTCTGGTAAACCAGATTTGCGCAACTGTATAATTGTCGTTGTCACTGACGTCCATTCAAATTACGCAATGCGGAAGTATCTTCAAAGGTAATTGAATTACATTTCTAAGTATTTGGTACTCTACTCAAGATACTTTACAGTGAAAGTAACTTGAGTAGTATTTTAAATACTTTATGAAGCAGGTATTTAGTAATTTAACATAAATACTTTTATCGAGTATTTTGTCTAACACTCGGGTGGATAGAGGAGTATAAGGATACCCAGCGCTTACATGAACTTATACGACGCAAACTTAAATATCTCGCCAAACATCGATGTCGACAGCTTTGCACTTAAATTGCCGCAGTTACCGATCTCACGAGCTTACAGATTATTATTAAAGCTCTTCAAAGGCCGGACGTTCTACGGTTCCCACTGCGAGCAATGCCCTTACACCCATGCATGCCAGAATGAACAATAGCGGAGGATTTCTGCAAATTATTAGTACGGCCAAGCTTCGCAGCTAAAACATTGCAGTACCGTGCCTTGCATCATCGCCAAGCAGGCAGTAGACAGGACAAGTGCATCTTGGCATTTACAACTGAACTGCGCTTTTGTAACGAGTAAACATAACAGTGCACTGAAATCAATCCGTTTGGGTACGTCACTTGGCCCAGACTTGGTTACATGTGATGATGGTAAATATAGCTCCATATGCGGCGCACTAGATTCTGTACACATATTCACTGCTCTGTGGGTTACCCGACCTCTGGAAAATTGCACGGGTCATAGCCCTTCTAAAGTCAGGGAAGATACCAATGAATTTAGCATATTTTCGGCCCATCAGCCTTACAAGCTGTGGTTGGAGACTTTTTTTGAAAAACTTATAAATTAGCGAATACAATGGCGGCTAGAATCGAGTGAAGTTCTCCCCGAACAGCTTGCAGGACCCCGTGGACGATTTTTTTTATTAAGATCAGTATCAAAGATCCACTACCTCGGAACTATCGTGGACACGAGAGGGCGCCGTCGGACGAGGAGAAGTAAAGCCCCTTCATGTTTTAAAAGTAGCGCAAGATGCGCCGTTGCAAGAGGCACGTGTAACGTGCAGCCCTTGGGAAGATCATGGCGGCACAGCGACGCAGTGAGCTAGATTTCAGACGCCATGTTCTTCCCGTAAGTGGCGCGCGCCACGTGTGTCGATCATTTCCACAACAATGAATGGCGCCACTTTTCCCAGAATAGAGGGGCTTTAAGGAGAAGTGCGCGTACGAGGCCACGTTGCACCTGTCCTGGGGAAATTTTATCAAGGGGACTTTATCTCGACGTAAGAAGCGGTTCTAATTCACTCGCGTAAACTCCAATGCATCCGTGTGAGCCAACCTTCAGAGTGCTTATCATTCCGATAGCTTATCACGTTTGAGACAAACATGCCATATGGTGCGCGCAAAGAAGTGCTGACCAAGCGTCCAACTTCCCCCTATTGTGAAGCTTGTCTTTCTCAGAACAAAGTTATCTCACATGCAGACGAAATCAAAACGGGAGCAAAGATTGTACTTTTATTGCCGGCGGCGAAATTTTATCTCGCACCGCCTGGCTTCAGCGCGGTGTTGCAAGTCGTGAAAAGGAAACCTCAGTGGTGAGATAAGAAAATATAGTGCTAAATTGGCGCTACATCGACCCTTTATTTTTTTAAGAGCGCAGCTCTTAGGCGCCCTTTTCCGGCTTGAGCGGCGTCGGCGTCGGCGTCGCCGTCGGCGTCGGCGTAACCACGCGGTGCATTATGGGAAATATCCCATAATGCACCGCGCGAGCCCCCCCCCCCCCCGGGGTCACGTGACCGCGGGGAGGAGGGGGAGGGGAAGGTCACGTGACCCCCCCCCCCCCCCAGATCACGTGACCCCCTCCCCCCGAGGTCACGTGACCCCCCCCCCCCCGAGGAGATTGAAGAATGAGGGGAGGAGGAGGAGGGGTATACCCTCCCCTGATTGCCCTTCCCTCCTCCTCCTCAAGAGCTGCGCTTCAATTCGGCGTTACAGGGAGTTGTAAACGGCTTTCATTTTTTTTTTAAGTCAGAGTTATTTATAGTAGTAATCTCAAAAGCTTCAAAATCTTCGCACTAATGGCGGTGATGAGAGAACAAAATCAACCTAAACCAAGAACTTCGTGAGAATGAGAACCGCAGGGCGCGTCTTTGCAACGTCCACGCCTCCGGTGCCTTCCATCGTGCTTCCATGCCTTCCGCCATGCTTTGGCTGCGCGCGCGCGCTCTCGAGCTGCACGACGCCGACGCGTTCTCGAGGATAGGAAGAGGCTCGCACCCGATGCCGGACCACCGAGGCTCCTCCCCGCAGTTCTAGATCAGCTTGTTGTTTTCAACTCTATAAATGCTCTCCACAACTTTTCCTGGTGCAGAGAAACCACGTAACAGCGCCATTAGGAGAACCGGCCCGCAGTCATGATGCAGCCTTTTCTGTACAGACACGACTGAAGAATGATCGAAGCATGTTTTCTTCCCACATGCTCCTAACATGTGACATTTTTTGCATCACCAATGTGGCGGGACCTTCGAATAAGAAAAAAAATACGCCTCAGAAAGTGTGTACAGAAAGTACTGTGCACGATGTATAAGCAGCGGCACCGCAGTTTTGAAGGGTTTTCGGAATCGCTTTGAGTACCCCGAGCAGCATTGGGACCTCCCACTGCGCCAGCGCAACTTTCTGCGCCTGCGCGGTGAACCCAAGCGGCTTGGAGACCCAAAGTGCTGCCCCCCCCCCCCTCCCCCTCCCTTTTCTAAAAAATCTCTATGAGAGTGTCCGATTTGGCGCTTGGGCGGGGCGGATACTCTTACTATTTTAATGGAGTCTACATACAGCGCTGATTCAGCACTTCGTGTGCGGACCGGATTTTCTTCTTTTTTTTCACGGGTAGTAATAGTAGTAGTAATAGTAATCTGTATTGGCTCAGGAGAGCCGTGGCACCGCAGAAAGGCGACAGCCCGTACCATGGAGGCCCGCGGTGCTACGTCTAGTGATGATGATTATGAGATGGTATGTATACAAGGGGAGGACAACGACGTATAGATGACAGAGAGACGCAGTCCGCGGGCGAGGGTGCGGGCCGATGTTGCGGGTGATGAGAGCCCAGCGCCGTTCAGTGGGCTGCTCGCCGGGCCGGTCCTCCGTCCAGCTGGCAGAAGCGTCTTGGCAAGCTCTCCAGGGCGGTGTCCTTAGGCTTCACCGTGCGTTTGGGCTGGGAAAGCCACGGGAGCCTGGTGGTGATGAAGACGGCATGCTTGATGGAGACGACCTGCTCTTCTGAACCGCCGGGCGAGTCTTGGAGGTTCGGTGGCGGTTCAGGTGAGCAGGCCAACGAGCCAAGGGGACCATCGGTGGGCCGTTCGATGCAGGTTCTCAATGGCAAAGCCCTGGCGGTTGACGGTGCGACTGCTTGCTTCGGTGAAGGCAGCGGCTCCAGGGGGAGGCCCAGTTGAGGCAGACGGCTGCCACCCCCGATGCATTCATGTCCAGGGCCAGAACGTAGAGCCGCGGCCAACCGGTACAACCCCCCGCATCGTCGTCGTGGGGTTGCGGGATGACAAGCTTTCTGACCAGTTGTGTCGTTGTACGAGGCTCTCTGCGGAAGAAGCGCTCTGTCAGGCCCATCTTCATGAGGACGCCGAAAAAGAGCGGCTGTCACGCGCCAGCGTTGCCCGCGAGAATACCGCCCCGAAAACCTGAACGTCGACACCGCGAGACGCAAGAAGATAGCGACCAGTCAATCGGCACGCTATCACGGCAAATCTGAGCAGTCCGCCAGCTCAACTTGTGAGTATTGCGGACGTCACCCTCACCTGCGGAAAGATTGCCCAGCGCGGAAATCGTCTTGCCATTTCTGCAAGAAGCAGGGCCATTTCGCGGAAGTTTGCAAAGAAGCGAAAAGAACTCTTGGGCTCCGTGGAGCTTCACGCAGTCAGCACACGGCATGCAAGATACACCAAGGTGCGCGTGAATGGTCATCTTTCCAAGTTCAAAATTGACTCGGGTGCGGAGGTCACCGTTGTTTCAACCTCTTTCCCGGGGCTTCCTCTTGTCCTGGACGAAGCCGAAGGCGAGGTGTCGGGTCCCGGCAACTTACGTCTGAACGTCCTGGGGACTTTCAAGGCCACCTTGGAGTGGTGTGGCAAGTTCACGGTCCAGCATCTCTATGTCGTGAAAAATCAACACACATCTCTTCTGGGACTGCCTGTCATTGAAGCTCGGGGCGTTATTCAGTTCCTGGACTCGACGGAATGCGTTCCATCAACTCGAGCCAAGATTATTCAAGGCCTGGGGGAACTCCAAGAGGAGTATCACATCCGTCTCCAGCCGAATGTTCGTCCATTTTCTCTGAGCGTTCCAAGACGGATTCTCAAATTTTAGGAAACATTGCTTTGGGAAGCAAGCAAATTCCACGCATATTACGCCCAAAAGAAACTTCCCTATTTTTCTGTTCAACGGCTTATTCAATATTATATAAATGTAAATTCATTTGATCGTACTAATAGGGCTATTATATACATATTGCTTGTTCAGGAATGGTTCATTGGTGTTTACTACAGGAATGGTTCATTGGTGTTTACTATATTATTATGTGCGGCTGACGGTCACACGATACGTCGGCTATCATTCTAATAAGAAATACTCACCTGCCAGAAATATAACAGAAAATTTGGTCTCGTCACCGGTCTGTGATAATAGAGTCGTCGTAAAGCTGGGGTCACGTTGCCCATATATCATACGAAAAAAGACTGTCTGCAAAACACGAGCCATCGCAATATCCCTGGTTCGAATGCCGCGTGCCAATCTTTCTCCTCGAACTCATTGCCAGGCGGCATTTGAAGCACGGATCTCGCGGTGAGTCGCGTTCGAATCTGTATGCAGACTGTCTTTTGTGTGAAATATAAGCTGTGGGACCCTCGGCTTAAATGAAGTGCTTAATTTTGGCCCACGGTGATATTTTGGGGATAGCCGGGGGATATACTTTTTTCGAAAGATTATCCGTCGATTATCCGTGGCTGCTATATTTTTGACAAGCACTTTGAGCGTGCCTCGGACTCGAGGTCGGTGTCAGTGTTCGTCATGTTTCGTTTCATCATGTTTCGTTATCCCTTCCTTTTCTTCTCTCTGTTGTCCTATCTATCATGCTATCGTCATTCTTTCTCTTCCTTGTTTTCTTGGATATAATTGGAATGTCTCATGACATAAAGCAGTCTTCCTGAGAGCTCCGACCGCTTGCGCCATCTCTTGTCTTCCGTGCGAAACGGCGCCGTGTTGTTTGAAGACCGGTGGCGTCGCTGCGTTTCCATAGGAGCTAAGCCTTTTTCTTTCTTTACTTTTTCTTCAGGTAAGTTCGTTCTTTGCAAATTTTACAAAAAAAAATGCACCATCTGTGGGCAACGCTGCACAAAGTCGTAGCGCGATAGGTTAAGAAACCGAATTTTCCGGTCGATTTAAAGAGCCTACCGTCTCCTTGTTTCACCCTGTAGAGTGGCTCTAGTTGTTCTTGACACACGTCCCCACACCCGGGGACTCTACATTCATTTTTGGCGACGAGGAGGTCCCTGGGCCTTACCGTTCTCCTGGGCAAGCAACGGTTCGGTCTCCGATTTCGTCGGTCGGGCCCCGACGAGTGATCCTGCTGGACAAGCCTTCTTCGTCCCAGCGACAATCAAGATGGCGGCTGGATAGAACGGCCTCCATTCAGAGTCAACTCAACAATGGCGTCCGGTGGACGACTTCCTCCGGAGTTCTTGACAAAGCCGGGTCCTCCACCCATTCTATGGGAACACTGGATTCGGATGTTCGAGCGATATTTGTTGGCCACTGGTGCTCGAGACTACGACCCAGAGCGTCGGCAAGCCATGCTGCTCAACTGTCTCGGCCAGACCGGTCAGCAAATATTCGACTCCCTACCAATGCCACAGCTTGCTGTTGAACAGGCGCCAGCAACGTCGGCAACAGCAAGCGGCGGAGATGCTGTCGGTCAACCTGCGACAGACGTCTACTCAGAGACCGTAAGGCTTTTGGAAGCAGAGTTCACGCAACCTACGAACATAACTCTGCAACAGCTTAAATTTCACAGTCGGAAACAACAAGAGGGTGAGTCGCTCAAAGACTTCCTGGCGGCGCTTCGAGCACTTGCAATTCCGGCCAACTTCGGAAAGCAAACCCAAGAGCAGGTTCGGAAGCAGTTTATGGTTGGCGTCGCATCAACCGAAATCCAGGAGCGTATGGTTCTGGATGCCGCTCTTCCATTTGACGTGGTCATCCAGACAGTTCTGAACCTTGATCGCTCACGACGTGAGGTGCGAGAATGGGCGTCACTGACAACTCCACCTGTGAACGCTCAAGCGACTTGTCAGGTTACCACCGGAAATAGGGTCTTTGAAGCAAGATCACCGGCAAGGGAAGACTGTTTAGGGCAACGGTCTCTGCCGTCTTCAAGAAATGAGCCACCTCGGGAGGTACAGCGCCGGTACAGTAGTCGTTCTTCCAGGCACCAGCCGGCAGACAGGCGAAGATCGTCCTCCCGGAGCATGCGTGACAGACAGTCCTTGACTGCTCCGTCCTGTACAGCCTGTGGCGGTACCGGTCGCGACCAATCTTATGGAGGTGGACACTCAGGATGCATACAGTCGTCGGACCGCAGAGTAGTCCAGTTTACACCATCAACTTGTTCGCGGCAAGACTTCGCGAGACACCAGTCTCCCCGACAGGACTACACAAGAAGTCATGGGCGCACGTGCTCCAATTGCGGTCACGGCTGGGAACGTTGCCGGAGCTATGACACCTGCCCAGCACGGAACCTTTGCTGCTACAACTGTGGCCGTCGAGGTCATTTCGGTGATGTTTGCAGAAGCGTTCGCAGAGCTTACTCTCAACGGCGCCGGCGCGAAAAAGTTGAACGAATTCTATCAGATTTCGATGACGACGATGAAGCCGGGCTCGTAAATCACATTACGGGAGCCTCTAAAACGCGTATTTTTATCAGCGTCAAAGTGTTTGGGACACCACTGTCGTTCTTGTTAGATACGGGATCGTCCGTTTCTATAATGGACAAGTCCACATTCACACAGCGATTCGCCAGTGATGCAAAAGTCGTGCCACCACCTGTTACATTACTGAACTTTTCCCATGAACCCATCAACGTCCTGGGTGCCTTCATGGCTACAGTAATGTTCAAGACGCGACAGGCACAAGTCTTGTTCTACATCGCAGACAGAGGCACGTCGCTACTTAGCATGGACGCTATAGTGGCACTGAACATTCAAATGAGTGGAGCAACCAAAACGCGGAGACCGGCGAACTTGACGAAGCGCCATCGAGCCCGCCAGATCCTTCTGTGTTACAAGCACAGGCTGCTGACATCATAGTAGGTCGACAACCAGATTCTTCAACATCAACCGGCGTACCGACACCACCGGATGACTTTTCGGCGGCGCTGGAGGAAGAGTGGGCGGCTCGTCAACAGCCGCAAGCACGGGCGACAGTGATGCCACTGTCTGCAGCTACGCCGGCAAAGCCTGCATCTATACAGCCGAAACTTCCACCGTGTCTCGAGCACTTTAATCACCTGTTCACCCCTGGCCTGGGTAGAGTCAAGGGAATCGAGTGCAAGGTGAGAATTTGTCCTTCAGTTCCACCTGCTGTCAAACATCCCATGAGGCGAATTCCACAAACTGCTCGCCAACCTGTTTCGGAAGAGATTAAGCGTCTCGAAGAAGCAGGGGTCATTGAACGCATCAATGCCTCATGATGGGTGTCACCCATTGTGGTAGTACAAAAAAAAGGACGGAACCATTCGGATGTGCGTGGACCTCCGTAGTGCAAACAAAGCGGTGGTAATTGACAGCTACCCCCTCCCACACATCGAAGAGCTACTGAATGCGCTTCACGGCGCACATCACTTTTCGAAATTGGACCTTGCAGCAGCATACCACCAAGTGCCCTTACATCTCGAACCCCGTGATATCACTGCGTTCATCACACACGAAGGGCTGTTTCGCTTTAAAAGAGTATGTTTCGGCTTGGCTTCCGCACCAGCAATTTTTCAAAATATGATGTCCAAGATCCTGCATGGTTGTCAAGGTGTTTTGTTTTACCTTGACGACATTGTCGTGTTCGGCAGGACCCCACAAGAACATCTGGAACGCCTGCGGGAGGTGCTCCAACGGATTTCTGACGTGGGCCTGAAGCTGAACAACAAGTGTGTTTTCGACGTCACAGAACTTTCGTTTCTGGGACACAAAGTTAGTGGAGCCGGAATTGCTCCTTTGCAACCAAAGGTGGATGCCCTACAGGCTGCTCCCATTCCAACAGATCTGACGCAACTGATATCGTTTCTCGGGATGGTTGAATATTATTCTCGTTTCCTACCCCATCTGGCTTCAGAGGTGGAGCCTCTGCGTAGGTACCTCCGAAAGGACACGCCTTACATTTGGGATCAAGATGCGAACCAGAGCTTCCGGCGTGTGAAGAGGTTGCTGTCATCTGCTAAACCTCTCAAGGTGTTCAATCCAGGCCTGCCCATCATCGTTGCCACGGATGCTTCTGCCTATGGACTTGGAGCAGTGCTGCAGCAGCTTCACGGCAAGGAATTTCAAACTGTCGCCTTCGCTTCACGTACGCTCACTCCGGCTGAGCGCAAGTACTCCACGGGAGAGCGAGAAGCCCTTGCCTGCTTGTGGGCGTGTGAGAAAGGTGCCCCTACCTGTGGGGTCGCCGTTTCACCTTACGCACAGACCACCAGGCTCTCGCGTCCTTGTTGAGCACGCGAGGAACTGGACTTCGTCCACTCCGAATCACTCGGTGGTCGACAAGCCTCCTGAAGTATAACTTCCAAGTGGAATACCAGCGGGGAAGCGAAAATCAGGTCGCGGACGCACTTTCCAGGCTCCCTGTACCAGCTGACGAAGATGTCACAGATTTCGACGAAGAGATCGTGTCTTTCACCGCGCTGGAAGACGAACGCATCACAAAGGCTCAGCTTCAACAGGAAACAGCTGACGACCTAGGAATGGCCACCGTAGAGGGAGTCGTCTTCTGACGAAGCCATCTTCTACATCATTAAAGACACACTCTCTGTGTACGATGGTCCACTGCTACGGGGTGATCAGTTCATCGTTCCTGCAAGCATGAGAAAACCACTCATAGCGCGAGCGTACGAGGGTCACCCAGGCATCGTGAGGACACAGACTCGCCGTCGTGATCTCTATTGGTGGCCACGCATGAACGCGGACGTAAAAGCGGCAGTACAAGCATGTGGTGTTTGCAGAACCGCTGACAAAAGCGCGAAGACATCGCCAACACCCTTGCAACCAGTCCCACTGCCTGAGCGGCCGTGGTCGAAGGTCGGCATTGACATTGTCGGTCCCTTCGAGAGAGCACCACCGGCTTTCCGCTATGTAATCACGTTGGTCGATTACTTCTCCAAGTGGCCGGAAGTACACTTCTGCCCTAACGTCACCACAAAGACTGTGACAAATTTTCTACATATGGTCTTCACGCGCGAGGGGTATCCAGAGAGTGTCATATGTGACAACGGGCCCCAGTTTACGTCCGAGGAGTTTAAGAATTTCCTGGCTCATCGTGGTATAAAGCACCAGCTGGTCTCGAACTACCACCCGCAAGCCAATGGGCAAGTTGAAAGATTTAATCGCACATTCAAGTCCTACGTACAGTGTGCTACACTCGAGAACCGATCGCTACAAGCCGATGTTCTTGACTACATTTTCATTTACCGGTGTACACCGCACGCTACTACGGGACTTTCTCCCGCTCTTCTCCTCCACGGTCGTAAGCCGCGCAACAGGCTACACATCCTTGGACTCTCGTACACGGAGTTCCTTAAGAACCCCATGGAGGAAATGCAGCGAATGCGCGACCGCGTACGGCAACGACAAGAGGAGAGCGGGTGCTACACTGACGGAAGACGGGCGGCCAAGACGCCGCGTTTTAGAGTGGGTGATCTCGTTAGAGTAAAGAAGCCGGGCCATATACGCAAGGGAAGCCCAGCGTTCACTCCTCCTATGCGAATAATCAAGCAGGTCGGGAGATGGACGTACCGACTTGAAGATGGCAGGGCGAGGAACGCTTCAAAGTTGTCGGTCGTCCCAGAGCCTGAGACGATCACGCACAATCAGAACAGGCCAGCAACGAGGAACGATACACTTAGACAGCCCACTTCAAGTGAAGCCAAAAGAGTTCCTCAGGGTGGAACCCCTACCGGAGGTGCAAGATGGTGCCACCATGACTGGCAGCCAACCGCTGCTACTCCCACGCAGTGGCAGCGAAAACAGCACCGACCACACATACAGCCTTCCACGACTAGTCCAATACGGTGGCAAAGACAACAGCGTCGACCATACACACCGCCACTCTTCGAGACCCCAAGACACCCACGTGAACTCAGGATGGAGCCCTATGCAACGCCGTCGGGACGTGACTCGGGACAAAGGGGACAGTCGCCGGCCAGTGAGCCTTTCCTTTCCGGGGGGGCAGCGCATTCGCCAGACAGTGCAATGGAAACGCCTCGACTGCCAGCACTGCAAAGGCCACGTCGAAACCGTCGACCACCTTTGTACTATGGCGATTTTGTTTGATTAACAAAGTGTACATAGGAGTCCATGGAAATCGATGCGTGTAAGTAAGCGTGATTAGCTTTATAGTTCCTGGCGAGGAACACCTAAGTCTGAATGATGTGAATGTGTTTCGATGTAATAACTGTATTGTTCGCATGCGTGTTAAAACTGTGTTGACATATGGAATTGATGGTGTGTTGTTTATGTGTCTTGTATGCTATGTCCTATTACTATCCTTCTCTTTTTCTCGGCTGTATTATATTCACTTTTAGTTTTCTTTACTTGTCATTTAAAGGGGGGGGGGGGAGAAATGTTGTGTTCATCATGTTTCGTTATCACTTCCTTTTCTTCTCTGTGTTGTCCTATCTATCATGCTATCGTCATTCTTTCTCTTCCTTGTTTTCTTGGATATAATTGGAATGTCTCGTGAGATAAAGCAGTCTTCCTGAGAGTTTCGACTAGACTGGTTGTTCTTGACACACGTCCCCACACCCGGGGACTCTACAGGCGTGAACTTGAATCCAATCACACGCCTTGCGCAGGGAGTTACGCCTAAAATATGGCGGCCACCAGTGTTTCCTGCTGGGCCGTTGTAAAGAGTATATTGTCAGAAAGGCATAGCAGAAAATGTACTCATGATAGAGTAGATTGTCTGCGATATATGTATATTCTTGAGCCCAGCAAGAATGCTGCGGTGAAATCAGCATGAGTGCCTTGGCCGGACGTTGGCAGTAGGGTCCCGTGTTTTCGGCGTTCATTTTTCTTCAAGTGCTAAAAACTTCTCTCTTTTTTCTTTTTTTTTTTTTTTTTTTTTTGGGGGGGGGGGGGTATTGAACTTTACAGGTTCAGTGTTCTTCGGTGTCAATTTTTTTTTCTTTTTTTTATTGGACAAGAAATTGGGGGTTATATCAGAACATTGCAGAATTGATACCAAGAAGGCTAAAAGGACGCCTAAACACTTACGATACGATACGATTTTATTTTTTACCACAGATATATGTGGTGAATGGGAGGCCGGAGAAAAATTGACCGCATCTCCACGTGGTGAATGATGTTGCTTGGGGCGAAGCTCTGGTGGTGCTTGTCTGCGTAGACGCCGAGCCGCAGCATGCCGAGCCTTTTCATTCATGTCAGTAGGAGAATGTGTGGTTTTCTTCTTTTTCTTTTTTTAAGCAGACAGATGGGATGGCATCTCAGAACCCCCTACTCTTTTTTTTTTGTTTTGTTCTTTTTCTTTTTTCATAATTTTTTTCATCTTTTTTTTTCCCAATATTTTTTTCCCTACACGAGCACGTGAGCATGTGCTCACCTGCTCGTGAGCACGTGATCTCACGAGCAGAAGCACGAGCACCCGACGCCGGCCTACGGCGGACGGCGGACGGACATACGGACATGTCTAGCCCCTAGGAGCTTCGCCCCTAAAAAGCTGCAGAAAGGCAGCTTGAGCAAGCTCCGGTCCCATTGTTATGAGTTGTGAATGCGAAAGCATGAATGTCGTTCTTCCGCTCCCTTAGTTCATGTGCGGCGTACTGGCGTAGACGGCTACGTTTCGCTAGTGCCGAGCTTGCGGCCGAAGGCCGAGCTCGCGCTCTCGTGAAGTGGCCGCACCGCGCTGACATTGGCCGAGCAGCCGCTCCGGAGTCTGCCCGAGCGGGCTCTGGGACAGTGTTGCCAACCTATTTTTTGAAAATACCCCCCGCCAGCGTCCACAAAACCCTACATTAACCTACGAATGTTTCTTATTACCCTACATTTTACCCTACGAGGCAAATCTTTGTTCAAATATTACAGTTGCATGGATCATGATGATAATATTAATACAGTTCAAAGCGACAGGGCACGCATGCACGCTCATATCTGCCTTATTCTAGAACACCATGCTTGCATGTGCGCTGTGAAGCATCAGCACAACAGTGATGTATCGAGCGCACAGACATCCCTAACCAACATGTTTAGCCGATTTGTCGTCAAATTAAAAGCTGGGCTACGTGGGACCAGCACTCGCGGCGACAGACAAGGCGGCTCATTAAAAAAGGAAGCTAATCCGAGCGGTATATTAGCTTCTTTGGGTGTACCGCCTAGAAATTCGTCAAACTAAGGTACTATTTGGACAAACAATAGGCTATTACACCAGGGGAGGATAGGAAAAAGGCGGCTCTTCCGTGTTCGCTAAAGTGTCATCGATGAAACGTCATGGTTTCAGTTTCGTTCGCTAAAACGTCGTTCGCTCAAGTGAACGCCTCCAGTCCCAACTACTTTACTTTCATGATTAAAGTAACCCCGAGACAAGAAAAGAAAAAAGCCCAGTTGAACAGGCGGCTGCCGGTTCTGTAGGGCTCGGGGTGGTTTCGCTCGCGGTGCCACGTGTTTCGCAGGTGTAACAAGGACCGCTGGATGGACCAGAGTCATCAAAGAAAAATTGGCGGGAACATGTCCACTGGGAAGATACCTCTTCTGGCTCCAAACTCCCTCTGCGCAACTCCCACTCCTGCCACCTCTTCCACTCGCTCTAGCTCTCCAATACTCTCCAACTTGGTGTGTGGTGATCTCTGTTAGCATGTCTTGCAACTTGGGTACTTTCGTTTTGCATGATGTTGTGGTGTGGCAGCACACGTGTTGCACAACTATGCAAACTTGCACGGCAGCTTTTTTTTTTTTTTACTGTGTTTTTGTTGGCTGTATTATGCTCGCCGTTGAAGAAGCAACGTCTGAAATTACCCTACTATTGGCGGGGAAATAGCCGGACTGCCCTACAACCCTACAATGTACCAAAAAATGCTTAAAATACCCCACAAGCAGGGTAATTACCCTATGGTTGGCAGCACTGCTCTGGAAGGCCCTGCAGCCAGCCGCATCCTTTTATCGGCGCGCTGCGGCGCGGGCCCGCAGCGCCATGGGGTGCCGCTCCTTGAAACTGACGCGCGCCGGCCAATGGGAGCCTCATTCCTTGAAACTATGATACGCGCCAACCAATGGGAGCCTATCCATCAGATTTCGGCTTCACTTCGCTCCTTTTCAAGAGGTAGCTGCCGTTTTCCGTGGCTTTTTGCGCGGCTTCAAAGATGGGAGCCTTCAGATCGCGGCTTCACTTTGCTCCAATGGCCAATGGGACTGGGGAATTTAGCGGCCGTTTGGCGCGGCTTCAAAGCTGGGAGCCTTCAGATCGCGGCTTCGCTTCGTTGGGAGGGGGGAGTTTAGCTGCCGTTTGGCGTGTCTTCAAAGGTGATGACGTCGGCTCGCTCCATGGGACATCTAATACTTTCGCATTAATAAACCCGTCTACTTTACTGGACACATTGAATATTGGATGGACGTACTGTACCTTGTCGTGCTGAATATGGTACTCAAATGCTACATTATACGATACCTAAACTATTAACCTTTCTTATATTAACACAACTTTTCTTAGACACTATCTCGTACAAGGCCCTGCGTTCGTTTTTAGAGCGCAGCTCTTAGGCGCCCGTTTCCGGCTTGAGCGGCGTCGGCGTCGCCGTCGCCGTCGCCGTCGGCGTAACCGCGCAGTGCAATATGGGTAACTTCCCCGTTAAATTGAGCGGACAAATTTCCCCGCTAAATTTAGCGGACAAATTTCCCTACTAAATTTAGCGAAACAATTTCCCCGCTAAATCTAGCGGGAAAATTTCCCCGCTAAATCTAGCGGGGAAACTTGTCCGCTAAATTAAGCGGGAAAATTTTTCCGCTAAATTTAGCGGGGAAAAGTTTCCCCGCTAAATCTAGTGGAAACTTTTTCACGCTAAATCTAGCGAAAAATTTTCCCGCTAAATGTAGGAGGAAAATTTCCCCGATAAATCTATCGGAAAAATTTCCCCGTTAAATCTAACGAAAAAATTTCCCCGCTAAATATAGCGGAACAATTTTCCCGCTAAATCTAGCGGAAAAATTTTCACGCTAAATTTAGGGGGAAAATTTCCCTGATAAATCTATCGAAAAAATTTCCCCTCAAAATCTAGCGGAAAATTTTCCCCGCTAAATCTAGCGGAAAAATTTCCCCGCTAAATCTATCGGAAAAATTTCCCCGCTATATCCAGCAGAAAAATTTCCCCGCTAACTTTAGCGGAAAAATTTCCCCGCTATATCCAGCGGAAAAATTTCCCCGTAAAATCTAGCGGAAACTTTTTCTAGCAGAAAATTTTCCCCGCTAAATCTAGCGGAAAATTTTCTCCGCTAAATTTAGCGGAAATTTTTTCCGTTATATTTAGCGGAAAATTTTCCCCGCTAAATCTAGCGGAAAATTTTCCCCGCTAAATTTAGCAGAAAAATTTCCCCGCTAACTTTAGCGGAAAAATTTTCCCACAATATCCAGCGGAAAAGTTTCCCCGCTAAATCTATCGGAAAAATTTCCCCACTGAATTTAGCAGAAAAATTTCCCTGCTAAATCTAGCGGAAAAATTTCCCCGCTAAATCTAGCGGAAAAATTTCTCCGCTAAATCTAGCGGAAAAATTTCCCCGCTAAATTTAGCGAAAACATTTCCCCGCTATATCCAGCGGAAAAATTTCCCTGGTAAATCTAGCAAAAAAATTTCCCCGCTAAGTCTAGCGGAAACATTTTCCCGATAAATCTAGCGGAAAAATTTCCACGCTAAATCTAGCGGAAAAATTTTCGCTAAATTTAGCGGAAAACTTTTTCCGCTAAACTTAGCAGAACAATTTTTCTGCTAAATTTAGCGGAAAATTTTCCCGGCTAAATTTAGCGGAAAAGTTTTTCCTATGTGTGAGGCGAGCAGGAGAGGAGGAGGGGCATAGCCTCCTCTCCGTACCTTCCCCTCCCCCTCCTCAAGAGCTGCGCTCTAATTCGGCATTACAGGGAGTTGTAAACGGCTTTCGTTTTTTTCTGTACCAGCGACTTCGGCAACACATTTTCAACTTTTTGTGTGCGTGTTGTGTATGCTATTGCTGTCTGTGAGATAAGGTGTATTTGCCCCTTTTTTCTGATTTGGTAGGTGTTTTGATATTGTTACTGTGTAACAATATCCTTCTAGAGCGCAGCTCTTAGGCGCCCGTTTCCGGCTTGAGCGGCGTCGGCGTCGCCGTCGCCGTCGCCGTTGGCGTCGCGCCGGCGTCGCCGTCGGCGTCGCCGTCGGCGTAACCGCGCGGTGCATCATGGGTAAATTTCCTCGATAAATTTAGCGGAAAATTTTCCCCGCTAAATTTAGCGGAAAAATTTTCCCGCTAAATCTAGCGGAACATTTTTCCCGCTAAGTTTAGCGAAAAATTTTCCCCGCAATATTTAGCGGAAAATTTTCTCCGCTAAATCTCCCCGCTAAATTTAGCAGAAAATTTTCTCCACCCCCCCCCCCCCTCTTTGAGGTCACGTGACCCCCAGGCCACGTGACCCCACCCCCAAGGTCACGTGACCCCCCCCCCCCGTGCCTTCCCCTCGTCCTCAAGAGCCGTGCTCTAATTCGGCGTTACAGGGAGTTGTAAACGGCTTTCCCTTTTTTCTGATTTGGTAGGTGTTTTGATATTGTTACTGTGTAACAATATCCTTTTTATTTCGCTACTAAGCCAATGTATGGTGCTCAAGGGCTAGTCATGCCTCCATTGAGGCTTTTACACTTTGCTCTACCATTAAACGTGAAGATAAACTTTATTATTATTATTTAACTGGGGTTGAAGAAAGTAGGACATGTGCATGGAACTCCCCGAACTTCAAGGAGCGTACGCGCCACCCGAACATTCTTAAAGAGACACTGACACCCCCCAATTTTTTTTTCCTTTTTGTCAGGCGATTTATTATGGTGTCGGAGTACTACCCAATTAATATTTTGCTACAGAGTCACGTATTGTTTTAATAAAGCGAAAAAACGCAACTGCTCGAAACCGAAACCAAACTCCCGCACCGCACGGAGAAGGGGAGAGAATAGAGTGGGTGGTGGAAGTCACGTGGCTACACCCAACCGTGCGGGTTTTTTTTTTTTTTTTTTTTCTCCGCACGTAGCAGACAAAATGCGTTCGTTCGCCGTGTGATTCCTTTGCAGTTATGTTTGTTCCGCTTGCTGTTCTATACTTCAAGATGAGTTGTTTTGTACATTTAAGTGTTGGAAATGAGTAGTGAGTGCCCGTGGTGAATTCCCGTGATCGGCTCCGAAAAGAATACTCCCAAGATGTTGTGTGAAGAGCTGCCTCGCATGTCCTGCATCTGAAATTGGCATTGTGCGGCAGAGTGCAAAAGTTTCCGAAAGATCAACGGGTCGGGATCGATAGCTGGCTGCAATTCCTGTAGAACAGTTACGAGAAGCTCGGAAAGCGGACGCTACCCGATTCTTATGCTTCTGGCATTTTGTGGAAAGTGACCATATTGAGTTCGCAGGTGTCAAAAATGGAATCCCATACCATTTAGTTTAGCGACGTATCGTCCACAACAAACATCGCAAAATGCTTGACAAAAAAAAAAAAAAAAAGATACACCCACACCAGGGATTGAACTCGTGCCCTCTGCGTGTAAAGCTGACGTCTTTCCACTGAGCTACTGAAGGACCCCTATCATGCGTAGTAATGCAGCGGGTAGACTGTATGTCAGAAGTTTGCTGCCGATTTCCCTTCAATACATGCACTCGCGGCTTGAAGTCGGGCAGCACCACGCAGAGGCCACATTCTCACCTCGTAAATAAACCGTACGCGTGCGTATTCAACTCGAAGTACGCACTTCGTGCTTGACGTTTGAGCGAGCGATGTCTTCAGCAACGAGAAGGGACGACGGCTCGGCGACGTCTTCGTGCAATCGGCTTGCTGGTCGGGCGTGTCGTACGGGATGAATATCAGTTCTTTTGATCGGTCCAAAATTTCTCTTTCGAAGGAAGACAGAATTCGCCGGTATCGTGAACGACAGTTCTGAAGTAGAGGTCCAACGCCCGTCGTCCGCTGCCATGCGCTAGTCCCACGATACGCGAAACGGTACGCCATGTTGAGAATTATGTAGTGAACGCACAGAATGCTTCCGGTTGTCTGTGCTACCTTTTTTTTTTCAATCAACGTATTTGCTGCTTTTTGGAAGCCACAAAAAATGGGTTTCATATTTTTTACTATTTTTAATATTGAGTGTGTGCCTTCAGTAACCAACGACTTTGATTAAATTTGGTGGTCGCTTCGAAACCTTAGAAAACGGCCCGTGACCACGGAGAAGAGAGTGAGCGCGACTCAAACCGGCCAGTTCTTGATCGGCGGTTTTCGGGCGGAAAGAAACCGAATTTCGAGCCGCAAATTGTGTTCTGGGTTGTTGGGCTCTCATATGTCACGTACAACTAAAAACCTCGGCGAGCATAAATACCCTGTCAGTGTTTCGTTAATGCCCTCGTACCGATAGAAGTATGAGAAACACTGAAAGCGGTTCCGAAGAAAGGAGCGACACAAAATGTGTGTGTGTAAAACGTTTAATGAGGAAAAAAAAAAAGAAGTGGTCGCACTCGCGCGTGACTTCTTTCACGGGACTTTTCCCTTAGAAAGCCTCCCTTCTAAATGTCCTTACGTAGGTCGCCCGACATCGTATAATCGAGCAGGGTCCGGAAGATTCGGACTCGTCTTTCCGAGTCGCCAAACGGTCTGATTCACTCCTCGTAGGAGCTAGGAGTGTCTTGGCCCAGCTGGTTCCAAGCATCGCTTCTGTGTGTGGCGAGGGCTTCACACTCCCAAATCAGGTGGTAAAGTTTTGGGAGTGTGCCGTCTCCTTTGCATAGTTGACATCTTTGGTCGGGGGGTTCGTAATCAGGGTTCAGCTTTCTTTTCTTGATGGTCTCAAACTTTTGAGTCATGTATGGTGTTGTTGCGCCACCCGTACGAATTCGTCGTAATATCACCATTTCCTTGCGTTTAAAGTGGTTCGGTGGAATGGGATTTGGTTCGGGGTTCCAGGATTCCTTTAGTCGGTGCTTCCATTCTTTTTTGTGCATCCGCATAGCTTCAACCGGGTCGTACGCTGTATAGGCAGTTTCAGTGTTAGTCGATGAGGGGTCGGATTCTCCGGCGACACGCGAGGGGTGAGGACTGTTTAGCTCCCTCGCGGCCGCGTCATGCGCCGCCTCGTTGCCGTGGATGCCCGTGTGTCCCGGGATCCATCGGATGCAGACCTTGTTCATAGGCAGCTCCAATTCGACTCTCCCCCTCCGATTTTGATCAAACTTAATTGGGGATTAATTTTCGGGATTTATCAAAATTTACCGGAAACTCGGGACCAGTTATGAGGCAACCCTAAAAGCGGCTTAATTAATTGCTTGTGTCTACATTACAACAACAAAAGGTCAACTAAGATTTATATCTAGTCGTTATCACTCTTATGAGCAATGAATTGAAAATGAAGATAAAATAAAAACGGCTTCATTGAGAAATAATTCAAACTTCTAGGTATTTGACATCATTACATCAAGATAGAAGTATCTTTATTTTATAAATATTACAAACATTGTCACTGTAAGCATAGCTCCGTCTTACATTTCGTGACGGTTTGTTCACTTACTCCGTCTCGAAGTTCGAAACGGTTTGTTTGCTACAGCTCTATTTGTGTTTGAGTCAAAATTGCTGAAGAGGCAAAATTGTTATGAGTCAAAATTGCTATTAAAGCAAGTTGTCGAGTTTGGCAAAAAGAGGAAATGTAAAAATATAAACAAGCCGTTTCTTTCAAAACTATGATCTTAATAGTCCCTTTTACGCAGGGTTGAGTCAAATGCATCTAAAAAGTACTACTTGAAGTAAAGTACGATGTAAATGAGAGCTGATGTACTTCAAAGTAAGGTAATAAATACGCCGGGCGCAACGTACTTCAAGTATTGTACCATAAATACAATGTACTTTCAAAGTAACGTACGAGCACTTTTAACACAATTTTTCATGGACCCCTTCATTCCCCTATAGAGTGTGTTTCTTTACTGGTATTAATTGCCTTATAGGTAATTTGGAGTGCATCAGTTGTTTTAGGAAATAGTGGCAAATTGGATCAAGTTAGGAATGTGAAATTGGAAGTTTTGTAGGAAATAGTGGAAATTGGATCAAGTCAAGCGGTCACTGAGTGATTTCTTTGCTTTCCCTGACTAACTATTTAACAGAATCAAGTTATAAGGCACTTATTTGTATTCGCGATTAATTCACTCAAAGAAATGACCTGATCACGTCTCGAGAGACGATAGCGCGTTTTCCCATGACGAAAAGGCGCTTTTTTATATATATTTGTAAACCCTTATACTTGACTTCAGATGTTGTGTAAAGAACCTAGGAAAGCCAAGAACGCGAGTACGTGGTCCTCGAAAGAGCTTAATTCCGCGGAGACTGAATTTGGGGTATGTACTTGGAAGTCGGGAGTTGTGCTTTTTTTTTTTAATGTACCAGAATAAAAATTATTTTAAGTAAGGTGCAAGTATATACTCAGAGAATGTACTTCAAGTAAAGTACAAGTTTTCTAAATCTACTCAAAGTAGTATACTTTAAGTACAATGTACTTAAAGTAGTATACTTTAAGTTAGGGCTGGGCGTCAATTAAAAATTTTAACCCGATTAATCGCCACCCTTTAATCGATTAATTAATCGATTAATCGGTCTCGTTCATTTCCATGCATAATAATATTCATTAAAAATAAAAATTGCATCTATATATATTTTTTTCTTCCTGAATATGTGTTGAACGACGCAATAATTTTAATTATGAATCAGCTTCGATATACAGTTGAGAACAGCTAAAAAACAGTCACACTCACACAATATTACTTCAGCTCCATGAGGCAAAAAATGTTCGTTGATATTCTCCGAGAAGGGCGACCTCTTTTGATTGCTCACAGTATCTCTGCTGCGCTAAACGGACACTCGGAAACTCGGGACCAGTATGAGGCAACCCTAAAAGCGGCTTAATTAATTGCTTGTGTCTACATTACAACAACAAAAGGTCAACTAAGATTTATATCTCGTCGTTATCACTCTTATGAGCAATGAATTGAAAATGAAGATAAAATAAAAACGGCTTCATTGAGAAATAATTCAAACTTCTAGGTATTTGACAACATTACATCAAGATAGAAGTATCTTTATTTTATAAATATTACAAACATTGTCACTGTAAGCATAGCTCCGTCTTACATTTCGTGACGGTTTGTTCACTTACTCCGTCTCAAAGTTCGAAACGGTTTGTTTGCTACAGCTCTATTGGTGTTTGAGTCAAAATTGCTGAAGAGGCAAAATTGTTATGAGTCAAAATTGCTATTAAAGCAAGTTTTCGAGTTTGGCAAAAAGAGGAAATGTAAAAATATAAACAAGCCGTTTCTTTCAAAACTATGATCTTAATAGTCCCTTTTACGCAGGGTTGAGTCAAATGCATCTAAAAAGTACTACTTGAAGTAAAGTACGATGTAAATAAGAGCTGATGTACTTCAAAGTAAGGTAATAAATACGCCGGGCGCAACGTACTTCAAGTATTGTACCATAAATACAATGTACTTTCAAAGTAACGTACGAGCACTTTTAACACAATTTTTCATGGACCCCTTCATTCCCCTATAGAGTGTGTTTTTTTACTGGTATTAATTGCCTTATAGGTAATTGGGAGTGCATCAGTTGTTTTAGGAAATAGTGGCAAATTGGATCAAGTTTTGTTTTAGGAAATAGTGGAAATTGGATCAAGTCAAGCGGTCACTGAGTGATTTCTTTGCTTTCCCTGACTAACTATTTAACAGAATCAAGTTATAAGGCACTTATTTGTATTCGCGATTAATTCACTCAAAGAAATGACCTGATCACGTCTCGAGAGACGATAGCGCGTTTTCCCATGACGAAAAGGCGCTTTTTTATATATATTTGTAAACCCTTATACTTGACTTCAGATGTTGTGTAAAGAACCTAGGAAAGCCAAGAACGCGAGTACGTGGTCCTTGAAAGAGCTTAATTTCGCCGAGACTGAATTTGGGGTATGTACTTGGAAGTCGGGAGTTGTGCTTTTTTTTTTTAATGTACCAGAATAAAAATTATTTTAAGTAAGGTGCAAGTATATACTCAGAGAATGTACTTCAAGTAAAGTACAAGTTTTCTAAATCTACTCAAAGTAGTATACTTTAAGTACAATGTACTTAAAGTAGTATACTTTAAGTACAACGTACTTAAAGTACTCCCTAACACTGCGTTTACGAAAATGAATATAAGCAGTGTGATTGAAGTCAAGAGTTTCTACGCAATGGTCAAATTCGGTAAACAATCAAATTTAAAAAAAAAAACATTCGGTTCATTGTACATCGATATTTTTCTATCGAACTGTTTGCTTATAACTTTCTTTTTAAGTAGCAGTTTCGTTTGTTAAAGGAATTGAGCTATACAACTTTTTTTTAATATAATCCCCGCCTCTGACACGTTTGTTCAAATTCAAATTAAGCCACCTTGTACGTACTAGCTACAAGAAGTCACTGAGCGCACTGACTCTCGTTCTGATCGCGTTGTTCTTTTTTTTTTTTCTTGAAAATCAGCTTGCAGCCCTAAAATCCTGACAACTGGATGGTTGCCGGCGACCTGGTCATCGCTCGCTCCTCTGCTGCCACATGGATTCTGACGCCGCCCCTCGAGAATGAAGGAGATATCTGGTATCTGCGATGCTCTGATATCTCGGCAGAGGTTCGTCGTTTGCTCCGGCACGTGCTCTCGCAGCTTCAACTGTGAATGCGTAAAAGTTCTTCATGCTGACTTTGACCTACTTATGATAACCGTGAATGCGTCAACGTTCTTGATGCTAACTTTGAGCTACTTACAATGAATCGTGCTAGCGTGTTCAAGTGCAATATGCATGCACACTAAATGCCAGAGCCAGGAGACGTGAATGGTGATCAATATGGGTCGTCGTCTTCGTTGGTCCAGGAAGGGCAAAAAGGAGAATCATCGCAGCAGGACCACGGTCCTCGTGATCTGGCACGGGAGCTCTGCCGTAAGATCGACGACTTATCCGAGGATGTGCGGTCTTTGCGAAGTGACAACGAATATCTACGAACGCACCGCGCAAAAAACAACGATCTCCTTCGGAAATGTCTTGCTGCTGAGCGGCATGATGTACCAGTGCCAACTACCTCTGAGGTTTTACAGCCCGACGCAACCGTCATGTCGTGAACCAGAAACTTGCCCACTATCTCCGAGGCCTCGAAGCACCTACCGTTAGAAGAGTCCACTGACCCCACGGCTTCCAAACGCTCACCGGGAGGAAAGGCAAGCCAGCGTGCATCATACTCGCGGATAGCGAGACTTCCCGCGAACGTCAAGCGACTAAGGGAGCAGCCCGAAGTGCGATGCGGCTCTCCTGGAGTCGACGGAGACAGCTCTCTGCCAAACGTTTCGGACCAGCTAGACTACACGGTGCAGATCAATCCAAGAGTGTTGTAGTACATGCGGACGGCTTTTATCAAGCCCCGCCACGCAGGCGTGTGAAGGCTTCAGTTGGCTAGTGCAAGGGCAGTAAGTTGCAAGTCGTGGCTAAGTCTCCAAGGAAAAAGGCTCTTTTCGTATCCAGGCTACATCCTGAAACCTGGTGCGATAAACTCGCACATATTGTGTCACGTGCGCTAAGGGGCCCTGATTTCTCGTGTACGAAGCTTCCATCTAAGTACGATAGATATCCTTCGTTCCATGCGTCTGTTCATGAGGATGACTATGACAAGATTCCGTGTCCTGACGTTCGACCGGCGGATTTCCTTTTTCGGTCATTCTGCGGTCAGCTCAGGCTTGACGATGAGCGTGTTTTGCTTGTGTTCTGTGTATTCTGTGTGTTCAGTGATGTATGTTTATCTACCATGTAGCGTTCAAAAATCGGGGTAACTTGAAAAAACATTCTTTTAGAGTGTCTTGGCTAAAGAGAGCTATAAGAAAACCAATGCAGGCTTCTTTAAATGACCATATAAATAGCTATAGACACCAAAGGAAAAGCCATAGGCAGCTATAGCATGCTGGCTATAGAGTGCCATAGGACGACCCACAGACATTTTCTAACACGACGCGAAGCTATAGATGGCTAAAGCAAGCAATAGAAAAGCTATCGACAGCTACAGCATGTCGGTTTAAGAGAGCCTTAGGGTAAGCCATATAGACGTCTTTAGCCAGCCATTAGAAAAGCTAAAGAGCGCTATGGCTGGGCAGTGATAGGGCCACAGGCAAAGCTAAAGAGGCCCATAAAGGCGACCATAAAAAAATGCTAAAGCGCATAGAAAATTCTTTAGCTAATTGGGCCAAATAGCTAGAGCCGACCATACAAACAATTTTCTATAGCCGACAGTAGGACATTTTTGTATGGGTTTGTAAATGTGTCTACTACGACTAGGTTGGGGTGCGCTTGTATTGTTTCCACAAAGTCTAGATGGATCGTGTGCCAGGGTGCCTCTGGACGCTGGACGTTCCCAGACAGGAATCGTGCCTTAGGTGCATTTCTTTGCGTGCTTTGGCATTCACGGCAGTGCTTAACTGTCTCCACAATTTCGTTCTGAGGCCCCGCCCACCATACGTTGCTTCGTGCGCACTTCTTCATCGCCACTATGCCTCTGTGCCCCGCATGTATAAGCGGGGCACAGATGTATAACCAAGACATAAGACCGTGCCGAGCTTGGTACGATGACACGAGATCCACAGGTAAGGCATCCTTCGTGAAGTGCCAGTGCTGCCTCTCTGTCGGTATGGCGTGAGCTTATCTCCCACGAGTTTGCTCACTGTGCCGTTCTGAACGGCGATGTACAGTTCACAGAAAGTGCCGTCTTGCTGTGTCAGACGTGCTATCTCTGTGATTGTAAATGGTGGTCTCGACAAGGCCTTTAACATTAAAATATCAACGTGCGGCCACGGTTCGTCGTCGCTGTCGGTTAATGGCAGTCGACTTAACACGTCAGCACTCTGGTGGCTCTTACCTTGCCTGTAGGTGATGTTGTAGTTATACGCAGACTTTCTGATACACCATCTGGTCATCCGTTGTGACAGAACCTGAGCTGTCGGCTTCTCCGGACACAGTATACCCAGCAGATGTTGATGGTCCGTGATGAACGTCACCTTCCTACCAGCGATGTACTTGTAGAATTTTTGGACTTCAAAAACCACTGCAAGGCCTTCTCGGTCCAGTTGAGCATGGTTTCGCTCTGCTGATTTGTGTTCGTGATGTAAAAGCGATCGGTGCCTCCCTTCCTTGGCCATCACGTTGAGAAAAAACTGCTCCCACACCGTAAGGCGATATGTAGTAAGGAACATAGAGTTGTTTTCTTTCGTCGTAGTGTGCAAGCACTGTCTGTTTCAGGATCCGTTTCTTTGTTTGTTTGTTTTTTTCCAGTTTCTCGAACTCTTTTTGGTGCCTTTCTCCCCATCTCCACTCGGGGTCTTTATGAAGAAGCTCGTAGAGGCAGCTGGCAAAGGCTGCTCTGCCCTTCAGGAATCTGTCATAAAAAGCAAGCATGCACAGGAATAATCGTAAGGCTTGTTTACAAGTCCAAGCTGGAGCATCAACGATGGCTCGGACCTTCTCTTTTGGGGTGTGGACTCCTGTTTTGTTGATTCGGTGTTCCAGAAAGAAGACTTGTCGCACCTCAAAACAGCACTTGTCTTTCCTAAGGCGGAGGCTGTACTTTTTCAGTTGCTTCAGGACAGTCTCCAGCCGGGAAGCATTTTTGTGGTATCCTTGCCCCCGATGGTTACGTCGTCGAGATACACACAAACGCCTAGAATGCCCGTCAGCATAGACTCCATGAATAGTTGGAATATTGCCGGTGCTGCGGAGATCTCAAAAGGAAGCCGCTTTACCTTGTAAAGCCTTTTCGGCGTGTTGAGAGTCAGTATTTCTGCGGTTCCTGGCGTTACGCGAAGCTGCTGATACGCTTGGGCCAGATCGAGAGTGCTGAAAATTCGACTGCCTCTCAAGTCGCTGAAGACTTCGCCTGTTGTGGGAAGTGGGTAGGTTGCATTCTTTGCTGTTTTGTCGACTGTGCAACGGTAGCCACCGCAGATGCGTAGCGTGCCGTTCTTTTTCGTATCAGCACTAGAGGTGTTGCCCACTCCGAGTCTGGTGTTGGCTCTATGATGCCTTGTTCTTAAAGTCGGTCTAATTCAGTGACCACAGCTGATCGCAGGGCGAAGGGAACTGACCGTGCTTTTAAGAATATCGGTGTTGTTACTTCGACCAGCTCCAGTTGCACTGCAGGACCGACGTGCCCCGTGATGTCTTTGTCGAATACACACAGGTACCTGTCTAGTATTTTGGAGACATGTTCGTCGTGTGAAACAACAATCATTCAAGCGATGTCTATGCCGAGGTGTGGAAAGCAGTTCCGACCCAGGAGTTTGCAGCCGGCTCCTCTGACAACTAAGGGTGGCTGATCGCAGGTCTTGCCTTTGCGCGTTGCCTGCACTACTGCCGTACCCAAAACTTGAAGTGACTGTCTCGACAATGTGCGCAGAAAGACGTTGCTGCTCTCCAGCCGTAGTGGGTCGTTACTCTAGGTAGAGCTGAAGGTCTCTTCACTCATGAGCAGACACGCCGCTCCTTGTCAACTTCGAAACTCAAGCTTTTGTTTTCAATAAGTACCTCCAGTTAGAGCTTTGTTGCATCGGTTGCGTCTGGCAACGAGTTGAGCCCGTACAGTGTGTATGTGTCCGCTAGGTGGTGGTAACTGGTAGCTGATGCAGTTGCAGTCGACAGCGGCTGGTGTTGGAGTAGCTCCATGTTGTGGTTCCGTTTCGAGCTGCACGTCGTTTCTTGATGCACCTTCTTCAATGTGCCCGCTTTTCTTGCAGTAGTTGCAATAAACTGTTTGGAACTTGCAAGTTTCCGGGCTGTGTTGAGCATCGCATCTCCAGCAGCGTAGAGCGTTCCCATTATTCTTAGGACGCTCTTGTTTTCGTGACTGGCAGTCACTTTTCCTTGCCTTGTGCACATCTTTGAAGTCGGACTTTACCTTCCTTTAATCTTCTGCGGCGCTCTCTGCTCGCCATGCGAAGTTGTAGGCCTTTTTTAAGGTCAATTCTTTTTCTGCGAATAGCCGTTGTTGAACTTGTTCGCTCCGTAGTCCGCAGACAAAACGGTCTCGCAGTAGTATGTCTACGGGAAGAACTGACGGCTTCGTTGCTTGCTCGGCGCTGGTCCCAAAATTGCAGTCTGCTGCGAGTATCTTCAAGGCCGTTGCTTGAGCAGTCACTATTTTGCCGTTCTCCTGGTCACGACGTTGAAAACGTGCTCTACAGTAAACCTCAGAGATGACAAGGGGAAGAGAATGACCCCTTAATCTGAAACTGAGGTCAGCGATCGAACTATAATACAGAAGGGTCCACAAGGGTCGCGCGGGCGCGTATTCCATTCAGCAAGCCAGCCGGTCGGTCGTGGGCAGATGGTCTTTGCCAAGGGCAGACGGTCTTTGCCAAGGGTTCGTCTGCAACGCCGGCAACGCTGCGACGAGTCGGAGTGCCTGCTATAGGAGGTATTCACTGGCCGCCATATTTGAGGTCACTGTTTAGAGCGCATGCTCAGAACGAGCTCGCATTAATAGGCTGCCAAGACCGGCAATCTTGGTGGTGCGGAATGCACGTGGCGAAAGAACTGTGGAAGCTCGCATTCAGCACGCGCTCCGCAGCCGAGCACACAGCTATGGCCGCCAGTGAATACTCCCTATAGACCTGTGTCCGGAAGTGCTCTTCCGGAAGTGAACAATAATCTCGAACCCAGGCGCTCACGGGAGGGGGGGCTGCGTTGGCCTGCGCCGCTGCTACCCGCCGAAGGCTTCTTCACTGGTGTGCCGACTGCCGTTTCGCCGGCATCGGTCCTGTTTACCGCGGTATGTGGGTATAGTGCCCGTAATGTGAGAGCCGTTTGTCCATACGCCACTTTGCCGCTGTTGGTTTCCATCAAGCCGAGCCAGAAAACATCTCGCGACGAGTTGACCGCGCCGCGAGTGACGAAGAAAAAGCAAACATGGCGACGGTTTGTACGATTGCTTTGGTGGCTCCGGTGTTGCGTGTCTTCAACGTCCTCGTGAGAAGATTCTCCTGCCCTTCGAAGTTATTGCAAGCACCACGAGTGGCACGAAAGCTGTGGAATCATCGTCTCAACTACAAATAAGCAGGCCTTCACGAGCAACGACGATGCCGAGCAGGCGCTCGGCACCGTTGTGTTGTCAGATGTTCTACAACGCCGAGGTATTTTATTTATGATTTGGAATGGCTTCAAGAGTGGCAAATTAATCTATTTCGCGGATTGTTAGCACCGAGGCGAGTGCCCTCCGTTGCAGTGCCGTTGTCGCGCAAAGTGCAGAGAAAACCGGGTGGCGATGGCGGCGGTGCTCTTTGATCGCTTTGATCTTGCGCCGTCGGGTTCATGGAGTCCGGAGTAAACGTACGTACGTGCGTCTGCTGGATCGGTGTTTTGGACTGCCTCAAAACACTTTTCCCACGCGCATTTTCCTTGTGAAGCTTAGTAGCTCATTACACCTCGTCGTCGACTGCGCTCATTTGACTACGACGCACGAGCCTGCGTGATGTGAATTTCACTGCCTAGGATCTTTGGTGTGCTGTAACGAGGGCTAATAAAATATCACCGCGAACTTCTGAACAAACGAGTTGAAGTTTCGTCTGTTATTATAACTGATCGCCTGTCACAATACTAGCGTTCCTAAACTCCGCCCCCACAGGCACCCTGCTTCGTTGCCCGATAGTAAGTGTCTCCTGGTACCTCGTACAATTCCAGCTCCCACTTCAAGTAAGTACAGAGCGCGACACTGTTAGCGCGAACAAGCGATCGCCGGTTTTTAAAGTTTTTCTCTTTGAAACCAAGGTATGTCATCCAAGTTATTATTGCTACGGAAAGAGCTTATTTAGTTCTATAATGTAAGCGATAAAATTTCGTGCTCGCTAATACTATTTGGAAGTAAAATGCGAAAATGCGCCGATGTCGTGTTCGCGCTAACAGTGTCGCGATGTGTACCATCCGTTAGAACTGGCAATTAATAGTTTCGAACCCAGAAGCTCGCAGAGTGTGTGTGTGTGTGGGGGGGGGGGGGGGGGGGCGATAGACTGCGACTTTTCCCAGTTTAGCACTGTCTAGCAGTACTGGCACGTTGCCGGCGTCGGTCTTGTTTAGCGCCGTGTAATGTATCAGAGCAATTCGTCCGGACGGCACTGTGCCGTTGTTGGTTGTACGAACAACCAGAGGAAACGCAGGGTTCTTTTGGACACCCACTGCCCGTCACACAATTGCCTAAGAAGCGAGTGCGGATGCGACGTCTACGGCTTCCACAAGTTTCCGTCCCATGCAGGTTCTCGGCAAGAATGTACAGTCGCACTCAGAAGAAAAAACTTCACTCCGAGCAAGAACTCAAGAGTGAGTGCCAGTGTAGCAACAATTTTTTTTCTATGCGTACGTTTGGCGTGCGTGATGGATACAAGAGAGGTGGTCACTTCTCCGTGATCAGTCGGCAGGTCGTTTACGTCGTGTACGTACGCTAGCTACGAATGGTACTGTACCTTCGTTTCGGTTTCGGTATCAATGAAACGCGGATGTCAAGGGTCAGCAGACACCGAGAACATCTAAGACAAGAAAGGTTTTCCCTTGTTTTCTTGATCGAGATGGGTTCTCGAATGTTCACGACATCTTCCCTGTTGAAGAACGGGCCGCGGAGGCTTCTGGTGAAGGCATCTTTCACGATGTGTCGGTGCATTCGGACAGCCTGCCGCATCCAGCTCCGCAAAGCAACGCCGCCAACGCAGCCCCCCCCCCCCCCCCCCTCCTGCCTGCCAGTTCTTTCCGCGTGGTGGCGCGAGCGTAGATAAACATGGCGGCGCCCTGGAATTGGCGCGGACACTGGTCTATAAGGAGTATTCACTGGGCGCCATATTTGTGGGTGCTGTCTAGAGCGCATGCTCAGAACGAGCCCCCATTAATAGGCTGCTAAGACCGGCCATTTTGACGGTGTGGAATGCACGTTGCAAAAGAACCCTGGAAGCTAGCCATCAGCACGCGCTCAGCAGTCGCGCACACAGCAATGGCCGCCAGTGAATACTTCCTATATAGGCCTCGAGCTCGCTCGGTCGGTGACATCGTTGCCGCAGTACCTTTTCCCGGGTGTTTGTGGATCCAGCGTTCATGTTCGTCGTGGCCGGTTTCGAGTACTTCCTTCTTTTTTCTTGCTGCTTGAAATCGGGACCCGCGAGAAGAGCACGTAGAAAAATAAATGTCCATTGGTCGTCGCGACCAAGTAACTGAGCGACGTTGTCGGTCATGTTGATTTGATCGTGGAAAGACGGCTCCGGAGCTGTTGTCGTACGTACATTCTTGGCGTTAGATCGTTTCGTGTATCTGACCTCTGTTCTTTAGCGTATGGCACTGCAACAATAACACGCCGCGACCGCCGCCTCCCCCCGCCCCAACTAGACACAACAACCGAACAACCTGAAACCACCTGCAACGAGCTCTCCGCCAAACGTTAAAAAAAAATCATTTTTTGCTTGTTTTTACGTTTCCGGCAGTGACGTCACGGACGTTACTGCCCCGTATCGACCTCCAGAAAAGGCGTCCCGCAGGACCGACGTGCCCCGTGATGTCTTTGACGAATACACACTGGTACCTGTCTAGTATTTTGGAGACACGTTCGTCGTGTGAAACAACAATGATTCAAGCGATGTCTATGCCGAGGTGTGGAAAGCAGTTCCAACCCAGGAGGTTCCAGCCGGCTCCTCTGACAACTAAGGGTGGCTGATCGCAGGTCTTGCCTTTGCGCGTTGCCTGCACTACTGCCGTACCCAAAACTTGAAGTGACTGTCTCGACAATATGCGCAGAAAGACGTTGCTGCTCTCCAGCCGTAGTGGGTCGTTACTCTAGGTAGAGCTGAAGGTCTCTTCACTCATGAGCAGACACGCCGCTCCTTGTCAACTTCGAAACTCAAGCTTTTGTTTTCAATAAGTACCTCCAGTTAGAGCTTTGTTGCATCGGTTGCGTCTGGCAACGAGTTGAGCCCGTACAGTGTGTATGTGTCCGCTAGGTGGTGGTAACTGGTAGCTGATGCAGTTGCAGTCGACAGCGGCTGGTGTTGGAGTAGCTCCATGTTGTGGTTCCGTTGCGAGCTGCACGCATCTTTTCGTTTCTTGATGCACCTTCTTCAATGTGTCCGCTTTTCTTGCAGTAGTTGCAAGAAACTGTTTGGAACTTGCAAGTTTCCGGGCTGTGTTGAGCATCGCATCTCCAGCAGCGTAGAGCGTTCCCATTATTCTTAGGACGATCTTGTTTTCGTGACTGGCAGTCACTTTTCCTCGCCTTGTGCACATCTTTGAAGTCGGACTTTACCTTCCTTTAATCTTCTGCGGCGCTCTCTGCTCGCCGTGCGAAGTTGTCGGCCTTTTTAAAGGTCAATTCTTTTTCTGCGAATAGCCGTTGTTGAACTTGTTCGCTTCGTAGTCCGCAGACAAAACGGTCTCGCTGTAGTATGTCTAAGGGAAGAACTGACGGCTTCGTTGCTTGCTCGGCGCTGGTCCCAAAATTGCAGTCTGCAGCGAGTATCTTCAAGGCCGTTGCTTGAGCAGTCACTATTTTGCCGTTCTCCTGGTCACGACGTTGAAAACGTGCTCTATAGTAAACCTCAGACGGTTGTGGATCAAAGTGATCTTTCAAGACTTATACAGTCCCGTCGCAGGTCACCTGGCCAGGCAGCCGAAGCTGGATGAGATCGCAGAACACATCGTATGTCTTTTTGTGCGTTGTCCTGTTCACCATGTCATCATACTAACTCGCCCAACTTACAACACTTCTACATCGTATGTTTCTACCTCATACAGCGTTAATAAGCGGGCTCGTTCCTTCGGAGCGTCCTTGGTGCCGTTGACTTTGAAGAAAATTGGAGCCGTCCGTACCAAAATTTCCAGGAAGCTGCCCGTGCCATCGAACTCTGGAAGGTGACCGAACTCAACCGTGTCCATGGCGTTGCGCAGGTGATCTTTCGTTGCCGAGGCAGGGTGTCCGGTGAGTCCAGAGTCTTCCTCGTCGCCAATTGTAATGTCCGAGAAGTCATGATTAGTTTAAATACACAAGGAAAACTTGGCCCAACGTCCGTTCAGTTCGAGGTCTCGTGCTAGAATGTCCGCGTGTCTCTCGCGCTTGCACGAGCTCTGATGCGCATCGCTCTTTGTGCGGTTCCTGATGATGGCACCTTTTCTATTGCGACACATCAGGGCCCGTTTGCTCAAAGCGCTAACCGCGGCTAAAGTTAGCCGCAGTACCTAGGAGAGGGATTTTGAAATCACGTGACTGGCTCATTAGGGATGCGGGGATACATGGCGGTGCCCCGGTGAGTGAGCGCCGCTCGCTTTAAAACTAATAGGTCGTAGTAGCTGCAATATCGAGCGCGTTAGTCAGCAACGAATGGTGCAGGAGGCTTTCGCTTTGCCTTATCTCACTTAAATCGCAAAGCATGAGCAAAGGAGCATGGGTAATTTAGAAAAAGGTCTATTGGGACGCTGTCTGCTTTTGTGTGCTATCTATACTCGGCCAATTGAGTCAAGGCAATCCACTTTCCAAAGGCGATGCCATGCCGACCACTGATCTCTATTTTAGTAGGCTGGATCGCGGACCGCGGCCTCGGCAACTGGGGCCGAGTGTCGCCACCGGCGGCCATTGATTGACACCAGCCAGTGCATGGGACTCTATGGGAAGAACGAGAAAAAGTGACGTTTTCCCCTGTTTCTAAGCTGTTGTCGGCACTGAAACTTTTTGGATGCTTTTCGATAAGCCCGTCAAATAGCTTGCGTACAAACATTAAAACTGACAGCCCTCGCAGTTCTTATAAATAAATATTTTGTGGTCGAGAGTGACTCCGCTGTAGTGCAGCTCAATGAGGCGAGAGTTACTTAGAGTTACCGCGGAGTCGGTGGCGGTTTCGTTGAGTTGGGTTTAGCAGACGACAAGCGCGAAGGCTTTGCTACGCGGAATTCACTCACTCCCGGAAAGCCGCTGTCGAGATGGAACTTCTTTGTCATTCATCAACTTCGGGGCTTCCTTAAAAAGCCTCTGACACGCCAAAAAAAATTTTTTTTTTCATGCTAAACGTTGCAATGACATATCAGGACATTACAAAAAAAAATTGTTTCACTATAGAGTTGCGTAGTTTTTTTTTATAAAAAATAGAAATACGAGGCCCAATTCAAAGTTCCCGCCGTGCACTGTGACGTAACAGTGTACCGCAAGGTGTCGGGGCGGTCAGAAAGGAGGCATCGAGCTACGTCACTAATAGTGGGTTAACCGGAAATCGCGTGAGTTTCACTCCTCGTGCTCTCCGAGACCGCGCCTAAGACTTTTTTTTTTCGTTTTATTATTCTGCTCTTCGTACGAGCGATCGTAGAAAACGAAGTTTCAGTTCCACTAGCTCTTTATCCCTGCACCGTTGGTTAGTTTGCGTGCTGTAAAATTTGAGGACGTCAGTGGATCGACGTGATGGAGGTCAATGATGAAAGCGTTGCGAGTACAAGCCAGTGTACGAGTGCATGCCGTCAGTCCGATGATACAGGACTATACTGGGCGCAAAACAAGCTATCAAGTTTTGAAAAAAAAAATTTAGAACGCTCGCAGAAATTAGGATTGCTAGCATAAGACACGCCCGATCGCATTGCTGAAGGTTGAGACACCGAGGTCGTTGAATCATCGGATACTCTCCAGGCTGTAGATGCCTGCCGTCTAAAGAATACGAATACCAAGTACAAGTAAACGTCGAGCACAAAGTACGTATTTTGTCTAGAACATGAGAAGAACTTGTTTACTGGGTGCTCATGCGGCCGATGTATGCATCTCTCAGAAATGCATGCAGTGTGATCTCTTCTTCAGTTGCTGAAATACCGGGACAGTCCCTCACGGACCTTTTCCGAGAAGCGTTCTGCGCACGCGTGAGCTCTCGATGCCAAGCGGCGGAAGTCGGCACTAGAAATCGAGGAAATTCGAAAGGAGGCTGTGGATGAGCGAGTAGAACACGTAATTGCAACAGATATATAATTGTGTTACACAAAAAAAGGAAGTGGACGGAAAGAGAAACATGACGTTTGGTTGGACGCCACAGATCCCCCTCTTTAGAGTCGCGTTGGGCACGCGCCGCTACTCGGAGAGCGAAGAAACTGGTACCGTAGCTCCCATTATCGATTGGTAGCGCAGGTAGGTCACTTCCACGATTTTTAGTTCGTGCAGCCACCGCCTGGTGCCGTCGGTATGTGAAAAAGGTCCATTCACTGACTCCGCTTCTTCTACCTTTACAGCAACATTAAGCGATGAAAAGCAAATAAAAGAAACCTTGTCTGCTTGGATCGCTCGTGGAGGTGCGGAGAATAACAAAAATATTTTAAAAAATATTACACGCGCTCGCGGTAAGCACGAGGAGGGATACAACTCACGTGACTTCCGGCGATGCCTCCCTTCTGACCGCCCCGACACCTTGCGGTACACTGTTACGTCACAGTGCACGGCGGGAACTTTGAATTGGGCCTCATATTTCTATTTTTTATACAAAAACTACGCAACACTGTAGTGAAACAATTTTTTTGTAATGTCCTGATATGCCAATTCAACGCCTAGCATGAAAAAAAAAATTTTTTTTGGCGTGTCAGAGGCCCTTTAAGGACGGTCTTATTGACGGCAAGTTCCTTTGTTTACTCCACTACGAGAGCAAGCTTGCCAGCTTAGCCGTAGGTGCTCCGGTACGTTTGATTTTTTTATTCGGCGACCGGACGTTTGACAAATACCGATTCGATCTCCGAACACCCGACATAAAGATCGTAGCACACCATAAAATACTCGCCTCCGAGCACAGCGTACATGCTTCAATATTCTTACTTTTGTGCGTTTCTCCCATAGACTTGCGTGTATTGCCTGGTGTCAAGCAGTGGCCGCCAGTGGCGACACCGACGGGCTCCCGATCCGCGATCCAGCCTACTAAAATAGAGATCAGTGATGCCGACAATTATCGCGTTCATTTAGGCTTATGAATGGCCAGAATCAAAAGACTATCTAAAAAATGCGGCGAGGTCATTGCTCATGTTTTGCGATTTAAGTGAGGTAAGGCAAAGCGAAAGCCTCCTGCACCATTCATTGCTGACTAACGTGCCCGATATTGCAGCTACAACGACATATTAGTTTTAAAGAGAGCGGCGCTCACTCACCGGGGCACCGCCATGTTTCCCCGCATCCCTACCGAGTCAGTCACGTGATTTCAAGATCCATCTCGTAGGTACTGCGGCTAAATTTAGCCGCGGTTAGCGCTTCGAGCAAACAGGCCCAGATGCCCAAAAGAAACTGCGAGCATTCATGGCTTCTTGTTGATATTGCCTCAAGTAATAATCTAATTCAAGTAGTCAAAAGTCCCACGCACATGTCAAATGTTAGTGAGTCGCTACTTGATCTTGTATTCCTATCTGAGATTCTTACCAAGAGTGTACTTGATATATCAATCGCAGAAGGCATATCTGGCCATGCACTAGTTGTCTGCCTGCTCTCTGCTTCGCGGTATCTGTACGTAGAATCCGAAGAGAAACGCTATCGTGATTTCACTCGAGCAAATGATACTGATATTTTTTTTTTCTTAAAAGAGGCCCTCGACAGATTTCTTGTGTTTTCCGAGAGGAACGGGGAGTCGGTATAAAAAGCTTTGGCATTTCTTTCTTTTTTCCCCCAGACAGGTCGTTATTGCATGTGTCGACAAGTTCGTCCCTTTGAGATTAGTGAAACGAAAGAAACAGTGCGGGTTGACGCTTAAAATCTTACATCTAAAACGAAAAATAAATCGAATAGAAAGATTTCAACCAAATTTATTTTTTCTTTCCTTCTTTCTGACATCGATGGCGTGCCCTAGGGCTCATATCCAAACATGAAAACTTCAATATCAAAATGCACAACTTCATCAAAGAAAATCTAAGTAAGTTTTGGGCGCATTTCACAAAACATTGTAACAGTTAAAGGGGCCTTGCAACGACTTTTTGACTGGTTTTTAATTTGCACCAAACCTGAGCGCACTGAACGGAGTAACTTAATGAAACTTTTCTTTTCTCGAATTTCGCTTTATTTTAAAAGTTATAGGCAAATTAAAATTGCAAAAACAAGCAAACAATAACCTCCTTTATGACGTCCTTGGTCCTGCCTTGAGTGGCCGTAAACTATAGGAGGGGTAGTGAGCTCAGTTAGCGCTCACGGCTGCCGCACTCCGTGTCGACGGCTCGAGAGGGCGCCACTAAAGCATGTGCTGGATAGGCCGTATGAAGCGGGCGGCCAGGCCGGCTCGCATTTCATTTGCTGCTCGATTAAACACTAATTCGGCTTGACACTTCATTGGCCACAAACGACAGCAAACACGGGGTAAAGATCAGTTCAGAACGGGAGCCACTTCGCGCTGCCATACTGCCAAACGGCCAAACCGCAAGCCACATCTGCTCGCCGAAGGTACAGTGGCCTAGAGAGTTGTAGTGGGCTCACGGGACGGCTCTTCCTGACGCGTTTTATGTCGACGCAGCTGTGGCGCTGTAAGCGTTTCCTCCTTAAACTTTCAAGCGCGCATTGGCCAGACCAGGTCGGCTAGGCGGCTCTTACCAATCGCGGGCAGCGGGCGGGAGAAGTTGGACGAAGAATCTACTGCTGCGCCTCCGACATTTTCGACATCGGCCGCTTCAGCCCAATACACGAGGGAGATAGGGCGGTGAGCCTACTACCCAACTTCTAGGGCACTGTACCGAAGGCCTTTGGAATGCTCGGAACTGGTTGGATCCTCGAGCGCGTATACGACCGCAGCGTCGCCGCGTACATCCGGGACCTTTCTACGCTCGCCGCTCGTCGGTGCCTGATCACGTTAACCGTTTCTATTATACGCCGCCTTTTCCACCGGTTGGTGGCGGGTATGTCGACGGGTCATTTCTTGTTTCCCTACTTTATAAACTGAATTTGTTTCTTTTCTGATCTAAAATACTGAAGAAAAACTACTTTCATAAATATTTGAAACGGTTCGCGCCACTTATATTTTGTATTTCGACTAAAAAGAAGCTTTTAGCGGCTCTGATCAGTAGTAAGGCCAGGACCAAAGACTTCACATATCGGGCGCTTTCGGTACCGGGGGTGGGTGGAGGAGATTTGCACGTCGTCCAGTTAAAATATGACGCACTGATATTTAGTTACTCTCTCCGTGCCCGCCGGCTTGCCCGAACCCCAAGAGATGTGGAAACCGCAAAAAAAGTTAGACGCTTAAATATGATTGCAGGGCCCCTTGAATAAGCTTAGTCATAACGGGCAGATGCTTGTCGATGAACAGTGCATCGTTACAGAGTTTAATCTTTTCTTTTTATCTGTGTACACTATTGATAACTCTGTTGTCATCATTCACTTATGACAATCGCGGGATCAGTGACTTAGTAGTCTCTATAGAAGCGATCCTTGATAGTCTTCTATGGATGGACATTAGAAAGTCGTGTGTGGTCAGGATGGAATTCCTAACGCTTTCCTAAAAGGGTATACCGAATGGTGCTCCAAGTTTCCTTACATAGTTTACTCTTGCAGTTTAAAAGCGAGTCTGTTGCCACAAGGGTGGAAAGTAGCCAAATTAGTGCCTATAGACATAACTAAAATATCGCGAACTTGACAAGGACAAAAAAAGACGCACGTACGACAGGACTGGCGCTGACTTTCAACTAAATTTATTGCATCATCCAACCAAGCAATATATACCATCGCCTGCGGACATAAAAAAAAAACACAAAAAGTAGTTATACATTAAGATTACATGTCTACCACGCGCCTATCTTCAGATAAAACAATCAAGAAAGTATAATTCTTTGTCAATGAGACACACCGACGGAATGCTGACGCACTTATCTCTCGCTTTGTTTATAAAAACGCCTCTATAACTTTCCTCTCTGTCTTGTTCTTTGTTCTCTTAAGGAACTTGGTCAAATTCAAAAGCGGTTTACACCCACATCTTTTAACGTGCTCAGCAAGATGACCACCCAAATTGCTTCGTTCCGACAGATTATGCTCGCGCACTCTCTCATTGAAACACCGACCCGTTTGTCCAATGTAAATACGGCCACAGCCAAAAGGAATGTCATAAACAACCCCACTTGTGCAGTTAGTGTACATGACGGCATGATTTTTTGCGCATTGATCCCTTTTATCGCAAGTAGAGATCTGCACTGGTACGGGCCAGCCCGCGCGTCAAGGGCCGGGCTCGGGCTTCACGGCTACATTCATGAATGGCCCGAGCCGGTTACGGCCCTTGCATGCAAGACTACAAGGCGGGCCAAAGCGGGCCAAGCCAGTTATTATTATTTTATTTTTTTAGCAACACGTTCTATGGAAGCGTGTTCGGGAAAGGGGGGGAGGAAGTAATTACTGTGGGGGAGAAATAGATGCTGAAGGGTGCATTGATGTTTTTGCACGTTTCGGTGTGTGCAGCGAATGCTCTTTTAGAGGACTAGCGGCGCGGTGTTCCTCACACATACGCGCATACACAATGCGTTCCCTTTGCCGGCGTCCTCTCGCCGGTGTTGCAGGCCATCTGGTATGGGCCTTCGGCCTATCTGCCGCACCCCCGTCTCTCCTGAGCCGAAATAAATGAAACGAAATGAAATCTGTATGTACGAGTGCGTGCATCCCCAAAATGGGTGAAGAGGTTCCCCTGAGGGGTACTTTTCCTGAACAATTTGTTGCACACCACCGCAAAAGACGGCGATATTGCTTTATTTATGTATATATATAGACACAGTACGGAGCTTTGACTTATTAACTTTTGCCGGTCCATTGTTTTTTTATCTACCTTTCTTCACCTATATATGTATATGTATATACTTATTTTAGGTTGTACGCAGCGAGAGTGGACAATTTAGAACTTTGTCCGCGTTTTGCCCAAACCCGTCGCGACTTTTCCCTTTCTTTTCAACTGTGACACGTGGTTTTGTTTACTGCTGCCTGTCATTTTTGTTTTTTCCGTCCTTTCCGCGCGGGTTCGGTCCCAGAAAAAGACGGTCGGGGTGATTTTTCTTAATAAGCTGCCTAGGCCTGCAGATTAATTCAACAAATAATAGCAGCAACAAATAAAGGAAGATGTTTACAGCAACTAAGGTTTATAATCTGTAAATAAACCAGGTTAAAAGTTGGAATAACGAAGAAACCAGGTTAAAAGAAGGTTAAAATTTATACAAAAAAAAAACTGTTTTTTTAGATATCATTGTTTTTTTACATAACAAGTTACATCACAAAGTGCCAGCTACATAACGGGATGTGATGGTTTGTGCAACATGTGCCAAAAACTAGACGGTTACTAGAAAACTGCCTACCAATTGAATGAGTACCTACGAATATCACGAAGAATATAAAAATAGGCAAAATCATTGCGAGGCGGTCGTATGTTACCACAATTAATTTTTGCCCTAAACGTGCTTATAGTACAAGCAAACAACAGTATGACCTGCATAATTTACGTAATACATAATAACAAAATATGAAAAGAAGGATGACACGAGGACTGCACTTTTGTATTTTCAAACCTTGTGGTTAGGATCGAATATCTACGTCAAACAACGTGCAAAATTTTGAAAAAGAAAGTACAGCATGGTTCTTTCTACTTAGGGAAATATATATATTTAAATTTTTTTTCTGTACGAAGCTTTTTTTTTTTCGCTACAAGAGATGATTATGAGACAAAAAATTCTAGGATTGTGATAGAGAAGATTGTACGTCCATTCCTGGTCAACATAGGCGTGCCTATGAGAGATAGGGTAGCGTCTCGAAAAAAACTACTTGAAGCCACTACATCGCAAAGTACTTCGCGTCTAATCTAAAAATTCAAGGCTTGGAATCTGTAAATATGCTAGGTTGGAATACCGAATAAACCATGTAGGAACAAGGTTGTAATTTATAAATAAACCAGAGTTCTTTTTCTTGAGATCCCATTGTCTTTTTGCATATCAAGTAAGTTACATCACAAGGTGCATAACGGGACACGGTGGTCTGTTCTACATGTGCCGAAAACTAGAAGTTTAAAAGATAACGCCCCACCTTTTGAATCAGTGCCTACAAGTACCACGAACTTTATAAAAACAAATGGCGAAATCATTGCGAGGGGGTCGCATCTCACCGCCATAATTTTTTTTCCTAACGCCAGGGTCACACTGTTTATACATCATACAAAAGACTGTCTGCAAACAGATTCAAACGCGAGTCACCAGCAGATCTGAGCTTCGAATGCCGCACGGCATCGAGTTCAAGGAGACACGTGGAACACTATAATGTACAAACAGTGTGACCCAGGCTTAAAGGTACTTCTAGTAAAAGCAAACACCGCAATATGACCCTAAGAAACTGACTAATAAATATTAAAAATATTAAAAGAAGGACAATACGGACTGCACTATATAGATCAAACCTGGTGCTCAGGTTCAAAAGCTACGTCAAACAACGTCCGGAAATTAGAAAAAAAAAAAGTGCAGCATGATTTTTTTATTTAGGAAAATCCAAATTTGTTATGTACAAAACTTGTTTTTATACGCGATGCAGGTTGCAGTCAAATATATCAAAAAACACGCTTGCAGGGCTAGCCGCAACATGTCCAGATGAATATCTCAAATTAAATAATTAAATAAGCACCACAACTTGTCTATCTACGTCCCCAAAGCAGCTGTTCACCGTTCTACCACAGTACACAAAAATTTGTAAGTAGAAGATGGGGAAAACAGCTCAGAAAACACGGACTACGAAGAGGAACAAACGCGACAGCGCTGCCCTGTCGTGTTTGTTCCTCTTCGTAGTCCGTGTTTTCTGAGCTGTTTTCCCCATCATGTATAACGTCAACCAACTGGCCCAGTTCACCACCTTATTGTAAGTACAAGTTGTAGTGACTTGACGTAACTAGACTTCTTCTTGAACTCTTCTGCCTCGCGCCATGTTGTCGATGGCTGGGTTGGGAGCACCTCCCCGCGGAGAGACGCCGCCTCCTTTTCTTTTTCCAATTACGCCATCTCCGCACGGCGTTCGCGCGCTTCGGGATCTTGGAGGCCATGGTCGCACTGTCCTGCGCGGGACGAGTGCAGCGAGGACGGCTCGCAGGGGGCCGCTGCATACGCACCCAAAAATCGGTAGCGGAGTGTGCGTACGTACACAGTGACTCGCTGGGTTGCATGCGTATGGCGCATGCGCACTGTGGGGCACGCAACGATTGCACAAACGCACTGCGCTTGCGTTTGCTCTTGTACGCAATACTGAAACTCTCTTCCGACACTCCCTAATGTCTCCTCCCGGATACTCGAGTCCGAACTATATCTCATCGTGTCTTGACGTCTTGCAGCACAGCGTTTATTCACCTCCCAGTGATAAGATAAGATTGTCCCATTGACATTGTTTCATAAGGTGCCTGCCACTCCTGCCTATTATCGATCCCTATTATCACGGGCCGTCATTCGAATGGGGTTCGTCGTACATCGACCCACTTCAAACCGATTATAAATATAGGTCCCTAACGTTCATCACGATCTAGTCACCATCACCTGCTACGAGGAGTCTTATTAGCTACTGAAGCCGCCGCATCGGTCGTCAAACATTCGGTTAGTGTGCACAAGTCCTTCTGTGTGTGCGTGTGTCACCAGAGCTTAAACAGATTTGAGTGAATGATATACGGGGTGTTCTTTTTTTTTTTTTTCGTGTCTGTGCAGACTTTTTATAGGGTGTTTTCTTTTTTGTCCCTGGGGCTAAGTTGGTGGTCACGGTGGCCACAAGAAACGGGGTAAAATGGCTCAATCAGTTAGGTCATTAACTAAAAAAGTTTTAAGTCACCTCGCTTTTTTTTTTCATTTTCAGCATTGGGAAGCATAATGTATTTGTAGAATTGACGCTCTACCACCGTATACAGTTTGTGTCTACCGTAAAATTGTGATCGAAAAAATTTGTGGTGAGTGCTACAGAGCGAGAATTGTCATTCTTGTAGATTTACTTCAATCCGGAACTATGCGAACAAAAAGCGTCAGTGGTGTCGATTCTTCCACCCTCGGCCTGGCTCCGCAAGCTAAACCGACTGCGATAGCGCCGCTCGTTCACCGCTTAGTTTCGGTTTAAAGCTGTGTAGTCCTGCTACGTTTCGCTCCCCATAGCACCAATTACAAATCTTTGCCTGACCGCATTGCGATCACGCGCCAATTCTGTTATATCCCCCAAAATGAGCATATAAAAAGTTGATCAAAGATTTTAATTGATTCGCTGACTAATTAACCCACTTCGCCTTTCTTTCTGTTGACCGCCATGGCCAGCAACGTTACTCGAGGGCTAAAAGATATCTAACGCAAATTTCATCTCTTTGTTTAATTCTGAACCGAATAAAAAAGGCACCGTGCGTACTTGTTGTATTAGGGATAGTAGCGTTTTCTGGTTTTATGATGAATGCTAAAGACAAATGTCACTAAATACGCTCTAAGTCTGGTATCCAAACTAGTAAGTTTCTCTAATTAAAAAGCCTAAGTGATCACAGAAGTGGACTGTCTGGATAAAGTGCAATATTGCATACGTGGTACAAAGCAAGTGCTATGGATTCATTCACAGGTCGCGAGGAACACGTTATTTTTAATGTAACCACTAACTGCTAAATTATCTTTTTTTTTTTTTAGTAATGCGTTGCCCCCATTTTAGCCTGTATCTACAGTCAGCGAAGTATAGTCGGATATTTCCGGCATAATGTATTTCCTGATTATCTTTCGAAATAAAAAAAAATATATATATTTTGTAGTCGTCGAATTAGGCACTACTACTCCCACGAAATGTTTTCTGAAGTACCGTACTACTCAGTGAAAGACAAAATTAAGCTCACTGATTGGTTTTTAACCTACCGGCCAGCCTGTTTTTTTTTTTTTTTTTTTTTGCGTCAGCCAAACAACTCAACATAAAAACTTTCGAAGAGAGAAAACATTTGTAGGCAATCAGGCACCATAGCTGACAGTAGGGTTAAAATTGTTTAGAATGCAAATCAGACGCTTGCAGTTGTGCCACGGTGGGAGAAATTAACTCCTCCTATAGTCGTTTTCACCTCAATAACCCCATTAAAAAGTAGTCCGACTCCTCGCGGAGCAACACTAATTTTCCACTTTTATGTGAAGAATTAAAAGAAATGAGTAGGTACATTTTAGATTAGATATGTGCTACCTTCTCAAGACCTGCACGTTTCAAACGCCAAAAGCATCGCTCCTTCCTCCGCCCCCCAAATCGTGCACGATCTACTTCGCGCGTAGTACGAACAATGCGCGAAACTTGCTCTTTTTTCTTTTTTTTTTTTTTTTTTTGGGGTGACGAGTTTAGAGATAACAAGGCCGTGTCGCCGGATTTCTGACGTCACCGGCCGGAGCCCAGCGTGGGGTATAGATTGTACTGCGTCAGCAGTTGGCTAGAGCACGTGTTCTCACTAATAAGGCGCGAGTCCCAGACGAACGCTGTCGCAACATTCGTGTATATAATCTGTGCCCCTCGCTGCAATCTCCGATAGGGGAAGTTAAAGAATCCTGCAATAGGCCTTTGTTATCTCGGAGGCCTTGATTAAACTTTCTTTCGCTCGCTTTCTCTCTTCCTAGACAAACGAATTCGCTTCATTCATAGGCCTACAGTGGGTTCACTCAATAGACTACTTCCGTAAAGCCCTGCATGCAACACGGCGCGCGTTGCACTCTGGGAACTAGTTGGCCAGGGAGGAGATTGGCATGGTTTCGGTTTCGATCGACACGTCGACAAGAGATTATACACAGAGCGTGGACTATTAGCGGCCGTTATCTCATGTTTTCTGGTCCCGAGAGCGTCATTTGTGGTCTCTAAACTAACCTAAATGGCCAGACCTCGAAGCTTTAGCACAAGCCCGAGACGCATATCTTGTCTTAACACATGCTTGTTATATTTTTGTGCTTGAGCCTTTCTGTTAGCGTTTCGAGGTATGTGGACGAGCCAGTGCTGGGAATCTCGACGCTGCGAAGCTCGGGGATCTTGCTTGTGTACGAATCAACAAGTTGTAGCAACCATACATCGAGCTCGCGCCATTACATTAGTGTTGTTGATCAGGAAGTTTGTTTGTTTCGTGCGTCCATAGACGAAATATAACCTTTTGCAATTACTGTTTTAATACGCCTGAGTACGCGAGGTAAAACTCGGAGGCGCCATTGAAAAGCTCAATTTTAACACACTTTCTGCAATCTCCGGTGTTTCGGGAACCAAGGAAAGTGCCCCGGTCTTCGTTTTGTATCGCTCGAGAATGAGTGTATTGTACACTCGTAAGGAGTCAGATAATCGAAAACGCAAGCAGCGCGTTCGGTCGCGGCGTGATAGCATGAGATGAAGCTGTCCAGTCGAAAACGAAACTGAGTGGCCACCTAGTTCCCAGAGTGCACTGCGTGGTATTTCGCCGCGATGGGGCGCGTCGGTTTTGGAAGAAGTCCATTACGATCAACCTCTTACGACTGTGTGCCTTTGAACCTCTTCAAATCTCTTACGGCGAGAGAACTCACAGAAGTCATCTATCAGCTAACCGCGCGGAATACTTGGCATCTCCTTGTATTTTTTTTTTCGCTTAATATTACTTGATATTACTTTTTTTTTACAGACTTTTGACAATTTTATAGACGATAGTTTCTCGTAGATAGTATAAGCACACTTGATCTTGCAAATACCGCAAAACCGTCGCTTTAGTGAAATGCAGTTCCACGGTCACCTCATAGATGGCGCCAGCGCGCCGGTGCTCCGGCACCCAGGGTTAAAAAGAGGAGAAAACGAATCAGACATTGGATATATTAACATGCAGGGTGGTAGAAATAGGTTAAAATGGGAAGAGGTAGAGGAGCAACTAAGAAAGGAGGACTTAGTGGTGTATGGGTTTGTGGAAACACATCTCAGAGACATGGAGCAGCCACCTTGCAACCCTGACTATGTGTGGGAAGAATGCAACAGAACGGAGGGAACGAGGAAGGGAGGTGGAATTGGAGCATTTATTAAGAAGAACATGAACTTTCAAAGGATCAGAAAGGAGTGCGCCCAACACTTGTGGCTGAAAGGAAAAGTCGCTGGGGAATCAACACTCCTTGGAGTTTTTTACTTATGGACAGGGAAAGGTGCTAAAGAGGAAAACAGAAAAATGATTGATTGCATATCAAGAGACATTAGTGAGCTAGGGGAAGGCTCTGAAATAATTATTATGGGAGACATGAATGCCCATATCGAGGGTCTCGATGGGTATACGGACTCAACTGGAAGCATATTACTAGAACGGGTGGAAAAGCATGACTTAGTTTTATGTAATACCAGTCAGAAGTGTGACGGGCACATAACGTGAGAAACTGGCAATCTACATTCAACTATAGATTACGTACTTATGTCACACAAAATATATGGTAAGTTACAAGTAATGAAAATAGATGAAGAAGGTTCCAAAAGTCTTGGTAGTGATCACAAGCGTATTAAGCTGAATTTTGCCAGAAAGCAGACTTTCTGCAGCGACAAAGAGTTGGAAATAGTCGCTGAAAGAATAGAGGAAGCAGTTTCAGGGCAACGGTATACAGATTGGACCTATGAGAGCCTAACTGGGCTTTTTGTTCTGGAACTAGACAAAGTTCAGAGTAAACGAAAGGGGAAGCAAAGACATAGACCAAAAAGCTGGTGGGACAAAGTGAAGCAAGCGATACAAAAACGTCAGGAAGCCTCTAGAGAACACAGGCATTCCAAGCGTAGTGGGGAGTCGGAAACGGAAGTAAAAAGAAGATGGGACACTTTTATAACATGTCGCCGAGAGGCATCCAGTTTGATCAATGCGAAAATTCAGAGAAAGGGTGAAGAATGGATGAGTAATGTAAGCAAGAAAGATAGAAACGCAGCCAAGAAGTTTTGGGAGCACTTGAACTTACTCGGTGAAACGACGCAAGCTAGACAGAGGTTCATACTCTCGCATCAGGGAGATCAATTAGAGGGAGATGATGCGATACGATATATAGGAGCAGTGATGGAGGAGAAATTTCGGGAACGGGTACATGTGGAAGATAGGAGAACCGAAGGCAGTATCAGTCCAGCTTTTGACATCGCGGATTTTGGACAAAGAGAATGGGAAAAGGCGGAACGAAGAGTCCCTAGTGGCACGTCGACAGGCACAGATGGTATCCCAATCAAGCTGGTGAAGAATTTGGGTCCTAAATCTAAGGCAAAACTAAGGGAGGTAGTGAGCACTATGGTAACAAAAGGAAATATTCCAGATGAATGGAGGCTTAGTAGGATGAGTATGATATATAAGGGAAAGGGAGATAAGTCTGACATTAGGAATTATCGTCCCATAACCGTGACACCAGTTATTTACAGGTTGGTAATGCAGATTATAAAGAACAGACTGGAGGAATGGGTAGATTGCGAGGGCATACTGGGCGAGTTACAGAACGGGTTTCGGAAACAAAGAAGGTTGGAAGACAATCTATTTTCTCTAACACAGTGTATAGAAATAGCGCAAAAAGAAAACAGACAGCTCTGGCTGGCATTTCTGGATATCAAGGGTGCCTATAACAATGTGAACCAAAAAACTCTGTGGGACATAGTGGAGAGCTTAAACCTAGATGAAGGACTAACAGCAATATTAAGGAACATTTACAAAGATAATAAGGTGATTATAACATGGGAAGGAAAGGCAACGGGGAAAATAGAGATAGGACGAGGCCTTAGGCAGGGGTGCCCGTTATCGCCTTTGCTGTTTATGTTGTATCTGAGAGGATTGGAGGATAGACTAGAGAAGAGTGGGCTTGGATTTGACCTTTCGTACAGTAAGCTAGGCCAAACAATTCAGCAATCCTTACCGGGACTGATATATGCAGATGATATCGTACTAATGGCTAACAACAGGATAGATTTGCAGGAATTAATGAGCATCTGTGGTAGGGAAGGAGAGGAATTAGGTTTAGAATTCAGTAGTGAAAAATCAGCAGTCATGATTTTTAACAATGATGATGTTGAGAGACTGAAGATACAGAATATTACAGTTGAGAGAGCTAGTAAATACAAGTATCTAGGCGTATGGATATGTGATGGTGCAGAATATCTCAGTGAGCATGAAAAGTATATAATAGGTAAGGGCAACAGAAATGCGGCTGTAATGAAAAATAGAGCACTTTGGAATTACAACAGGTATGAGGTGGTGAGAGAGATTTGGAAAGGGGTCATGGTGCCTGGCTTGACTTTTGGAAACGCAGTGCTATGCATGAAATCCGAAGTGCATGCAAGACTAGAAATAAAACAGCGTGGAGTAGGTAGGCTGGCTTTGGGGGCACATTGCAAAACACCAAACCAGGGAGTACAAGGAGACATGGGATGGGCGTCATTTGAGGGCAGGGAAGCTGTGAGCAAGATAGAATTTGAGGATCTGTTGAGGCAAATGGGTGGGGAGCAATGGGCACGAAAGGTTTTCAGCTATTTATACATGAGGAGTATATAGACACAAAATGGAGACAGCGCACTAGGAAATTAAGAGGAAAGTTTTTAGGCTATAGTGGGGTTACGGAAGAGGTCTCAGTTAAGAAGAAAGTTAAGGCCACAGAAAGAGATCGGTGGCTAGAGGGAATGCAGACAATGAAGGCTCTGGAAGGCTATAGATTAAACAAAACAGTTATTGCCAAATTGCCAAAGAAAGCATTTATGACAATTCTAGGGGAAGCTCATTGTTGTTTGAGGCAAGGACAGGTGTTTTGCGAACCAGAACATACAGAGCGAAGTACCAGGAAATGGACACAGTGTGCGCTGCTTGTGGAGAGGAGGACGAGACGGCTGAGCACTTGATACTCTACTGTAAAGGGCTTCACCCTATGCATACCGAAGACAACATAGATTTAATAAGGTCATTGGGTTTTAGAGACAGCGAAGGAAAAGTGGATTTCAAGACAGTAGAGATTACCAAGCAAAGATTAAGTGAATGGTGGCAGAAAGCGAGAGAAAACTAGGCATTTTCTTATTAACTGATGGCAAGGGGGATTTATAGCCTCACTCTCTTTTCAGTACGGAGTGAATATAGTTTTCACATTTAAATATTCTAAGCTTAAAGGGTAAGACAAAATGGCTAGGTGGCGTAAGCTACCGCCCGATCCAAAGGGCTCAGCCGTATTCATCCATCCATCCATCCATCCATTCATCCATCCACCCAGCGCGCTGGTATGTTCTAGGGCTACACAAAGGAGTCCGCCGGCTTAGACACGATTAGTACGTGACCCCCCGTTCCAAAGGGGATATAGCTACATATATACATCATAATCATCATCATCATCATCATCGTTCTCTTGTCATAAGAGATAACAAGAACTCGGTCGTAAGCAAACGCAAATGTATGAACGGGTCTTAAAGGCCTGTTTACGCTCTTGCCTTTGATACGACCGATTGAGGCAAGACCGGTTTTAAGCCTTTACTGATGACTTACGACCGCCTGCGCTGCAACGCAGCCGGACGTCGTCACAAGAGGTTTGAAACTGTCTTGTCTCAGTCGGCCGTAGTCAAACGCAAGTGTGTCAAATGGCCTTTACAAACCGGTCTCATCTCAGTCGGCCGCAGTCAAACACGAGTGTGTGAATGGGCCTTTACTCGTCGTTAGCCCTGTCGTGTGAAAACGTAGTAAAATTTCCTCGAAGTTTAAATTTTTTTTTATTGACTTCTATAGGCTCATTTCTTGAAGACAAAACCATGAGGGCAGTCCTTGTGGTGCCGTTCCTTTTGGCCGCCGCGGTGGCGGCTCCTACCTCCGGTGGCGAAGAGCAATGCGACCCGGCAAAGTGCAAGGGAAGCCAGAACTGCATGTGCGCCAGCATCAAGCCTCCTAATGGCATAGAGGCCAAGGACATGCCCCAGCTGGTCATGCTCGCCTTCGAAGGTGCCGTGAACGCCGTAAACATGCCCTTCTACCGTGAGCTCATGGACACCCCCGACAGGAAGAACAAGCAGAGCGGGTGCAAGATCGGAACTACCTTCTTCGTGAATCACGAGTACCTCGACTACTCGGCCGTGCACGAGCTCCACAACAGGGGCAGCGAAATTGCACTGCGATCCATCACGTACGTATACAGACTGGCTTTCTGGCTGCCGCCTTCTACATAAAGGGTTTAACTAGGGCCGCTAAATAGGCCACGCCTAGAGAATCGGCACTCCATAAACCGATTTTCTTGCCTCGCCGAAGGGTACGTGGATGTTGCAGGAACGATGGGAAGGCGGAGGGCACTTTCCCTGTGATCACGTGTTTTGCTTTGTTTTTTTTGTTTTTTTTCAAAACAGCGGAGTCTACAGGACGGGGGGGGGGGGGGGGGGGGGGGGAAGCGAAGGTCTGGACACGAAGCCCTTGTGTCCAGACCATGCATGACGAGGTTCAATTTCTTTGCTATGCTGTGTTAGTAAGCATCGGGCTGTAAAGACAACGAGCTTGATAAAGCTCCCCCTATAGTTCGATCTCCTGCCCAACAGAGTTTAGGTACGACAACCTTGCGTGCAATTGTACACCGCGCAAAATAATCTGCGTTAGCACAATCGCTGATATTTTGTTTTAACTTTTATTCCCAAGTATTGGCGTGAAACAGAAACATTTACAATCTAAGTTGGTGGTGGCCCGCATAAGCACATTTTGTTATCGCTTTAATAATACTGTTTTTAGGCCCGATAGCAAAAAACAAAATCGGGAAAACTGACGATTGCGCATTCGTGCAAGATGCTTCGCTCTCTGTGCTGTAAAACATGGTCTGCCGTTTTTCGTTTTTGTTTTTTTCTCAATTTGTTATTTACCCGACATTGACCTCCAAATAGTGCTGTACAAATTAAGCAAAATTTTACTTAGGTCAAATCGTTAGTTATCTTACTTTCCATTCTTTTTTAACTAGAACAACTGGGAGTAAAAGCATTCCTCGTCAAATTAGACGATAAAATGCCGCTTCTACTAATTTTACAAGTAATTCCAAATATATTCTTCGAGGAAACTGGCTTTTCCATGCTCCGGTTAAATCCGTTTATTTACTACGTAATAAAACGGCTCAGCGAGGTGCTTGCTGCGTAGTAGGTTGAGAGATTCTGATGAAGACCATGGCAAGTAACACCCGTTCTCCTCCACGAACGAAACTTGAGAGAGAGAGAGAGAGAGAGAGAGATGGCGTTCGCGTGTAAGCGGCGCATCGGCGGTTGCTCTTCGTACGAGAGTTTTTATGCGCGTAGTCCCGGCATATAGCTGAGCGTACCCCCCTGATACTAGCAATACATATCACCGGCGCTTCATTGACTTCTACAAAATAAGAAGAGCGGCGGAAGTACGGAGTTTCAGTAGACACTTCCGCCAACTCCGATAGCGATACAGGACACTCCGGCTGCACCCCTAATGGATCGTTCCGGCAACCGCTATCGGAGTTGCCGGAACGATCCATTAAAATTCTCTCACAAACAAACAACTACCACAATCGCAGGATTAAACGGAGAACCGGGAAACATAAAACAGTCACATTTATATGGGAGTCGCGCTGTCAAATTCGTATAGATTCGCTGGCTTGCAACAATATGTGTTGTTGCTGAATGTGTTGCCGACGACGAGTTTCAACCAGTGTCGTTCGGTTGCCTCGATTTCTTCCAGACACCCGAACTCGTTAAGCCACAGTTATACGGCTAATACGTCATGCGAAAGAAAGTCTGCAGAAATGGTTTCAAGCGTACGTTTCTTTCTTGTATAACGGTCCCGCCATATTGGTCATATGGAAACTGTCTACAGACATGGTCGAAACATTTAGTATTTGTATAAAGCAGACATGCGTCGAAGATGCTTGAGAAGATCTCCGCGGTTGATTGTGTCATCGTGTCCCCAGAGAAACTCCCTGTCTTCTGTAGTTTGTGTGAGCAGACCGCGGCTTAAAACTTCGTGAGACAGTCATAGGAACATGCGAATGCTGACGTCTTCCGTTGCTTCTTCCAGACTCAACGGCACCATGGCTTACTGGTCGAACCTCGACACCGACGGCTGGAAAGCCGAGATCGTCGGCGAGCGCGACCTGCTGGCCACCCAAGCCGCCATCCCCGCCTCGGACATCTACGGCATGCAGGCTCCCCTCCTGACCACCGGCGGCGACAAGAGCTTCAAGATGATCAAGGAAGCGGGACTCCTCTACGACGCATCTATCCCGCACAACCGCGTGAAGGACAGCGGCAGGATCATGTTCCCGTACACGCTCGACTATGGGCTCCAGACTCCTTGCGTCATCGAGCCCTGCCCCAAGGACAAGTACCCTGGAGTGTGGACCATCCCTCTGAACGTGTGGTTTAAGGAAAACCAGATCGAAAACCTGAAGATAGACTTCCCCTGCTCGACCATCGACAGTTGCACCCCGCCGCCGGCGTCGGCGGACGAAGCGTACGAGTTCCTCATGTAAGTGGCCTCCACATCTTGAAGGCGCGAAAATTTTCCAATCGACTCCGGTATCGTTACCATCTTTATGATGGAGCACATCACTAGTTTAACGACGTTCTTACGGTAGTATTCGGCATTACCATGTCACATACATCGTAGGTGTACGTACTTACAGACCCATTGAGTGCTAAGCTTACAGCGTCGTGGAAGCTACGCGTTCGCCGAACTTATTAACCGCCTCCCTTCCACCACCTGACTTTGCTCTCCGGGCGTGGATATGGGCGGCAGCCTGATCACGTGACGAAATAGAGACGCATGACTGGCTCGTCCAACTTGCACATAGCTTCGCCCGCACTGTCAGCTTATATATGGGTGAACGAAGTGTAGTTTGTCTCCATTTCCCCTCTCCGCGGAGTCCCTAATATTTCTTCTCAAACGAAATTCCTAAGTCAATTGTGCAAATCACCTTATTTAAATAATGAAGTGCCCTGACGTCATGCGCATCACTTCTTTACGCCCCCAACTAAAAAAACATTATTTTTTTATATTTTATTACTTTAATATCCCGAGAGATAGCCCACCTAAATTCAAACGAAGAGTGGGTGAAACTAAGGAGTGGGCTAACTTTTGGTGCGCAATCAAGAAAAGTTAAAAGAAACTATATATATTTATAATGCAATTAAATGCAAAGGTGCAAGCGAGATTTGTGTTTGTCCTTTGTCCCTCTTGTTCCCCTTCTCCGGGGATTATTTTCGTCACTATATATATATTTTTTTTATCGCGTGTCCCTGCCAAACTTGTTATCGTTGCGAGGGGCAATGAAGCTAAGATGACTGTACTTCTCAGTCATCACGGTTCGCTGATATAGTGATTTCTCGCTGACATGGACACCTCCGTTCCACCAAAAAAAAAAAAAATCGTTCAGAATGCGAGTTGTCCATAATAAAGAGACAAAAATGCACGTATTTTCCCAGTTTGCCCCACAAAGATAGCTTCCACGTGGCGGGGTATCCATATTATCGAGACATGACTGTATCCCGCCATAGCTAAACAGGCGCATTTGCGACAAGGTCATAATTGATCCGAACACCGTGATTGATGAGCTATCTTTCGGTGTTTAAAAGAAAATAGCGAGTCAAGCCAAAAATAGGGGGTGGGTTACGTTTCCAGGGTGGGACATTTCTCGGGATGTTACGGTGTTTCGCTACACGTCTAACGGTGAGATTAGACGTAAAGACGCTGGCCCCCATTTTGCCGTCACATTTTTGAGAGCCTTATTAATGTTAGAGCCTGCCTCCCCTAAGGTGACAACGATGACGCTACCGCAGAGCCATGTAAACTCTATACTTCGTTTCAGCCACGAGCTAATGGAACCACTCAAACAGCGACAAAAGCGCGAGCCAGTAGGCTTTCCCTGTACAGGGTTGGTCGAGCGATGGTAGAACACGTACATATAAATGGCGAACACAATGATGGTGCACTTTTGAAGCTGTCTGGTTGAGTAGCCCTATCAGCTCGTAGGGTCGGCTGCGTCTGGACTAAGCTGAAACGAAGTATAAATTCGTTCATCGTTCCCGTCTCATGTTGTTGTTGTTGTTGCTGTTTTATTCACAAATGTGACCCGCTTTATGGCAGGGGTGAGCTTTTAAGAGAATTAATCAAATATACAAAAACATTCTCTATGAACGCAACTAGTATTAAAAAAAAGGGCGTTATCTACAGCATACACGCGTCGATCCCACTTTGGACAGTCTGGAAAAATCGGTTTTCTCTACGTATCGCGCTGGAATTTACTACAGAGGTGCGGCAAGGTTGTGCACGCATAAAGATAAAATATCAACAAATAAACTAACCTCGTTCATGAAAAAAACAGGAGAACTTGTTTTGGGCAATCTACGGCGCGCCATTTCCCGGGCGATCCAGACGGTGTTCGTTAACTTGGAGACGTTGCCGACAGATGGCGTATGCATCGAAAAACCAACCGAAAGAACGAAAAGAAGTCTGGAGAATACGCAAGGAGGGAAAGTAGGCAGGTGAGCTGGTTAGTAAACATCATTGAAAGAAAACCTGAAACTGGGAAACAAAGAAACGGACAGCACGACACAAAAACTGTGTCGTGCTATCCGGTTTTTTTTTTTTTTTTTTATCTCTCTTATTTTTATGTTTTCTTTCAATGACTGGAGGATTGGTGGCGAAGGACAATAGCAAAGTGAACGCGAAGGACAGGGGGAAAGTGAAAGGAATAGGCGCTTTTTTACGTTTGATATTTTTTTTTGGCTAGGTACGAACATTGTTCGGAACCGCCCGATTCAAAGGGAACAGCTACAACATCCTCATCATCATAATCATCTTTCGCTAGATCGTCTGCTATCGAAACCCGAATCGGGGCGCCAGGCGCGCTTGCTGCGCCTTGGATGCATACGCCATCTGTCGTCAGCGCCTCCGAGTCAACGAGCACCGTCTGCGTCGCGCGGGAAAAGGCGAAGGTGTTCAAAAAAGAAAAAGTTACAGGGTTGTTTTTTTTTTTTTTTTTTTCACCGCAAAATTAAACTACGCTATGACCGATCGCTCATTCTCCGCCGAAAGGTAACGCTAGAAGTCCGAACCAGATGCCGATGTTTCGGCACGAGCAGATATTTTGTTCAAAAGTTAAAGGTGATTTTCTGAAAATTTCTATGGGAAAATAGGGCCCATTTTCGCCCGGTTTCGGTTTCTTCCGCCATAGAGCACACCACGTATTCGAAAGCGTTGTCGGCCACAGTTTTCTCAATGATATTTTCAGAAAAATAATTTGTAACTTTTGAATAAAATATTGGTTCGAGCTGAAACTTTGGCATCTGGTTCGGACCTTTAGCACTACCTAGGGGCGGAGAATGAGCGTTCTGCGATGCCTAGTTTATTTTTGCGGCAAAAAGAAAAAATCCTGTAAATTTTTTTCGGATACACCCTGCCGATTGTCCGACGCAGGTTCTCTTTTTTTTTTTTTTCTTTCTCGAACGAGGTAAGTTTATCCGTTGATATTTTAACTCCGCGCGTGCACCACCTAGCCGCACCTCTGTAGCAAAATCTCAGCGCGATACGTTGAGAAACCGATCTTCTGCGGACCGTCCAAAGTGGGATCGAAGCGTTATGGTATGCATGCTCTATATATTACAACTGGACTACTAAGGACATTTTTGATCCAACACGACTGGAAGACATTCCGTTTCATTCTTACGTCCAACGGCAATCAAGGCTACGAGCTGAAGGAACCGATCAAGCAGCGCCAAAAAAATGCGTTTGTTACGGTATTTCGACGACCAGCAAAAATACTCGTCGTCTCTGTGCGTTTGCCATACACGGCTTCACGAATCAGGTATACGGTGAACGCCCCATAATCCTGCGCTTTGTTCTGTGCGTTGTCGGTTTACCCGGTGACTGCGAGCGCACACGGACGATGTACCTTTTCAAGCAACTTGATTGGCGCCGTCGGATCAGATTGTCAACTCTAATCGGACTTAATGCGAAACAAAGTATAAAAAAGGCACTATTTTATAAACACACGTTTGCAAATTTCACAGGGCCAACTTCAAGGAGTTCTACGATAACAACAAGGCACCGTTCCCGATGTTCCTGCACGAAGGCTGGCTTCGAGAAGGCGACAGGAAGGCAGGGTTCCTCAGGTTCATCGACTGGCTTTTGGCCAAGGACGACGTCTTCCTGGTCACCGTCAAAGAGGTCATCGAGTTCATGAAGGACCCCAAACCCGCCAAGTCTTACAAGGAGTCGCGGTGCGTGACCGAAGTCAAGCCGAGTGACAAGTGCAAGGAGCCCGAGACCTGCGTCTACCCCAGGGTCAAGATCGGCTACAACATTGGTGACCGGGTGATGCGAAGTTGCGTCAAGTGTGCTCCGGAATACCCGTGGGTTAGAGCCTAAAACAACTGAGCCTGTCCCAGTCCCCCCGATCGTCCCCTTCTTCATTTCTCTCAGCATTGATGTTCGGCGCTTATTTATGACGCTTTCGCTCGCTTCTCAAATAAACAAGTTCAAAACTGTTCCTGTCGCAGGTTTTTTTTTTTTTTCTGTTGTTGAAATGTTACTTTTGTCTTTGATTTTTACGAATTCAAAACGGCCATCTTCACCTGTAGTCAACTCAGGGGCGTCGGGACTATTCAGGAGTGTGTGTGTGTGTATGTGGGGGGGGGGGGGGGGGGGGGCATTCCCTCCCCCCTCCTCTTTTGTTACGAGGCCACTTGGTCGACTACTTCCGCAATCGTCCTCTTCTCTGTTTAGCTTTTAATTCTTTTGTTTTTATTCTTTGAGTGCCGATTGGACTAATAAGTTTCGGGAGCATCTTGAGGTAGTCTCAAGCCTATAAACCGTTTGCAGATAAAGCTAAAACAAAAACCGCACCAAAAAAAACTCCATTGGTGGATTCTTCGGGAATGCGTTGGCGTGACCCTTGGAAACGCCACACAGGTTCCCCTTTGGGAAACGCTAACGCTGACCCCTTCACTTTTTCCTTTTTGCTTTCTCTTTTGCTTCCTCTATTTTTTGCTGCCTCTTTTTGGCCTTGTTACGGGATCAGTGTTAGCATTTCCCAAAGGGGGACGTCCGTTGTGTTCCCCAAGGGTCACGCAAATAAGCTCCCCAAGATCCACCAATGAATCTTCCTGTAATCTTTTCACCCTTTTTTTTTTTGTACTCTGCCTGTCAGAGTACGTCGACGCCCTTACATACAGTCATCCATATCACTCGTAAAGTGAACCGCATCCATCGTTTTAACTACACACAGTGTTGGGTAAAGTACATCTAAAAGGTACTTCAAGTAAAGTACAATGTAAATGAGACGTGATGTACTTTAAGTAAAGTATTAAGTACACTGGGTGCAACGTACTTGAAGTGAAGTACTATAAATACGATGTATACGTACTTTCAAAGTAAAGTACAAGTATTTTAACACAATCTCTCATGATGCCCTTTCATTCCCCTATATATTGATTTTTTAACTGGTATGCATTGCCCAGGGCCCAGAGGTAATCAGGGGTGTATGGCCAATTTTCTAAAACAGCGGCGAATATTTGATAAAGTCAAGTGGCCACAGAGTAGTTAATTTCAGGAATGCAGCAAATTCAGAAGTCCCTCTTCTGAATTTGGCGTTCCTTGCACTGGATTGTTGCACTCAAGGGGGCTAAATGTACTAGGAGAGAGTATAACGTCAGCCCCATAGCTTCCGCAAGCAATCCTCTCATAGAAGAGTGTCCTCTCCTTAATGCAAAAACAGTGAGTGTGCAAGCGCGCTGGTGATGATTAATCATAATGTGACACCTGAGATTGGAGTGCGAAAAAATTAAGGAACTTTCAAATAGAAGGAAAAGACAAAAGATAATGTCTCAAAACATTGTGACGTTCTCCTCTGTTGTCTTTTACTTCGACTTGAAAATTTAATTGTTCCGCACCACAGTCTCAGGTCCTACATTATGATTAATTTCGCTCTCCCAATATTTTAAACCTCCTCGCTTGCGCTGACCGACCGAAAAGTAGCGAGAGTTGAAAAAGCTACGGGAAAGCCGCTACCAGAACAAATGGAGCGATGCGTCGTCTGCTCACGTTTCTGGCGAGAGTAGAATATCCCTCCCAGTTTTTCTTCGGAGTTGACAAAGCATCATTTCGTGATGCAAATTTAACAAAACCAAATTTGGGGAATGTCCTTTGAAGTCGGGAATTGTACTTTCCTCGGGAAGTACCAGAAAAAAAAAAAAACACTTTAAGTAAAGTACAAGTATATACTCGGAGAATCTACTTCAAGTAAAGTACAAGTTTCCTAAACCTACTTGAAGTAGTACTTTAAGTACAATGTACTTAAAGTACTTCCCAACACTGACTACATACACACATCACAGTCACAGCCCACGCACCGCTACTACGGAAACCCAGAGCGAAGAACAACCGGCGACAGCAGAGCAGCAACTGAGCACACCCGCATTCCACCGCGACGCGGCGCAACACCTAATGATAACAAAGCCGTAAATCTGAATGAGATGGCGCCATAAGAGAAGGCCAACGCTGGTCACAGATTGGACACGGCGATTCCGTCAACGTTCGGCTGACGCAGCACTCGTTTCCAATCTGTGTCCAGCGTTGGCTTTCTCTGATTAAATGTTTACCGATGTGATCGGTCCGCGCAGAGAGGAGGTGGTGTGCTATTAGCGGTAAAAAGAATGCATTTCTTCCTTTCATTGTACCACCAGCTCCAATATCGAGGCTAATTTTGTTTGTGTTACATCGTCCTGCACAAAAACTATTATCGGTGTCTGCTACCGACCTCCGAATTATCAGCGGCATGTTTTGCCACGAGTTTCATTTTCTGCCGCTTGAAATCAATGAGCACTACCCAAGATCAAATGTCTTAGTCTTTTACGACTTTAAGTTCCCTAACGTAGATTGGCTTAGTCTAACAACTAGTGGGGTCCAGTGAAGCCAGGGAGTTTCTCGATCCATGCTTACCATAATCTTACCCAAGTCGTCAACAAACCTACACGTGAAAACAGCATCCCTGATCTTGTTCTTCGACGTCCCCAGACCTGGTGACATCCATTAGCCAAACGAAAGGTTTTAGCGACCCCAATTTGCTGACCGTGGAGTTATCCTTACCCATCCATTATAGAAACTTATCCTCAAAAAATAATCAAGGACTACTCTAAAGCCAATTTCGACGCAATGAACAGGAATCTTTCTGCATATCTACCGTTGTATAGCGCCAGTTTTTACTCTAGGACCGTGGAACGGAACTGGTTACTTTTTAAAAACAAGTTAAATAATCTCGTTGACCTGCTTGTACCCTCTGTCCATATACAGAGCGATGATTGCAACCGATGGTATAACAAATCATTAAGGTCCCTCAACAATAAAAAAAGCGATTGTTTAAAAGAGGGAGGCGTCTAGCCTGCCTCGGATGCCTACTTTTTGTGTCTTAAGACCTACACTCGGAACTTTCGTCTGGCTAAACATAAGTTCTTTTTGAGGATCTTTCTAGTATCCTGCGTAACAACCCTAAACAATTCGGGAAGATAATATCCCCTAACTATCGCTCCTCCCCTATCCAACTAACCGATGAGGACGGGTCCCCAATATCAGAAACGGACTTTGCCAAAGTATTAAACGACCATTTTCCGTCTGTGTTTACATAAGAAGACGCCGACGTCCCTATATTACTAGCATTACCGTACGAGTCTATGGAGCCTATTGACATCTCATGTGCTGGAATAGCGAAACACCTTGACAACTTGAAATTGACATCCTCCGGAGGACCTGACGACATCACCCCCAAAATTCTTCACTACACCAAAGCAATATCTAGCGAATTCCTCTACTTAATATTCTCACAGTCACTATCGCAGGGATGCCTTCCATCCGACTGGAAACTGGGTAAGGTCGTTCCGGTCTTTAAAAAGGGGGATCGTTCTTCGGCTTCCATTACCGTCCTATATCTCTAACATGCGTAGCCTCAAAACTTCTAGAACATATTATCTACACAAACGTTGTATCTCATTTCAAGAGAAATAACTTCTTTTACAACAAGCAACACGGTTTTCGTAAGGGACTGTCTTGTGAGGCGCAGCTCGTTAAATTCGCCCACGAGTTATACACTAATTTCGAATCCAACCACCACATTAACGCCCTATTTTGGGACTTTTCGAAGGCTTTCGACCGCGTTGCACACTGTCGCCTGCTTGCCAAACTTTCATGCCTCGGAATTGACCCTCTCATTCATCTCCTGAATCCGGGATTTCCTCTCCTCTCGCACTCAATTCACTACAATTAATAGTTACTCATCCTACCGCGCTGAGGTCACCCCGAGAATTCCCGAGGGGTTGATTCTTGGTCCCCTACTTTTTCTTATATTTATTAATGACATTCCAGGCAAAATTTTCTCTAACATCCGCTTCTTCGCTGACGACTGCGTCCTACATCGAAGGAGAGTTTCTTTTGAAGACCATCTTCTACTTCAAAGTTACCTGGACGAAATCCAGGCATGGTGCACCAGGTGGTTAATGACACTAAACAAATCAACATGCAAGTAAGTCAAGTATTCACGAAAACGACAAGGATCTCAGTTCTCGTACCAATTAGAAAATAACTTAGTCGAAGACGTCCCGTCCTATAAATACCTCGGTGTGACTCTAACTAACGATCTCACCTGGATCGCTCACATCGAGCTTATATGCGCTGAGGCGTCTCGCTGCCTTTGTTACATAAGACGAAACCTAAAATTCCGCTCCTCCATTCGTGCGAAAATTGGCTTATGAGGCATACATTCGACCCAAATTGGAATATGCTGCGGCCATTTGGAGCCCTCACCAAATATACTTATTAAATCATATCGAGGCAGACCAGAACCGCTCTGCTGCAGGATCATTTTGAAGAAATATAATTTGTCAATTAGTGTATCCGCCCTAAAAAGCGAACTGAACTTTCCTTTACTGAACGTCCGCCAGACGACTTTCATCGCGGCTAAATCACCCGTGTCACGTTTCCCACATCTCAGGCAGCACAACCTATTTTACCTCCTCCTCGTTCCCCCGTACTATTGTAGACTGCAACGACCTCCCCTTACTTTTTATAACCCTGACGGATCCCACCGCATTTCGCAACGCTCTTTGCTCTCATTTCTGTTAATCCCCACTGTGCCGTTCTATTTGTTTGTCTTGTGCTTACTGATTGCCATGTATCATAATGTTTTCATCCCCTTAGTATGTTTCCCATGTACCCAGACTAATTTGTGTACTGCCGTTGCTCGTGGCGATGGCCACGTTGTTATGTACCCTCCTTATGCAATGCCCTCAACGAGGGCCTTTAAGGAAACTTTAATAAAAATAAAAGAATAAACACCTCACTTGAAAAATTGTATTTTCATTTGAAAAAAAGTTATTTTTTATATCTATTATTTGCATGAAATATGCATGGTATACCGAGGCAAGCATAAAAAAAGTATCGGTGGAACTTTCTGTGGCCGAGATAACTTCCCGTTGACCAGCTTTTTCTTTTGTATGTTTCCGTGAGCAAGAATGAGCAGCACGTCCTTGAAGTGTTTTTCGGCGGAAAATTGGATAAGGTATGGCGAAAACCGGACGTAAGATAGATCGGTGTGTGTTTCTGGACCATACGGCGCCAAGAAAAACTACCCCATCTTGTTTTATTAGGCCTCCGTGGCGAAAGTTATACTTGGCCCTACCTAACGGCCCAGTGAAAACTTGTCTACAAGTGAGACATATCAACGAAGTTAGATGGCTAATCCACTTAGACGCCCACGAATCAACTGAGGCGTGTGATTGTTTCGTGTTTTTCGTGCATGGGAGAGCGTGTGTGAGAACAGCGTCGCTTCATCAACTGCGCGGCGTCGCCATGAGTGTTCGAGCTAGCCAAAGCGAAACAACGTTACGCCTGTGGGACGTAGTTGAAGGAGGTTGCGACAAATTGTGCCACTGGAAAAAGCGAGCGGTGTGTTTTCGACAACGAGTAGAGATATCGTGATTGGGACAAAGCCGTCGCAGTGTGTAGTACGATTGCGCCGCTCGTTCTCCGCAAGAATCAAGCGGCATGTTTTCCACGACGAGTGGAGATATCGTGGCTATGACAACGTGAACCTACCACGGTGAAATCACGTGGATACAGGTGTGGACGTGGACGTCAAAAGGTAATTTTAGATTCTAGAACCCGGGCGATAAGGTAAGGAAACCAAACAGAACAGGTCGTAAGGTACGACCTGTTCTGTTTGGAGAGACAACAAGCGCTGTTGTGTTTGACGACGTGGGTGAGTAATAAATCGAAAACAAAAGGTACACATGCTGTTTCACGCCTTGCTTTAATCGTGTCACGAAAAGACTCTTTATTGCATGCTGAAACCAAAAATCTAGCTGTCAAACTTCGAAAATTAACGTGTCTGAAATTGAGGTGGAACAGACCCCCAGGATCGGTTTCATGTGAAAAAGTTGCCTCCCATTCTAAAGTCGTCCGCTGACACAAATTCTCAAAATGTACGTTTTTTTTTTGTTTGTCATTGGGTTTTTAAGCTCGCATGAACACAAAAATTAACGACAGCTAGTAATTCTGCTCAAAGATTAAAAATAAAACGATAAAAACTATTATTCTATGCATTACATTTTTTTTTAATTTAATATGAAACATAGCGGTGACGTTTCACTTTAAAAGCATGTTAACAAAACCCGAACCAGAGGTGTTTTCGGCTCCCTGCTGTCATAACAATAAAAAAAAAAAAAAACTATGCAAAAAAAAAGGAAGTATAGCCGTCGAGTGTGAAACTGACTAATTCTGGTGAAATTTTATGACTCAATACTCCGCGAAGAGAGCTCACTTTACGGCATATCACACTCCCGCGTTGTGAAAACAAACAAAAAATAGCCGCACGACGCGAAAAAGCGCGGATAGAAAGAAACCGAAACCGAAAACAACAAAGGCTCCTCTCGCCAGGGGGCGCCGCGATCTACTTCTGCGCTTGCGCAGTCGGTTCTAGGCCGTTGTGTTCTCCGTTCTTCTGGCCAATCCAAGCATCCGTCAAAAAAGCAGCGCGGTTGCGCGGTTCTATAAACTTGACGCGAAGCGAGGCGCACAGCTGTTTCTTTCTTAAAATCACCCGTGTTAATCGCCAGCCAAGAGAAGAAAAATCGCTATTATGGATAACATGGGTAAGTGTTACCTAGCCGCTGCAGCTACGCAGTTGTCACCGTATTTCTTCCACTGTTCTAAGCGTGCTCGGCGTCATGTGTTGTTGTTTAGGCTTATCGTGATGCTTTGTCTCGGAGTGGCACCTCGCTTTTTATTTTTCGTTCCTTTGCAATGTAACTTCCCAGCGCGTCAAAGGCTTCGAAAACCGGGCAAAGGTTCGGTCAGTAAATGCCCTTTGCCGTACGTTCTTTGGGGCTTCTTTTGTTCCACGATATCTGCGTCTTTCCAACGCGGACAATGCATTCGAATCTGCGAAACTGCCCCCGATTTCACGAACAGCTTTTGACGAATTTCTTAACTTCGGATGTTTCAGCGTGCTCAAACTTGTATTGATGTCTTCACGTCCTTTTTGGCAACGGTCAAAGACCTAAAAATTTTTTTTTTTTTCCAAACTGATGTTTACAAGTTTGATCGAGGTTGCGCGACGTCAAAATCAATACTTTAAAAATGACAAGGGAAAACAAAAAAAAAAGCTCTTAGCATGGCGTGTTAACTAATGACTGACGGCGGGCTTAGTTAATTTCCGACTCAAATAGTATGTTTAAACATTTCGGCCTTTTTTAACATGGTGCTTGCCTTGTGCCCCGCTAACGTTAAAGGATCTTGTTGTCCTTTTAATGAAAGCAAATTCGAAAAGGTAGCTTTACGCAATAAATAGCACACCTTCGAGTTCATTTCTGCTGGGGTGAGCGTTCGGCTGAAGCTCGCGTCCAGTCGAGCTCTACTGCTTTGTTGTCTAGAAAGGGGTGTCTAGACCTTCACTAGTGCTCGCGAAAACAAGAAAAAACAAAACAACTTGAAATAGCGAGTGGGCAGGTGAACAAATTTAGGTCAGTGTCAGCCACTATCATTACCTAGACCTTTCGGTTTTCTCGCCGCTTGGGCAATCTGTTGCGTAACTTTTTCGAACTATCTTTTGTCTATGTAACCGTGTTTGTTGTTTTTTCTCGTGTTGTTTTGAAACGTCTCTTTTTGTGTTTTCTTTCCTGTCAGACGTGAAGGCTACCGGAGACAACGCTGCCGAACGTAAGCCACCTAGTCTTCAATTTGTTCCCTGCTGAAAGTTTTTTTTCTTGTTATTTTTGCAACATTTCCTGGCTGACTAACAATGGTATGATAGTGGAAGCCCGGTCGGCAGAAACTCCTGCCGCATCTGTGGAGTGACTCAGAGGCCTTGTTGACTTGATGGCCACCTGTCATTTCTCTACCTTTTTTTTTTTTTCTTTTACTCTGGCCCTTTGTTTTTATATATAGGATGTCTGAAGTCCACAGGCTCGACCTGAAGTGGACCTTTAAAATTAACAATCGACGCCTGCAAGCAATCTACACTTTTCGTCAAAGTTGCATTTCACAGGTCCGTTTTTTTTTTTTTTTTTTCTTGTAGAATTACAAAGCGTAGCTCCCTCTGTAAAAAATGGGGCCAAAAGTTCTTTTCAGGGTCAACGACGGGCGGCGACGCAGACGACTAAGTCGAGTTGCGGGGCGCGTTTGGTGCATGTATGACCTTACTAAACTTGCGAGTTCATCTGTTCTGCGCAATTCGGCACAATGTAAGTCAGGCCAGTTGACGTGCTTTTTCACTGCCTCCATACATTATTCTCTTCATTAGTTTATTTTTATGGAAACTAGTATCAGGCTGGTACGTCCAGCACAGCCGTAGACATCGCTAACCCTCCCCCGGCATCATTTTAGTCGTTTCGCAGCCGAACCTGGCCGAATGAGGAATATGATCAGATGAAGGTGTTCGATAAAGTGTCCACAATTTAGGCTCGTAACTGCGTCGTGGTTCTCAAGGTGGCCCATCACCACTCTATCATTGGTTCTGTACCACAAGAAATACATTTGTATCAAAAAGCAGAGCGAAAATGGCATAACACAGCCGCGAGCCTGCTGAAACCGAATTAAAGCCACCTTATGGCGCTGCGTGAGTCAGCGTCCCCTGTTCACCGGTCGGGGAACTACTGAGATACAAAGGTCAAGTCGGTGACAGGTTAATATCCCTCCCTCCTCTCTCCACTTTTGCAAAGCGAATGCTGGAGAGGAGGTTACCTCCTCTCCAGTGTTTGCTCTGCTGGGAAACGAGCCTCACCTCTTGCTGACTATATAATTTTTCGCAAAGGTAGGTAAAGTGAGAAGGTAGACCTGGCTTAGTAGAAACGTGGTGCTTGTGCACGCTTCTCGTTTTCTTAGCGTACTTGGTCAATACCACTTAGAGGCGGGTCTTTTAGGTGGTGTTGGTTTGGTGCTGGATCGGTTGGTTACAAACAATTACGTTTTCGTTTCCTTGTCAGATGCTGTGACCATTTTGATTCTCCCACTCGTTAAAGTGTCCAATTGTTTTACTGGTAAAGCTTACTGCTGCATGTTCGCTAAGTCGCTACTGTTTCGCATGATTGTGGGTCCAGGATAAATCAGTCGCGATTGCAGTGATGTGATTGCTGCGCCAAGGGGCTAATCCTGCTATATCTTGCTACATTTTGCCAGAATATGGGTTATCTGCACCAAGCCTGCTCCAAAAAGCTAATTTCGGTCGCCTTTCAGAACCGAAACTAAACTGAGTACCGTAATTGAGCATTTGTGTGTTATGTGGCACAAGCGGCCGCCCGACACAAAGTACCCTACATCAATTGTCCACCTGGTCTGGCACAGTTCTCCCGCCGTCTCGCATTTCACCCTGTGGTGTCTCGTGAGTTTCGTCTCGCGTTTTTTTTTTTTTTTTTTTTTTTTTTTTTTAACGATACACGTGGGTCTGTGCAGACACTCCGACGCTAGCGTGCCGGGTTCCAGCCATGCCGTCATGCTGTGAAATGAAACCTTGTTTTTGCGTGGCGGGAATTACTTTGTGAGCTGAAGCACTCGCTGCTGAAAGCAACGGCAGTCGGAAAACTATATTTGGTCACTGCCTTCCAGTCACTGTGGTCGCGCGACGTCGGGTGTTGCCGTCCCTACGTCGCTGCAGATATGGCGCTTTCTAAAATGAAACTAAGTACCGCCAAAGGTTCATCAACATTCCTGTTCTTGTTTAAATCGTACGTTACTACAAAAATTCCTCTTGAACTCAAAGACTGCTGTGTCGAAGTATTGCTTACCTAGGTTTCTCTCGATGGGCTTTCTTTTTCTTTCAAAAGGGACTCTGGTACGTGAAAAATCTACAACGAAAGAAAGTTGGTGAAGAGAAGTGAACTAAAGCAATGAAGGCAATGTCTGCACGCTGAACCCGCACAGCGGGCTTGTTTGTCTCAAGTTCAGTCTTTCAAAGCGCTCCAAGAACTTCTTGAGCTAACTTGCGACGTCTTGCATCGATGCGCTCAGATTCTTTTTTTGTGTGTGTTTAGCTTGTACCTTGTTTGCTGGCCTGGCATGCACTCACCGCTGGACTGTTTTTTGTCGTATGCTCAACAGTGGCATTTTGCCTATAATTTTGGGAACCAGTTGGCGACGGAGTGGCATGGTTTCGGTTTCGATCGAACCGCCGTTGTCTCCGCTCGTGCGACGAAGCACGCGCAACTGCAAGCCTGCTGAAGTTGCCCTTACGTGTATGCGTACATGATTGCACGACGGAGGCACCAGCCGGGAGAACATGAATGCTATCCAGACACTTTTAAGAACTTTTGAGTATTGGGAACATGTTGAAGGGGTAACCCTTTTAATCCATGGATTTTACTGTAGCACATTGAATCAAAATTCGTCTATTTTGATTGGTAGCAGATAGGTAGATGGGGAACAAGTAGGAACGAGGCTGCGTGTGATTGGTCCCTGTTGGATTCAATGCACTATGTTCACATTCATGTAAACGTAGCCTGTGCCACTGTTGACACGATTTGTTCATGATTATTGTCGGGAGGTTACACAAACATCAAACGGTTCAAGATCGTGGCATGAGACTACGGCATTGAGCCACACCTTGGGATTTTAGAAACTCATTTTTTTTTAATTTACTTGAACTCAGTCTTGCGGTCGCATGAATGTCCAGCGCAGCTGTTTGTGTCGTGTGACCTTAGTGACAACTACTTCCTTTGTGTGTGAATGTTGGCAGAATGAGTCATGTGTTTGATTTAGCTGCAAGCGAGCTTGTGGTACTATCCGTGGATAAGATTGTTGGTGGCTGAATGCTTGACGATTGCTTCCACAGACCCCAAGATTAGCCATTGTCCCACACCTGCAAGTGCTGGCTTTCATCCTGATAATGCATTTGCTCCGTTTGTTTCGGGAGAGCTGGTAGCCTCAGTTTACTTTGCTTATCTCAGCAGCTTTTTTTAGGGTGTGTGTGTTTTCTCTGTGTCCCGCAATGAAGGCATCTGGTTTTTAAGCAACATTATCCAGTTAGAATTTCTGAAACTAAATTCTACCTTGATGGTGTTGTTTTAGCATGAATTTCTGAATTCCTGTTAAACCAACAATCGCAAGAATTATAATATTGTAAGAAATTGCTGCAGCTCAGCCAGATTGAAAGGTGGATCGCATGCACAGTATCAAAAACATTGACGAGAAATTTTTAAAGCGATATGACGGGTCCTTGGCATATAGAGCCCAAGGACGTGTGATGTCACTTTTAAAATTTCTCGTCAATGTCAGCATTTTTGATACTGTTCATGTGATCCACCTTTCAACTTGGCTGAGCTGCAGAAATTTCTTACAATATTATCATTCTCAAGATTGTTGTTTTAGCAGGAAGTGGTTAAAAAGCCGAATTCCCAACAACCAAAACCAGCGTTTGTAGTGTTTCTAACTGAAAGGGGTAGGGAAACGAAATTCCAGCGCTCATTTTTTAGCTTTAATGTGTTCCATGTTGCCGCATAGCCTCAAAAACACCAGTCTTGCATTGAAAGGCACAAGCAAACTAATTTTAAAGCTAATTAATCGATCTTTCAATGTGCACCTGGTGGATGTATTTGGGAGGTAGTTAGCAACGTTGGGGAACTTGTCGGGATGTAGCAAATTTGGGAGGTAATCTAGCAACGTTGGGGAACTAGCCGTGACTTAGCACATTCCTTCGGAGCAGCGTCGCTCTTTGGAATTTCAACATTTTCCTTAGCTTTCCTCCTCAACTCGCAAATCGTGCATTGAACCAAACAGTCCAAGAAGACTGAAAGGAAAGACTCCCCTTTTTCTCGAACCCTCGTTTGTGCACCCGGACACAGCCATTCTCCCCTTAGAAGATGAGCCCATCGCTCAAAACTCTGACAAAAGTTGCTTTCCCCACCCCGTTCAGCCCTAAGCTGACAGGGTTGTGGAAGCTATGTGCTCCTTGGGCCAGCCACACGCTCGTCACCCCACGGGTACTTCGAACGGCTCGGTTGTAACGCGCTGGCACTATTGACACCACCACAACGCTGACAACGCCACCAAGGGCAGAGCCCATAACCACGCCAGCCTTGCTACGTCAGGAATGCGGGGGATCTTTTCTTTCTGTTTTTGTTTGCGTCGGATGTCCCATGACGCATCGTGCTCTCCATTCGCTTCTCTTTGAGCGCTTGCTCGAGTGCACTGTTCGGAACGAAACATATAGCCAGTCGTTCAAAATACAAACGTGCGATTATCATTTATGGTTATTATCCGTCATGCTTGACTCATTTCCAAACGAAATTTGAGTATTTCAATTTTTGTTTCCGTACCCCTTTGATGTCATTGTCTTTGAAGCTGTACGAAAATGATAATATGAGATTTCTGCATCTCAGCCAGGTTGAAAGGTGGACACTGGACAGCATGCAGAGTATGGAAAACGCTGACATTGACGAGACATTTTAAAAGTTATATCAGGTCCTTGGGCTCAATACGATGCTTGTTCAAGGTGACTCTGAATTACTCAAAACTGTGTGTCCATGGAATATGTTGAAATTACCTAGGGAGCTGAAGGACCATCGTTACCATGACTCCTCAAGTGCGGGCTGGGGCGCTTGGGGGATTTAGCAAATGGTCTATTCATTCAGTCCAGGTTTCAGTTTTCTTGTCCTCACAAATAGCAGTTTGTCATTTTTGGAAAACTGTTTCTGGGTTTTTAGGAATTGTGGTGGTCTTGGGGTTTGGCACTGCACTAAAATCAAGCACCGATTTTTTTCTTTTTCTTTTCTTTTTTTGTGCAATAACATATCTTTAGGGCTGAGCAATATCAGAGATACATGTATCTTTGGTACTTCCTTTTGAGATGTGCGAGTGTTTTATAACTGGCATCTCCTGTGAACCGAACCTCCGTCTGTTTCGGGTAGACCCTCGAAGTACTGGTAGTTTAAAAAAGAACCTGCTACCTTCAGCAGTGCATCGTTCAAGACTGCACTTTCTTCAACTTTTGTTTTAGGGCACCAGGCGAACAGCCTTCAGTTGCCATGTGTTTCTCCTTGAAGTTTTAAGAGACCATCTCCTGGAGAGAATAAGCTGGCATCTGAATGCTTAAAGGACACATGCAAAGAAAAAAAAACATTTTTTTTAAACAGCTTAGATGGAAAAAGGATATCATAAAACTATTTTACAACGAAGAAAAAATATTTATAGAGCTATATTTACGGCGCTATACGAATTTGTAGTTGGCGCCCGCGGGCGCCGCAGAAAAGTGGCCCTTATTTATCACGTGACGGGCCAATATTTGTCACGTGGTGCTCGCACTCTTTCGGAAGCTTCCTATGGCCTCTAAAAGTGACTTATTTATCTTTGTTTGAAGTATAACAAAAAACTAAGATTAGTAAGTAACTTTTAGAGCCCAAAGGAAACTCCTGAAAAAGCGCAAGCAGACGTGATAGACCTGTGCGGCGGCACCCCGAACCAGACGAACTTGTGCGGCGGCGACGGCGGCGTGGCTTTACGGCTCCGGCGACGCAGGGCGGCGACGCGCGGGCCTACCACGTGACCAGCGGCGGCTCCGGCGGGCGTCAACTACAAATTCGTATAGCGCCGTAAATATAGCTCTAAAAATTTTTTTTCTTCGTTGTAAAATCGTTTTATGATATCCTTCTTCCATCTAAGCTGTTTAAAAAAAAATGTTTTTTTTTCTTTGCATATGTCCTTTAAAACATAATGTTACGATATTCAAGAGGCTCAGGACCAGAGTTGCAGTTTGAACTCCAACTCCTTTGTGCTTGAAATAGTGATGGTTATCTTGCTGCCTTGGAAGTCCCTACTTTTCAAGTGCCTTTGGGTTCGAAATATTCTAACCATCTGTTCAAAGTGAATTGCAGTCCCTGTACATGTTTGCAAGTGCGGCCTCGGGGCACCGCCTTCCCGCTCAGTTGGGGTGCGCTTGGGCGCGTCATAATCTGATTGCGACGCCTTAGCAAGGCCTCGTAATTGGATTATGACGTGCTTAAGCGCACCCCAACTGAGCAAGATGGCGGCGCCTGAGGTTGTACAACATGTATACTCTGTTCCAATTTAAGTGCGAGTGTAGCAAAGGCTACAAGAGTGAGCTCCGGGCTTTCAGCGTCCCTGCCACGCGCATACAATTGTGCAGTGCAAGCATTGTTCAGGGTCCCATTCGCATGCTTGTTATCTTCAGGCTTGCTTGCACGTAATCCCTGCGGTTGTGGACCCATTCGCACTGCTGCGTACGTCGCCGCTCCTTCCGCAGCCTGTCTCCTTTCCCCAAAAGGGCGCGCGGCCGACCCATCATGAGTCCAAACCGAGACTGATAAGAGCGTAGGAAACAGTGCGCAAAACAGACGAGGACGAAGAAACAAACGTGACGAGCGCTGCGTTTATTACGTGTGCTTCTTCATCGTCGTCTGTTTTTCGCGCTGTTTCCTACGATGAATTCCCACCAACGCGCCCAACTATCAATTCTTCCATGATAGCTCGAAAGGTTGCTGCCATCTACGAGCAACGGCGGAAACCATACTGGTTGTGTGCTTGCCGCCGTTGCTTATAGATGGCGACAGCTGTCCAGGTAGGTTTGTGTCGACATACCGGACACGATCCTGGGGAACCTAGCCCTTAACAGCTCCGCTGTAAAAACTAGGACATGCAGGCAAAAGCGGTTTTTTGTCCTTTACTTCAGAAAGGTCGAGACACTAACTCCCAAATTATTTAAGCAAAGCACTGAAACTGTTGCACAGCTCCTTTAAAGGAGCTGTGCAACAGTTTCAGCGCTTTGCTTAAATAATTTGGCAGTTGAGGTCTCGACCTTTCTGAAGTAAAGGACAAAAAAACTCTTTTTGCCTGCATGTCCTAGTTTTTAGTTTAAAATGGACAAAGATGGACGTTTTCGGCACCCTCACCATCTTCCGAGTCACGTGCGCTGTGACGTCAATGGGGTTTGCGCGGGGTTCCGGGGAAGCTCTCTCTCTAGAGCCGTCGGTGAGCAGCGAGAACTCGTACGCTTGCGACCGCGGTACCACGTGCTGGCGGGCACAGCGTGAACAATATTGTGAAAGGAGGAAAGTCTCATCTGGGGTCCGGCCTTACCTTTCCGGCTCTGTCCCCCTCCCGCTTCTGGCGGCTGTTCGCGGTTGCAGACAGAGCTGACGGTTTTGTGTACCTAGGATAGATGGCGCCACTAAAACTCCGTATAATAAAAGTTTTATTGATGATGCCAGGTTTTTGACGCATTTATAGTTAGGTTGGAACAACAAGATTTATAGAAAAGTTACTTCCACTAAAATCCACTATTTGTGCATGCCAAATTTACATTAAAACATTGAAACTAAGTTTTGGACGAGTAAGAATCACTTTACTGTGTTGCTTTTAAGACATTCAATGGATGATCGTTAAGTGCCTGGCAACATTCGAAGTCGTTTTAGTTTTGTCCGGTTTGCCTATCTTGTGATTTTGCTTTGTTTTCTCTATGATTTGCCATCTTTGAACTTCCTCATGCACTCCATTGTCTGCGCTTAGTTAGGTCAATCTGCATACGCTTCATGTGGCACATGATGCATGCGGACGTCCTTGAAGTTGTGTGGGAGGCCCAGGAAATTCGACTTCCAGCGGTTTTGTCTCAACAATGTCTCGTATCGGACGAACAGCAAGCCCTGCTGAAAAACGTTCACTATTGTTTATAAGCGAGTCTGTGCTAAAACACCATATCGGGAGTGTGAAACTGCGGTGGGAGCATAGAGATGGCAGTAGGTATACCTCTAAGAGTAGCTGTACGCCAGGCGTAAACAAGTGATTCGTCTACGCTGTCCCAGCAGTTGTCTGACCTAAACGATGCATGACGCACGAGTGGGTAATAAAACATATCAGTGTGATAAAAAACGTGTTGTGCTATTATAAGACCTCTAGGTACAATGCTGTACAGTTTCCTTGAAAATATCTTTACAGGCCCTTGAAAGTCTTTGAAAACCCTTGCATTTGTTGTGTGCCTATTTATTGCACATTGTCACCTCCATTTTTAGTCCCCCATTTCATGTCTGCATATTCGCATTAAAGGTATTTTTTTCTTTTGTATGTTGGGCTTAGTGCCCCCATCATACATATTGCATATTTTCACCAGTCCTACCATTCTCATTTGTCTTTCGCCCTGTGCGAACATTCCAGCGTTCATGTTCACTCTTCATTTATGCCTGGGGAATTCTGGGCTACAATTATTGTAGAATGCCATGTTTAGCTAAATCTAAACCCTCCGATCGTATCGGCTTTGCCATCTTCGAATCGCGGGACGCGGCCGCCACAAGGTGGCTTCAACTTGTCCCTGTCCTTTCCCCTCAGTGTTTTGTTAAAAGCGGTGTATTTGTGTTTCTCGTCACATTTTGCTGCGATTTGTTTGTCTTGCTTTGTGAAGTGTCGTCTGATACTTATTTTCACTACCTAACTACATGCCATCATCTTGATTTTATAACACGTTTTGACTATTTGCACCGCCGGCGTACCGGGTACATGTGAGGAAAGGAATCGGCATTAGCGCTGGCACACATTCAATGGCATATGGTTAATGCAAGGAGTCACTGTGTTTCTTGAAAGCATTGCGCTCTGCATAATATATCCAAAACAGTTGCTTCTGATTATATGGAGGAATCCTTTTTGCAGTAACATTCACTTCATCTGTTTATTTGTGAATTTAAAAAGAACTGTACATTCTGCTCGGTCTCCTGCAGTCATTTACTTTTCTTCACTTATCCATTTCAATTTATTTTGACACAAAGGCTTGGGGCCATGGTTTGAAACACGTGTCAAAGACAGGTTGAATTCCTGACAAATGGCACGCAAAAATGCGAACTGACAACTGCCGAAAAGAGGTCGTCTGCATTGAAATCTTTAGAGTGCAGCGTTGTCGATGCCGGATTTGCTCTAGACGCCACTGAAAGTAAAAAGCGCATCTGTTCAAACAATTAAAGATCCCTCTACCCAGATCCATGGAGTTGTACCTGGTATTTGACTTGAGCCAAGCTTGCTGGAGGTCAATTCTCTTGCACAATTTAATTTTATTGCGCAAATTATACGGAAGACGAGCATCAGACTTTATATATTAAAACTGATATGCTACAGTACTGTAAGAGGGGTGTCCAAAAAGTGGAAAGACAAGAATAACTTTGTATACAATTAAAATCCCCAACCTCGGCTGAAAGCTGATGCTCAATTCCGTTTCTTTCAATATTTTGGCATGTTTACGCTATCGTTTGCAGCTCGCACCGCAGACGGCGTCACACGGCGCTGTAGAGGTATGCTCCAAAGAGTGTTGTCTTTCAACCCGCAATGTAAACAACAAACAATGCTACACTATTTTTTGTTGTGCGTGTCTGTATGCGAGTGTCACCGAGCGTTAGGCTGCTTGTGTGAGTGCTGAGGCTTTCAGAGAGGTTCCTTTGGCAGCGCAGTCTCGCAAAAGTTGTAATTGTGCCTGAAATTTTGTAATTACTGATGCTAGAAAGTAACTAAATCACAATTTATTTTATTCAAAAATGATTACAATTACAAAGAAAGTACTTCAATTACTGTAATTGAATTATTACTCAAGTATGGACAGCTTCACAACTAGGGTTCCGTGTTTTCTTTAGTTTGTTTCTCGTGAAATTCGGTGGGTGTTTTTCAGAGTTAATTTTGTGACGAAAATGCTGAGTTAAATTTCGCTGTTTGCCCAATTTTGTAAATCGGTTAAAAGCATTATCGGGGCACAAACCCGTATCAAATATTTCTTCAGGCGAATTTTGCATTGGTGCTTTTGCCGTTGATAATACTAACTGTTCCACAACAAGACTCACAAACAAGTGTTGCTTTAACAAACATTAATACTTTAAAACTACTAAACTCCTTGACGTAATCTCTGAAAAGCTCATTTGCTTCCTGTCTCAGAGGGGTCATAGCTTTCGCCGTTATAAAAACAACCCTGCCTTCAAAGTCCAAACTGGGAACAAGTGCAGTGGCTCTTGTCATGACTAGGGTTCAGAGTTTTCGGTTTCTATTTTTCCAATATTCGGTGTACTTTTTTCGGTGTTTATTTTAAAATTAAATTTTTTTTTTTTCTGCGTATATTTATGCTTACAAAAGTTTATCGGCTTTTTTCGGTGAATATGAAATAAACACCAACGGACACCGGATCAGATGATCCTTTTAGGTCTGATATTTGTGATCACTCAAAGAATAACGGCACAGATGCATTGAAAAAGATATGAACACTTTATTTGCCAAATGTGTGCAACTGCAAAAGAAACAAGAAAAAAACACAGAAGTACCAACAAGTCAGATATGAAGCCTATGCCAAAAAACGTGGAACTTCACCTTCTCTACATCAAGATTACGTGATCTTATTATAGTACGCACACACATGTACTTTCCCAGGTTCTCCTCGTTGATCCACACTCTTTATTTCCTGTTAATAGGACCCTCAGCTTCGAGAATGCCCTGTCAAAGCTAACAATGGACACTGGCAGGCTGAGGAGATGAAGCGCTACCTGAGCCGAAATCGAGCAATGAACCAATTGTGACCGCCAAAAGAGGCACGGTGTGATTTTAGAAGCTCAACACAACATGCGAAGCTTGCATGAAGTCAGTCTCCTTACGACAAGTTGGAAAGGACGCTCGTACATGGTGAAGTCATGGGCATTTCAGACTTCACTGTTCCGATCGATGATTCGCACATTGAACTAAAACGTCGTGATGGCACCCGTATATCCCATACATTCGGACACGTTTCGATAGACACTGTCGTTCCACTTTTTCGCCACGACTCTGCGGTACGACTGGAAGGTTAAAGTGACCTTTTTGCAGTTAAAACTGGATTTTAGAAAATGGATTCGACATACTTTTATCGGTTTAAATCGAAAATGTCGAACCTAAAAACTGACCTTTTTCGGTTAAAATCGAATTTCCGAAAATGGATTCGGCGTACTTGTATCGGTTTTTATCGGTTTAAACCGAAACTCCGAACCCTAGTCATGACCCAAAATTACAAGGTCGTCGAGATAAATCCGGAAATGCCCCATATTCAGGAAAACACTCGGAGGCAACGATAAAATTAATATCAACCGTTTACTGTGCTTTATTCGGTCTGCCGTAGCGTCTTCCTGGCGGACAGATTATCTGAACGTCTTGGCAATACTGCGAACTCGCGTCTTCTTGTTGCCATGCCGCACAACGATTTGCCTAGCGACTTTCGGGCGCGAAGCGATTCAAGTTATGCTTCCATTTGGTCGTATTCCCTGCTCATTTTGGAGCAAGTCGCGAATTGTTTATCTATCATGCGATGATCCGATATCGAATCACATGGCCGCAGAAGCGCAATACGGCTGGTTAGCTTCACTGTATTGTTGAGAGACGAAATCTTGAAAAAGTCTGGATGTATCTCGACGACCCTGGACAATGACCTGTTGTCCTGAACAAAACTTGACGAGATGAACAGTGAACTCCCTTTTGTCAGTAGTTTGAGATTTGAAAGGGAGCAAGAGAGGCCTCTTCTCAGGACCGCTAACTCTTTTCTTTGACCAACCTTATTTGTAGAATATTGTGTAATTTTTTCAGATTTATCCGAAAACTTGAAATCCTATAACATGGGTTGCACGTGACGTCATTCAAAGGGCGCTCCGATGACCACCAGAGACAAGGGCAAGAAGGATCTCCCCTCTTATCAGGACCCTCCTTTGTGTATCCCGGATTTGCACAGGCGTCGCTATCCTCCTCCCAGAAGATTATAGAAGATTAGCCCGTCACTCAAAATTCTTACAAAAGCAGCTTCCCTCTCCTCCTTTTACATGGTGGTCAAAAGTATGCGATGTGACGTCAGTGCATCCCATGTATAAGCTCCATGAAAAATTGGCCACGCATTTAAAGGTGCTAATTTGTTCGAGGAAAATATCCTACCACGCACTTCATTTCAAGGTCAAAATAGATGCGCAACGTGAAACAAGGTACAGTAGCGGGATATGCAATAGCTCCCTCTGCCTAGAGCAAACAAAATAATTAAATGCAGGAATTAGCGCGCGGGCCGAGTGCAGTCCGCGAGGTAGTTTTCGGGACACAACCCCCCCCCCCCCCCCCCCCCACACACACACACACACACACACACTTTTGGAAGGGGGGGGGGGGGGTTGTGCCTTTTGCCCTGGTGCTTCCTCACACTCAAGGACAACACTACAGTTTTGACTTTACTATCTCCCCTTCGTGACTTGCTATTTTTATACATGGATGTATAGTTATGAGGATGTCACGTCTTTTGACTCTGAAGCATTATTTGAATTTTTAAAAATTACTTTTTGTTTTTAAAGGATGTACAGTCGTTTTTCGTTTTGGCTACAGTTTTATGTTTTATTGTCGTTCACAGCTTTATTTCTAGAAATTCACTGACCATGATTAGCTGAACTCAGTGGCTTGATCTGACCAGCTTGACAGCTCGGTGCTCAGCTAGCAACCAACAGAGTGACGGCCATGTTTGCGTGCAATTTATGATAGCCCATTACAAGCTATTTCTTTACGCTCCCTAAATTTCCATCAATTATGCCCGTTCCAGACTTTTTTTTAATGATTATTAATATTGGTATCAGATTCTAGTAATAGCAGGATCTCAAACCTATGCGCGCCCCCATTAATAAACCCTAGTGATGGTTTCACCTTGATTTCCCCAGCGACCGTCTGTCGACATCCCTTCTGCGGGGTGAAACGAGCTATCGGGCTCGAATCCCTTTCTCCTAATTACCTGTATGGCGTCACCTTCGAGGGCATTGTTTCTGTTTCTCACGCAGACAAACCGTCACAGTAGAGGAGAAGAGGTGAATGAAACCATTAAGGGGCAGCTTTGCGCTCTCGACGCTAAGTGGCGCCACCGGTTTGTTCGTTTGATTCCAGGGAAGCCTAGATTCAAGAGAGAGAGCAACTCAAACTGCGTAGGGCGTTTGCAATTTAATGGCGGTCACCTGCGCAGATTGGCCGCACGGCAAAGGGTATAAAAGGCAAAGAGGTTGCGTAAAGCTCGAGTCGCTTGCGGATGATGGACGCTTTCATCTGCTCCTGGCTGCCTGTGTTGCATACGCGGCCTGTGTACCACGTGACCCCTATCGGGCATTTGGAAACGCTCTCAAATCTAGGCACACGCCTTTGGTTCTACGTGTCGCGTCGTTTCTCGGGGCGGCGCCGGTGGTATTGCTTTTCGTGTCTGCAGTCTGCTTCCGCGAAGGTTCACGTTTCGAACGCTGTACTAGAGTGGCGCTTCGTGTACCGTTTCCGCTTAGCTTCGCGTTCCTGTCGCCAGGCTGGCGCTGTTCGGCGGCGCGCGCGTTGGGGGAAGTGCGGTTAGGGATTTGGTGGGAAAGCGGGAGTTCGGGATTCCCGTAATTTTTTTCGCTGGAGCCATTTTTACAAGGGCGCGGCAGTTGGCTCGGAGTTGGTTGTGAGCGCGCGTCGCGTTTTCGTTTCCCGCTCGTGGCGCCGTGTAAATCTGCGAAACTAATAAGGGACTTTTGTGGAAAATAATTTTTTTTTTCCCCGTTGTAGGGAAAGAAGGCATCGAGTTTTTTTGGGTGGGAGAAATTTCCAGCGTCTCGTAGCCCGAGACTCTTAGCTTGGTCGGTGAATGAGCGCGCGCATGTGTGGGCAAAGCCGCAGTAATAGAAAGAACGCTTGACTTTTCCCTCTTGAGGGAAGCTGATTGTATCAGGGAGAAAAGGTTTGGTTCGGAAGGCGGGCGTGTTTAGGGAAGAAGTTGCTCGTGCCGCGAAGCATTTTGATAACCCCCAGATTTTAGAGATGGTTATTTTTGGTCCTCCGACGGCGATTGTGAGCGAGCTGGTGAAGGAGGCTTTGCTTCGATGCTTTTGCAACACGTGTAGAAGTTCGCCGGCAATCGGTGAGTGATACGAGATCCATTATGACAAACTATCTTCTTGCTTTCCCCTTGTTTTTTCTCGTTTGTGTAGATTTTGTTTTGTTCAGTAAGTGTCTAACGATGCGAGTTGATAAAGTTCTTGAATGTGCCGTTGGGGTTTATGATGAACTTAAACATATTCATCTCGCGTCGTTTTAATTGGTCTATGCAGTTGGTAGTAATCTAGTTTTTTCGTTATGGTTCTAATAATTAGGGAGGGGTATTCTCGAGTAGTAACGAGTTAGATAGTAGCTAGAGAAACGACGCTAGTTGTCGGTAGGGCGTTGCCGCTTTTACGGAACTCGTTGTAAAGCAAGATGTTATTTCTATCCGTGACTCGCGGTCGCAGCTTTTACGTCGATACTTAGTGTTAAAAGACAAATCATTTGAGGCATTTACGTGGGAAAAGGTTAGAAATGTGACGTAAATATAAACATACAATGCATTGATTTAAAAAAAAAAAAGTAGGGTATAGTACAAAGCAAGTACGCCCATTGTCTGCTGTCCGGCACGAACCTGCCCCTAACATTCAAGGTCATGAATCGAATATATCGACTTTTAGCTAACCGTCTCGCAATGTTCACTTTCTTTTTTTCTCCTTTTTTTTTTTTTTGGTTTGGGCCGGGGGGGGGGGGGGGGGGGGGGGGGTATTTTTGGTTCCGCAGCGTGCACGTCAGCCAAGAGAAGGCCTTGGTTGACCTTCATTTTCTTTGCTTAGGCTTGCTCAATTTATTTGACAGGATTTCGATGGCGCTCAAATATGCGAGACCTTGTGTTAGCGTGTGTGATTTGTTTACGACTTACATCCATGAATTCGATTGTTTAAGAAAAAGCTCAACGCTAACGAGGTCGTGGTTGCGCGTACAATTATGTGGAATATGGCTAGCACGTTTAAGCGTTGTTTTCTTTTTTTTTTTTTGTAAGCTGTTTGCGTTTTGTAAATGTCAAAGATTTTAAATGTTCTCAGTTTATCGTTGAATCGTTCTTTCGTAAGTAGCTTTAAATTTGCGAGTTACAGTTGTAGCGGTCTATATAGCGTCAGACATGACGCATGAGAAATTTATGGACGGGTTACACGATCCGTGGGTGGTTACACGATGGCAACACGGTCAACTAAAACACACGATGTTTTTTTTTTTTTTGGTTCTTTTTTTTTTTGACTGCTGAAGAAAGTTTATTGCTGGAACTGCTTGCTGCCAGGGCAGTGGAAAATGCTGACTGGAAACGGCGGCTTAGTCAGTAAAAACCTCATTGGTCGTGCCCTGCCAATGCGAAAAATCCTCGGTTCGGTGTTTGCGTTGTTGAAACTCGGCAGGCGACAGGTGTGCGCCGTTCGGACTCGCGACAATGACGCCGCCCTTTTGGTTTGAACTTTCTATAGCCCCCGGAAAAGGGGGGCGAAACAAACTTTTACAAAATAGGGAGACGTTTTGTAGCGTGAGCTACACTGGCCGAGGTTGAGCAGCTTCGCGTGACTTTCGAAGAGCCGCGCTGCGCAAGCGCGAGGAGCAGTGACGTCACACGGCGCACAGCTGGCGCGCCGGAGCCGCCGCCACCGCGCGCACCTCGCCGGTCTGCGCATTCCAGAGGAGTGACGTCATAGCCGCGGCAGACGCACTGGCGCCGCCGCGTGCAAAACTGTGCGCCTCCGTTGCGCAGTAGCCAAGTCTGACGCTGCACCGGAGCCGCTTGATAGCGCCTCATTTTGTGCGCATAAGCTCGCGCTACGTATATCCTGGCATAGCCGAGCTAAGCTACCGCAATTTTTTTTTTTTCTTAGCAAACGGTAGTGCGAGCGTTTCTCTCATTTTGTTTGTTTGTATTTCTGTTTTAGGCACTTAATTTCTTCCTTTAGCTCGCGTTTCGGATGCGTTTCGATTTTTCTGCAGTGTTCGTGCTGAGGTAGTGCCTGTTCAAAAGCACTTTCAATGAACAAAACGAATGATAGAGTCGTACGGACGTTTGCTTACTTGTTAACTCTCGTCCCGCTTCAAATCTTGAAAGTCGATAAATTACTCTTCTGTTAGGATAAAAAAAAAAAAAAAGTAATAATAATCCGGAACACCCCGACCTGACCGTGTCGCGTGCTTTCTGTCGTCCGCCGGACGTGGCGAAGACAAGAAGAAGAGCTCGCCGCTCATCCTCAAGCCTCTGGTGAGGAACGAGGCCGCCCAGAAGATCGGCCGGTGTCTTCATGGGTGAGTGCCGACGATGGTGATGATGGTGATAGTGACGGGGAGTTGACGCGAATCGGCGGTCGATCGATGGTCCTGGGGGGTGTACTTGCACCGCGGTTGGGAACACACTTGTAAGTAACGCGCTACTTGTAACTATTTACTTTTTCCAGTAACGGAAGTAACGACCAAATTACTATTCTGTCGTTATTCACGTTCGACCGCAACCGACGCTAGGAACCGACAGAGCTCCTCTCCAGGTGGCGGGTTGCTGGCCTAGGCGCCAGCAATCTGACGGAGGCTTATTGCGGAGAAGGCGCCGTGTAGCCGAAGCTTTCGGTCGCACGTCAAAAGACCCCCGACCCCCCCCCCCCCCCCCCCCCCACCCCCCCCCCCCCCGGGTGGCCGAAATGAATTTTCGGTCCTCCTCCGCTGGGGCGTGTCAGATACCCGTCGTTGGTTGTGGGACGTAGAGCCCCTAAAATTGGAAATGCGCCGTGATCTGTAATCGTGAAAAGAACATAGAATATCAGATATTGCCATTTTCAGAAAATCTACCGTGGGATCAACAGATAAATCGGGTCGTTAGCAAATTATGTAAAATTGCTGGTGTGCTTGCGCGTTGTCGAGCCATTCTCCCCGAAAAAATAAAACTACAAATATAAATATATTCTTGCGATCCTTTTTCAGGTACGACCACAAAAGAAAATCTTAGCAAAATACTATTACTACAAAAATAAATAGTTCTGCGGTTTATTGGAAATGTTTTTTTCTTAGCCCACACAGAAACTCTATTTTCACGATATAACATCGTAAATATATATGTCGATTTTATGAGCACCTTCTGACTCGGTCATTTCGTTTCTCCTCTCCTGATTTCATCAGCTTTCTTAAATAAACACCAGGTAGTAATTAAAAATATACCCACCATCCGCACCCGCCGCCCTGAGGAGCGGAAAGTGTTTTCCTTTCGCACAAACTACAGTTTTCAGTCTTTCAAACGTAACCTACGCTCATAGCTCGATAAATATTGCATAGGTGACGTGGACATTTACTTTATAAATTCTAAATCATTGCGTCTACCTTCTGCATAGTATGTCATGTAAATCCGCGAAACCTTTATCTCTCTCATGTACGTATTTGTTTTGGGTGTGTTCCAAATCTTACCCAGATGGATCCGACTTGCTCTGGCGGGTCGTGTCGCGTAAAAACAGACTGAAAAACGCTAGACGTGGGTAGGTTCTGAACACCGAGGTACAAAACCCTTACCCTGGAGTAAGATCGAGTAAATTTTAGAACACGGCCTTTGTTGCCGAAATCTCTAGTTATTTTTGCGTCACAGTAAGCTGTCTGCAAAGTGCACGTAGCCCGTCAAGTCAACATTCGTTGGCTTTTTGTCCGTAGCTCCGGCGTCTGTAACCTATACACAGATGCAATAGTAGTAATAATAAAAATAATTATTATTATGATTATAATAATAATTATTATTCAGTGCTGTTTTTCTGTGCGGATGGATTGATGGATGGCTATTAACTGCTACGCCCTTTGCAGGGGCGGTATCTTGCGCCACCTAGCCTACTAAAGGCCCGTTCACACTCTTGCGACCTCTAAAGGCCCGTTCACACTCTTGCGACCTCTTAAACCTGGTTTCCTTAAAACTTGTTAAACCAGAGGACACCCTGGCATTGTGGCGCCATCTATGCGGTGACCCTGGAACTGCATTTCACAAGAGCGAAGGTTTTGCGGGATTTCCGAGGTCAAATGTGCGTAATACCCATAGAAAGGCTCGTTTATAACATTGACAAACGTTTTTCGAGCCAAGAAAGAAAGGATAATGCGCGAGAGAAATAAAAAAATATGCCGGACCGCCGAGTTTACACTGCTACCCAATAGAGGGCGCCAGTGTGTCCTCTGGTTTAAGAAGTTTTAAGCAACCCAGGTTTAAGAGGTCGCAAGAGTGTGAACGGGCCTTTAAACCTTGGTCCCTTAAAACCTCTTACGAGGACGCAGTGGCGCCATCTATCTGGTTGCAGTGTAAACTTGGCGGTCCGGCATATTTTATATTTCTCCCGCGCATTATCCTTTCTTTCTTGGCTTGAAAAACTTTTGTAAACGTTATAAACGATCCTTTTTTATAGGTATTACGCACATTTGACCTCGGAAGTTCCGCAAAACCTTCGCTCTTGTGAAATGCAGTTCCAGGGCACCGCATAGATGGCCCCAGAATGCCCTCGTCCTAAGAAGTTTTAACAGATCTCGTCTCTCTTAGTCGTACTCGGTCGCAAGAGTGTGAACGGGAGTCTAAAAACACAAACATACGATTCCTCCCGCCCTTCTAATCCCGTTTGGTTTGGCCGGTAGTTGCCAACGCAGACGTCGCAGAGGCGCCGTGACGGTGCACTTTTGGCGCTGCCCGATTGGCTCCGTCGGATCGCGTCTGTCCACACCGATTGTGGGCGCAGAAACCAGGTTCTCGAGAAGTGAAGCGTTCTGCGCACGCGCTGTTGCCGACAGCAGCGCCACCGCAGCGACGTGACGTCATAGCCGCGTGTCGTTGCGCTTTCGACGCTGCTTTGTTGGCCATCACGGGAACTCGTAGCGTCGGCTGTGCCCCGACTGGGGATGAGGTTGCACCCTTCAACACCGATTGTCACCCGAGGTTGAAAATGCCGAGTCACTGGGCACGCGTGCGCGAAGTCTGATATTTCGTAAACGAGGGCTACCGCCCATTGTTCAGTACGCATTGCATTCCACAGCCAGGTAGACAGAAGACGGCAGCGGTCGGAAAGCGATTATTGGAAAAGGTCTATGGGAATCGGCGAGGTCCAATTCGTCCGATAAGTGTGACCCGCCAGATAGAGTTGTTGATAACGACCGTATCTGACGGTCACTTGTCGATAACGCTCCCGTTGCTCGAACGCCGTCGTAACCCGAGGAATAAGGACTTCTCTGAAATCCCGATATGGTAGAATGTAGAACGCAACCTCTCCGTCCATTGAATGACGTCTGCTCTATGCTTTTGGGTTCGATCTAGCGTGTGCTGCACTTTTACCCGTCGTCTCTTGCGCGTTTATTGTTGATATTGAAAATTGCTTGTATGCAGTCTTCATTTCTCGCTTTCCCGAAGACTATCGTTGATGGGTAATTTTACCGTTGCCAATATCAGTTTCAAGGGACCGGCGCTATAAAAATGATTTATTCACTCTTGTCGGTATATTTTGCTTTATCAATGAATCACAGTATCAGTTATCGAGTCATTTCACCCTCCTTTTGTTAGAACCGAATCTGAAATCGACTTTTACGGCAGCTGCTAATTTTTCAACTGAAAATAGTTGCGGACTGAAGGAATTTTTTCGGAGGGGTTAAAGGGGGGGGGGGGGGGGGGGGGGGCATTGCGAATATAGGAGTCGTTGTGAATTAAGGGGGTTCCTTCGGAAAAACGAGGGGGGGTCTAAACCCCCCCTAGGGTGGGTCTGGGGAAATCCCTGCGCAGAATGTATCAGAAAACTTGCGTCGTCTAATGGCGCGACTCTCCTCGTGGCTTCCCAGTAGGGACGGTGTTTGTCGTGTCATTGTTTTTCCTCCTTTGTCCCGGTGATTACGTGTCTGGACTTCCAGCACACGCGACCGACGGCGAAAGTGCCCGCTTTCTGTCTTATTGCTGTTGACGTCATGCTCGGATGAGCACAAAGGGTGAAAGATTTGGGCACTTTCCCCAGACAGCGAGGGAAAGGAGGGCGTGTTGTCTTGGTGGGGAAAGAGTAAGGAAACGGAGAATGGCGTTGCTTCCCTTTCCGCCACTAAACAAAACAAAAGAAAGAAGAAAAAAAAAACGAAAGTAGGGAGCTTTTGCAGCGTGCATAGGGAGAAAGGAAGACGCCCTAGACGATTTCTGCTCTACCACAAAAAGAAGGGTCTATTTCGCTAAATCTTAGTACGGGGAGGGGAGGAGGAGGGGAATTTCTTTTTTATATTTGTGCGTTTTCTTATGCCTCTGGTACTACACTGTCACTTTTGTTTTAGCTTTGTTTATTCCTCTAGGCAAAGGAAGGGGCGGGGAAAAAAAAAATTAGACTTCCCTAAAAGTAATAATATGAGAGCTAAATAGAAAGGAGAGACGAGGACGAACAGCCTGTACACGTCCGTGATTGTCCTTCCTTTGTGTTTAGCTTTCATATTATAAGTGTCTACGTCATACGAAAAGTGCGCTTTTCTAGGTCTCGGGTTCTACAGTGTCGCTTGTGTTTGAGCGCTGTCAGCTCCCGTGGATAGGGGGAGGGGGGGGGGGGGGCAGAAATAAATGTAAGGGAGACTTCTTCCCTGTACCTCGATTCTCGATATATACGCGGTTCACTGAGAGACTTCTTCCCTGTACCTCGATTCTCGATATATACGCGGTTCACTGAGAGACTTCTTCCCTGTACCTCGATTCTCGATATATACGCGTTTCAGTGTGTCACAAAATCCACAACTTCCTTCTATTTTTTTTTTTTTTTTTCCTAATGCGCGCGGCGATTTGACGTTGGGATATTCCCGCGGCCACGGTGCTGACCCGCGCGTTCGGCGTGGTCGTTCCGTCGTCGCGACGGCGTCAGGGGTAGTAGCGCCGGCGTCGCGCCGGCGCCTCCATGAGTCACGCTGACGTCGCCGCCGGCGGTCGACGACTTGGATCGATGCGCGGCACGCGGTCGCGCTGGACTCCGGTCCTCGGAGGTCCCGGCTTCCGGGGACCGCTCCCTCCCGGCCCGCGGAAACACTGACACCCGCTCTGGAGCATGTGTGCTCCACCTCACTGCTTGTCTGTAAAGAAATTTCTTTTGAATGGTGCAGTACAGTGGTTCTCAACCACTGATGTTTCGGAGACCCCTTCTGGATCTGCGGAAGTGATTGCAGCGGCAAAAGGGTTAATGGAGAAAACTAAATGCATGCAAACCAACTATCAAACTCTGAAACATGGACTAGTCAACCCTACTCACTCGGTGCACATGCAAGACATTCAACGTGAACTTTAAAAAAAGTGTATATATTTTATTGCTCTGTTGAGGAGTTTGGGAACCCTAAGAAGGCCTTCGGTAACCCCGAATGGTCCGCGGACCCCCATTTGAGGACCACTGTTATGAAAAGTGGAGATATGCAGGCTAGCTGGTTGGGGAACATTGTTTAAACCTGGAGGTACAGAAAAATAAAATAACAACTTGTCCGTTATTTTATTTCTTTGTGTCTTCAAGGGCCCCTGAAAAGAAAAGTTTTTTGTTAATACAGTGTGGTTGGGACACGCGTGTCCAAAAATAAATTTTATGGGAACAAATTTTGTAGAATATTGATAGTGAGAGATTTATTTGAAACTATGGTTACAAGTAATGTTAGTACTTTCAAAAGTAATTCGATCACTCTTGCAATTACTTCCTTATAAACATAATCAAACTATTACAGATTTATTTTAAGAAAATTATTTGATTTCTTGTAATGACATACAATTAATTCTTCAGTAACACTTTTACACTGCAGGAAGGATTTACTTTTCAATAGCAGTTTGCTGATAAAAACATTTTCGGAAGGGATAAGTGGTTACTGCCCCAAGCTATGAAAATGTATGTTTGAAAATGGCTTTCCCTTTGAAGTTCCTTCTGGGGAGTGAACAACACTGATGCATGTTAATGTTGAATTACAAAATTTATAAAAAAAAAAAAAATGTGCAATAAGTTTTGTTTTATTTTTCATAATCAGTTGAATGAGTCTTGCATGTAAATATTGTGAGGTTATATTTTTGTCCTATACAGACACTTAGAAACACAGTTTTTTAAGAGAGTTCGGCATACTTTGAATGGGGCGCGCCCCTTCCCACGGACCTGGTTGGAGCCAGAAGTTCAACCAAATTTTTCATCGTTTTGCAGCGCTTGTTTATACGAGGCTTTAACAAGCTGTACAAAAAGCAGTTTCCCCAGTTGTCGATAACTGCAGCGCTGATATTTTTGACCATACAACATACCGCAACTGTTCATTTAAAATTGGCAATTTGCGCAAACATTGGGAACGCTTGCTCTGCCTCCAGATGTTTGTTGCCCTCGCTATTAATTCTGGGCCATCTGATGTGCCCTTTTGGTAGTTCTTCCCTGTGTGATACTGTTGGAAACACTCTGGAAGATGAACAACAAACATCTGGAGGCCAAGCAAATGTTTCAGTTCATTTTCCTGCAAGTTGTTGATTTTAAAGGGTAACTGCACAGAAAAAAAAGTATTTTTAAACAGCCTAATTGGACAAGCATGTCACGAAACAATTTTTCCTCCAAAAACAAAATTTTTTACAGCAATATTTATTCCGCGAGACTGATAATTAGTTTGCGGCTATTTCGTCCGTTTTAAATCGCGCGCCACAAAGTTGGTATTATACGTCACGGAGTTGCTGCTATACGTCACGGAGTGACGTATAACAGCCACTCCGCGCGCGCCGAAAGAGCGGGAGTTTCAAATGTGGAGAAGTTGTGACTCAGACTACATTACGTCCTGTGGCGTAAATATTGCTAGAAAAAATTTGTTTTTTCGCGGAAGATTTGTTTTGTGACATGTTTATCCCAATTAGGCTGTTTAAAAATACCCTTTTTTTTCTTTGCAGTTACCCTTTAAAGTAAAGGTTCCGAGTCGTCGTAGTGGTGGTATGACCCTTCATCAGGAATGGTAGTGCACTCATCAAGTTCAAATAAAGGTTTCCGCGTTTCTTGATCGGCCAACATGCACCTCCGTGTTGAGGCTATGTTGCCCCATTTCTCTCGGGGAGAATTCGCGAGGGACAACAAATTAGCCCGACGAATCGAAGCAATAGCGGTTGCGCTGCCGGAAAGCGCCCAAAACAAGCTCGGGACACCGAAACACGAGCCAGACGCAAGGTTGGGCTCTCAGGTTCGCAGCGGATGGCACACTCGCGATTGGTGGCCGAGGGGTTGAACAGTGTTCTCATTCTGTCCGTCTCTGGTGCAGCGACAGAGGTGCTTGCCACGGAGGAGAGCAAGGGCGGCCTCAAGTACGAGCTTCGGCTGGCAAAGCCGAGCACAACCGAGTCCCCCATAAAGCGGCCCACCACGCCCCCAAAGAGCATCTCGGCCGAGGACATCCAGAAGAAGCTCAAGGAGGCAGAGGAGAGGCGACAGGTCGGTGTTGTGGGCGATCAATTATGATGTCATCAATGCATCAATCTCATATTATATCAACACCTTCTAGGAGACAGGACCCGGGTCTGCCCTCATCTAAAGCCACAGTCGCACTGCTCGTACATTACACAAGACACAGTATTCGCTACAGACAGGACGACAAAATTTTCTGCAAACGCACCTCGTGTATGTTTGAAACGCGCTTGCTTCATGCGTACGTGTGCTTCGGACATGTGTGCATCGAGTGTACATGCCACACGTTAAGTCAGTCGCTGAACTAACCGACGAAGAGCGCAGAGAGTGTAGGATGCGCCACGCGCTTCACGTGCAACGCGATTGCCCGGCAATTTGCCGTGCATGTTTGGACGATGTCTTGCCAGTGTTGTCCTCGACTTTACGGCATCACCAGCAAACTTGCGGTCTGCCGCCTAGCTCCAGTTCGCGTCGCCGCAGGTGTACCTTGTGGCGTCTCGCAGCGGGTGTGACGCTTGAATGCGGCAGTGCCAAGGCACGAGTCTGTTTCTGAGCCTGGGTGGTTGTCTGCGCATGCAACCTTTGTTTTGCTGCGTTGCCCCGGCGTGTTCCTGGTCCCATTTCGCTCGCTATTTAGCGCTAGCCACCTCGGTGGCTCCGAAGCAAAGCGTCGGCCTACGAATCCCCAGCTTACAACTCCCCGTGGCAGCAAAGCAAACTCGCCTAGCCTGTCATCTGCCATCTTTCGTCGCTTTTCTGTTGCTTTCTTTGGGGACCACCAGTGTAGGCACTTAAAATTTGCTGCATTCTACTCCAGTCTTTAATCCCCCCCCCCCCGGTAGGGGGTTGATTGAGTCTCCCAAAAAATTTGAACACCCCTGCCCCAGTGCATTGCTACACTTGCATTTCCTTCTCTCTGCCATCTATACTAATGTGGTTTCTTGATGTGGGTGATTTTTGGATTTGTTTGCTTTTTAACCCTGCAAACTGCAACTCTTCAGATTTCGTGCAAGATGTTTGTATATGTCTGTTTTGTTTTAGATGCGGAGCATCTCTTGCTCGGGTCTATGTCCCGCGGCGTCGGCGTTGTAGTCGGCACTCGAACTACGCACGCGCAACTCTCCTCCTTCCCTCTCTCCAACAGCTGCGCGTTACTCTCTCCGCTCTCTCTCTCTACCAGCTGCGTGCACTGCGCGTGCGTTCGCTTCTCCTCACACCGCGCACGCACGCGCAACTCTCCTCCTCTAGTCTCCTCTCCTTCAAGTGTGCCAAAAAATAAGCGGCGAGCGTTCCAAGTTTCTCTGCCGCGAGCCGCGACGAAGGCTCGCGTAGGGGGTAACGCTAGGGCAGTCGGTGGCGCCATCTCTCGACGTCAGCACGCAACTGACTCTTTCCTCGGAACCAACACGATGCTCCGCATCACCCCATGGTTCCCCTCGGGAAGATGGTGTAATTTTTTTCATTTCGTGTTGGCTGTTTGCCTTCTCGTCGACCCCACTCTGCTCCCCACCCCCCTCCCCTTGTACCCGTACAGTGTGGGGAATGGTGGAACTGTTCGGATGTACGCTTGGGCCAGCTCGTACACCCCATACCTCATGGCAGCGCCACTTTTCCTTCTCTTATAACTAGTGATGGGCTGAACTTTTGCTGAACTTTTCTTAAGATTCGGCAAAAATACATTGTTACCAGACTTAACGTTGATGTTTAGTTTCTCCTGGCAAAAAAAGGTAATGCAACATGCAATGCACATTGACACAGTTATTACTAAATAAGGTGATATTCTACAAGATTATTGTATCGGTGTCGTTTGTGTGTTTACTGACAATTTTAATGAATCCTTTGCAGAAGTGGCGTGACAATGAGGTTGGGTAGAAGCGAGCGTCGCGCAGTGGCGCAGTCACAAATCACGCTACGTCAGTTTCGGTTTTGAGGCATTATCGGCGCAAGCCTGCATGTGTGTGTACATTGTTAAAATGAAGGCTTTAACGCTGTGTTCTTGCTTTTTCTGAGAGTCAACGGTTTGTGCGCGCGCGAAAACGAATGCAATGGTTGCTGAGCCTTTATCAGAAGAGATAATATTACTGTAAATATGCATGTTTTTCGATTTGAGTCACTTGACGTCAGCTTTGCATGAAAGTGTGCAACCCATATTCACAACGTCTCTTTTTTAACCTTTAAAATGCCGGTTTCTGGTGTTGGGACACACAAACGTTTAGGAAGATAGGGAGAGTTAGGCATGTCGGACGTGCAACGTCGAGCATTAGGGTTCTGTGTTTAGTTTTATGTAGATGCACGAAAATCGCGAAATAACTCTAATATGAAAAGGCAACATTATTTTGTTTTGGCACACACTACTTCTGAGCCGAAAACAGAACTGCGATAATTGCGAGGAGTGCTTTACAGCAATTGTCAGCCAGTTTTTCAACTACCTCGTTGCATCACTGGAAAATTTCGGAGGAAAATCATGCTATCCAGAATGTGCCGCATCATTTGTCACCTGCGCAGTGGACTGCGTAAACTACTGGTCGATCTTGTATTCTTGAGGCAGCAAATGTTGAAGAGAACCACACTCGCTCACAAACACATAGTTACCGCGTTGCTTACTCCACACCTCGCCGTAACCGCTGGTTGTACTACACTGCACGATGGTAACCGCACGACTGCACGGCGTCCATTTGCAATCTATGACCTCGTCGCGTTCTCGCGCGTGCGCAGACATTTGCCGAATCTTTGCCGAACTTTCTTTCAAAAGTTCCGAATTTGCCGAACTTTGCCGAATCAGAAGTTCGGCAGATTCGGTCCATCACTACTTATAACTGCAAATTCGGTACACAAGGGAAACGGGGCGAATGCGACACAAGGCCGATACATACCCTGTTGTTTTTTTATCGTCCTGCTTTCTTTGCATTTTGAAATTGCCAAGCACCAAGCCAGCATGAATCACTCCTTCTGTTCTGCGTACCCCTTCACGTGCCATGGTGCGTCGAAAAGACTAGGCGCTGCATGTTTCTGTAATGATCGCCTCATCGAGTCTGTCATTTAGACTTTTTGCTCCTGCAGCCCACAGGAGTTTCTGATGCCCGACGCGAAATCAGATCCCGATTGATTGTGGCCGACGTCGTGCAGAGCCTGGAGGCGCAGAAGCTGAACACGCTGAACGAGAAGATGAGCCGCCTGGCCGAGGTGAACCAGAAGAAGGAGGGCTCGGTCCTGGAGTTTCAGGAGGCCGCCCGGCAGAACTACGAGAAGAAGATTGAGGCCTTCAAGGAGAACCGCGAGGCACACATCAAGTCCATCCAGGACAAGCAGCGCGAGCACGTGAGTGTGCACTAACCCCACTGCCTCTCGACCAGGGGGCTTCTTGGCCCCATTTCGAGAGACGCTAAACTCTCAAAACTTGTATTTTAAGTATTTGGATAGCACACTTAAGTCACCGAATGATTGCCCCCCTCCCCCCCCCCCTCCCTCCCTCCCTCCAAAAAAAAGAGAAAATTAAACACTTTTACAAATTTCTGCGATGCCCCTCCTCCTCCATACCCTCCTCTCCTCCTGTCACTTAATTTGTTCATGGGTGACGTGACACGAAGTCGTGACGTCTTTTTCCCCGCTAAATTTAGCGGGGAAACTGAATTGATGTCGAGGTCACGTGATGTCAATTTCCCCGCTAAATTTAGCAGGAAATTTTTCCGCTAAGGTTAGCGGGGAAATTTTCCCGTTAAATAAAGCGGGAAGACATCCCATAATGCAACGCGCACGGTTACATTGTTGGCACCGCTGCTCAACCCGGAAACGGGCACCTGAAGGCGCATTCACACTGGCGATGTGATCTAGTCTAACTTTGATCGCAAAAGCGACCATCGCGGAGAAAAAGCGACGAGATTTGAGCAGTCGGTACCTGACCAGACTTTTTGCGATGCGATCTAGTCGCGGAGCAGCTGATCCAATCAGCGGCGTTTGGAGCTCGAGCTCGCGCACGCCAGTGTGACAATCTAATTTTTTTGCGTTGCGATCTAGTCTCGTTGCACGACTGCTTTGCATCGCCGCTGCGAACGCGCCTCAAGAGCTGTTCTCAAACGTTTCTTATAGCACAATATCTCCCTCGGAAGGAGCGGTTTCAAACTATCCTTCTATTTCAGGTTCGATGCCCAAACTAGAAATGTGATCTGGAATTGCTTAAATGAGTCTCTCAATAAAAACATTGTGTTATAAATATGTATTTGGAATAGGGAGGAGGGGGATTATTTTAGGGCATGTGTGTCCTGTCCAGGTACTTTAAAAAGGTAGCTTTTGGGAGTTCTGTGCCTTTTTAAAGGGACTAAGAACCGATTGGTTCATTCTGGTGAGTTGGTACCGAGACATTCGTAAAACATTAGGTAAAAACTGGGCTGTTTTTTTTTTTTGCTTTTTTCTTAAATATTTACGAGTGCTGATTTTTGCAAAAAGTACATTTACAAGAACTTGTAAGTGGGCTAGTTAGTGAATGTTATAAAGCATGGTGAGAGGTGCAAAAAGCAATGGACACAAGGAAGAAGGCACGCTCACGGGCGCCACTCACGACATTTGAAAAATGCACAAGAAAAAGAAATGTATGCTTTTTCTCTCATTTGCGAAAACTTCAGAAAAAAATCTTATCGTAGCATCAAACAGTGCATTTACACATTGTGTGCCCCTCTTATTGTGTTTGCACCTTGCACTTTGTTTTTGTGTCTTGAACCATGCTTGATATATTTATAAGGTTTGCATCCCATCTTAATTAAAGGAGCTGTGCAACAGTTATGGTGATTTGCTTAAATAATTTGGGAGTTGGTGTCTCGACCTTTCTGAGTAAAGAACAAAAACCGCTTTTGCCTGCATGTCCTAGTTTTTATTTTAAAAATGGACAAAGATTGAGGTTTTCGGCGCCTCTCAACTCCTTCACTAACTTCCGAGTCACGTGCGCTGTGACGTCAATGGGGAAGGCGCGGGGTTCCGGTGAAGTTCTCTTTAGAGCCATCAGTAAGCAGCGAGAACTCATCCGCTCGCGACCGCGTGACCACGTGCTGGCGGGCGCAGCGCGAACAATATGGTGAAAGGAGGAAAGTCTCATCCGGTTCCGGCCATACCCGTCCGGCCCTGTCCCTCCTCCCCCTCCGGCTTCTGGCGGCTGTTCCGCTGCTGACGGTTTTGTGGACCTAGGATAGATGGCGCCACTAAAACTCCGTATAATAAAAGTTTTGTCGATGATAGCAGGTTTTTGACGCATTTATATTTATGTTGGAACGACAAGATTTATAGAAAAGTTACCTTTTATCGAGCAGGTATTCGCACAACTTGCTATCTTTCTACAAGATTCCCCATTGACGTCATGCCTTCTGTTTCTCATAGCCGCCGCTCGCGGCTGCAGGTCGAGGAATATTCTAATTTTTGCTTCGCGATTACGCGGCAGAATCGCAACATTCCGAAAGGAGGAGGTGTGTTTTCTGTCCTTTGTGACAAGGTGAACCATGTCAAAAGTAGAAAACGCCAATTCTTTCAACGTTAAAATCGTTGCACAGTTCCTTTAGCTTCAAAGGAAGCTGAAGAGGTTATTGCAAAAAAAAGTTACAGGTGAATTCTAGGGTATTTTTATCCCGTGAATCTGAATATCACGTCTGTTTTCCCCAAAGACGTAACTAAATGCAAGAAGACACGAGAAACGTCCGAATAGTCATTACGTCATACCCATGTCTTTCAAGCGCTTGTCGCTCATGTGAGCAGTGCGTGCAGTTGCAAGCTTGCCAGGTATATTCCCCCCTACTGACACCAGTTGTGACGTTTTTTGTTTTTTTTTGTCGTTTTCGAAAATGGCAAGTGTGCGCATGTGTAGCTTTGATAGGCGCTAAAGATGCGCAAGAGTGAAGATTCCGAAAACTCTAAATATGACGTCACGCTCCGGGAAGGAAGGGCTTGAGCGGTACTTTGGAAATCATTTCCTGCAGCCTCCGTGCACCAAATTGAAATATCTCGATATTCGGGATCCTGGAGACCAAATAAAAACAATTTGTGTGTTTTTCCTCAAATACAGAACCGCGTCAGTTTCCCTTTTAGCCTTTAACTACACTAACCGGGAGATGCTAATCTCGTGGCAACAAATGGTCCACTCGGTTGCACTTGCGGGAGGCTGAGCACACTGGGAGGAAATAACCGAAAGCCACTTCGGAGTGCAACACATCATGCCGGAAACCCGGTTTCGTCCCGGCGCAATAACCGCCGCCGCACGAATGGTCTACCGTATTTACCGTAAAATTCCGAGCGAACGCCCACGTTTGAAGGATCGCCCACCCACCCCTTTTTGTCTAACATCTGTGGGGAACGGTATTCCGATACATCGCCCTTCCCCCGATTCCCGCCGGACGTCACGCGATGTCCGACGGGAATCGCGCGCCGACGGCGCGATTTGCGGTCCCGCGTTTTTGTCTGCGATCTGCGCGCGTGAAATGCAAATCTGCTGCGTTTGCGATCTGCGCTATCCGTTCCCGAGTTTTAGCGGATTCCCGTGTTTTTGCCCACGATCTGCGCGCGCGATATCGATTCCTAGCTATAACACGCGCGAGTTGTTCCCGCGTGTATTATTGCATCGTGAAATGCGATTCTGCTGCGGCCGCGCTCTGCTTGATTTGTTTCCGTGACATGCGGGTTTGCAGCGGATTCCCGCGTTTACGTCCGCGATCTGCGCACGCGATATCGGTTTCTGCAGTATCCGTTCCCGTGAGATGCGAGTTCTCGGCGGGTCCTTCGCGCTGTCAAACGCGAATCTGCTGCGTCTGCAACCTGCGGTATCCTTTCCCGTGACACAGGAGTTCGTAGTGAATTACGGCGTGTTTATCGCATCGTGAAACGCGAATTCGCCGTGTCCGCGATCTGCAGTATCAGTTCCCGCGTCACGCGGTTTGTAGCGGGTGCCCCGGTTCTTATCATTATTTCTGATAAAATTTTGCTGTGGCATCCCCAAAGATAGCCCACCCCATGTTTTTCACCATTTATCTCTTCATTTTGGGTGGGCGTTCGCTCGGAATTTTACGGTACACGAATGTAGATCGACGCTTTTTTCAATTTTTGCAGATCTGAAATGGGGGGGGGGGGGGGGGGTCGACTTATAATCGAACCAAAGCATTCCACCGCCGGCAAAACCGAAACAACCGCCATATCATGAACACCTCGGCTTGTTACGAGTTCAGCCGGCTGTACTTCTAGCATTGCACTATTCTGTGCGCTCATTTTACAAATTAATTATTTTTTTTATTTGCGCGAACGAGTATTATTGATACCGATTCGCAAATTAACACGTATATACGGCAGTAAACAGCGCACGGCGCGCCCGACTCCCGGGAATGGCGACACTTCTTGTAAGAGCCACTCCGGAGGCCGCTGGAAGAGCCTCGCGGCTCACTCACACCGCGGCTTCTCTTTGCTGTTTTTTGCACGATTCACGGTAGCACATCGTTTCATCGAGTGACGAGATTATGCTGGAGTGCTAACTACATTTTTTTTGTATTGACACGCGTGATCTGGGCTGTTTAGGCTTTCGGTGCTCGTTTATGGCCATTCTTCACTCGGAAGCAACCAACAACTGCGCTGTTGGACGCCAGTTCGACCTGTCGGAGCGGGTGATGCTCCAGTGGAGTCTGCAGTGGCGCGGGATTTTAAACTGTGATGGCAAACGAAGAGGCTTCCGTAGTGCTTCCGGAGTTGGAGGTCAGACTTGCAACGTACGCCGCAAAAGTGTGCAATTGGTCCCTACCCGTGACGTTCAACGCGATCGCTAAGCAAGCGCGGAAGATGCGGCTGATCCTGTCATTTGTGAAGTGCGAGATTTTGTTGAACGACGCCGACGACGTGCTTCGAGAATGTAGCAGTGATGACGACGGGACTGACATCAGCAGTGCGGACAAGTCGTAGTCTAGTCGCAGACGGAGTGAGAACGACAGTGAGCAGCTTCAGTTGTCTTGCCTCCAGCGTGCACTTCCTAGTTTCGATAACACCTGGGCATCTCATGCACCTCCCGCGTGCATGCGCAGCCAAAGCATGCCAGAAGGCATTGATTGCATGTTGGAGCCTCGGTTTTCGAAACAGAAACTTTGCCATTCTCACGTGTTCGCAGTAAAATGCGCATCTAAAGATTTTTTTTCGACTTACAAATGTGTAAATACGGTACTAGTTCCCGACCGCCCGTTCCCACTTTGGTCTCTTTAATCGTGCCCTGCGTGCAACCCAGCAGTCTTCGGAATGCACTGCGTCGTTTATGTCTGAACGTATTTTGATCTTGGACCCGTCCATCCCTCGCAGGTGACCCGCGTGGAGGAGGTGCGCAAGTCCCTGGACACCAACACCCAGGAGATGCTGGCCAGCATCCAGAAGAAGATTGAGAACGCCAGCGAGGCCCGGGAGGCCCAGATCGGGGCCCTGCAGGAACGCCTGCGCAACCATGTGAGCCTTGCATCCTTCTTTGTGCCTGTTTGATAATGGGCATGATTCTAGCCTACAGGCACCTGGCCTACATATGCCTATAGGTTGGCTGCACAACCCACTGACCGACGGGCACCGCAGTTTGTGGACTTCAAGCCTCCGTTGACCTCTAAGCTGACAGTGTGGTGGGAGCTATGCACCCACTGGTCCAGTCAACTGCCTCCTTTTCATCATCTCACAAAAACTCTCAACCTTCAGCACTGTGTGTGAGAGCAAATCGAATCGCGGAAGGCAACGCTACCAGGGCAAGCAGTTTTCCAATATTCTTCTGCAGACTACACTTCGTTCGCTCCGAATGATTAATTCATGTTACGGACTGATCCGCGGACAGATTATTCACGTGACATGTTCACGGTTCGTCCGTCTCCCAACCGCATTTACACGAGGGTGGTGACGAGCAGACGCCAGCGAGGATGGACCGAACCTGTTCGCCACCCCCACAGCGCCGCGGAACTCCAACATTGCACCTCGGCACCGTTGTCCAAGAGAGGAATAGACGTTTGCTACTACGATAAAGAATTGTACGTTGCTGTTACATACAGATTGAGACAGAACACTGCGATAGGCGTCATGCAAGACACCACAAGCTTTACTAATGAAGTGCCAATCACACACTTGCAACTGACAGAGAGATAAGACTGGTTTTTAAGCCTCTTGCGACGGCAGAGGACCAGATGCGCCGCCGAGCAGGTCCTTTGTCGTCGCACGAGGCTTAAAAACCGGTCTTGCCTCCCTCCGTCCCACTCAGTTGCAAGTGTGTAAACGGTGCTTTACAGTGACACAGGCATGGTTTTGCTCGAGAGGGTTTCGGCGTCGAAGCAACAAAGTTCTGGGCTCGTGGGGGGGGCGTTTCTTAGTTGCCTTCACGCACTCCTTGCGTGTGCATAACACTTAAGTACACCACAGCCACAAGAAAGGTCTTGCTTGGTGGAAGGGTGATTGGACGTGCAAGAATTATCGCGGTGTGCTAGACAAGTTTTGACGGGAACTTCTTGACACGGACCCGGAGGAGTACCAGAACCTGAGTCGCATCAGCTGGACAGAGTTTCTGCGGTTTCTTCCACACGTGGAACCAAGAATTGCGCAACAAAATGAACCTGCAAACGCACAAAACGCAACGATGCTCCATTTTTGTTTTCATCGTCCGAAAACAGAAAAACCAAGAAAACATTGTTCTGTTGCCAGACTTAACGCTTTTTCAAAGTCAATTGCCCAGCAAAAATCTGAGTGAAAACGTGCTAGGCTTTATCAGTCCACGGACGAGGCGTGGATCGCAGGAATCGGTGACGTGACGGTCACGTGGTACACAGTCAGCGGACGAAAATCACGATTCGGTCCGTCGTGTGAATTGGCTATAAGCTGACACAGGCAGTAGCTATGCGCTCGCCATACCCATCAACCACCTGCCTCGTCACCTGACCCTATTTTCTGCGATGGGTATGGGTTGGAGTCTGATCAGATGGCAAGAGCAGGGGCGGTTTAATAGAGCCATTTCGATCAATTCTTACTTGGCTGTGCCCATAGTGAAAAATAGCGCCAAGCTGCACCAAAGCTGTAAAATTATTGGTTTTTGAAGAGTTGTTGTTTTTGTCAGTGAGGTTTGGAATCTCATCCGATTGGCCATCACAATCCAATGCAGGTTTCCGACTCCGTGGTATTTTTTCGCACCGATTTTACCAACGGCCCTTGCGTAGCATAGTTTAGTTAGTTTTAGTGTCATTTGGAAGCGCACCGCTGAAGATAAACAAGTGCAACTAGTCCTTTCTTCCTACATGCGCACATTCAGAAGCACTACACTGTTTTGTAGAAATGTGCTCGCACGTGGTTTCCATATCATTAGTGCAGTTAGTTAGGACTGCTTTGTTACGAATTGTCTGTTGCCTCTTTTATGTCGAATTGTGTGAATCCTTTATGGTTCCTACTCATTGCTAAAATGTCTGCAATAGGGAACCCAGGATATTTGTTGATTAAGCTTTTGTGTATTAAATTGGAATTTTGGGCAGCTAGATCGCGATCAGGCCCGATGAAAAGCAAAGCAAGTCGGGCATTGAATGTTTACACAGCGAGAGGTTGTCGGGTAGTATCATCGCAAATGTCTTTGTCATAAAGCGTGTTGTCCTTTAAGACTTATGGATTTTGGTTTTACGTGAGAAAGCCATGTTGCCAATTTACCTCTTTATTATTTAGAGGGTTAAATGAACTACATCCATAAATCGTCACCCCACACGTTGCATTCTGGGAACCCTTGGGCCAGGAGCAGAGTGCGTATTATTGATTTTGCGTCCCACTGGCTTCCACAATTCATAATGTGGCATTACGCCGCGATGAGGCGCTTCGAGTTTTGAAATAGGTCTTTACATCAACTTCTCAATGGGTGTGTTAAGTGGAGATTTTTCTTTTCCTTCGCTTGCCTTTTTCAGAAGTGACGTCTTGTATTTCCGCCTTTTGGCCAAGCGATTGACATTTTGTTGGGTTTTGGTCTCGCTCCTTATTTCCCTCTCATCCTTCATGGCTACCTCCATCGAAGTGGCAAGATCCACCGCTGCCTTGAATGTCAGCGTCGGTTCAGCCAGCAGCTTTTGGAGAATGTTTCCGTCCTTAATGTGCTTGTCCCGAAGTCTGTCAATGAGGGAATCACCGTAGTTGCATTGCAGTGAAAGCTGTTTGAGCTCGGCTATGTAGTCTGCGATAATTTCGGATTCCAGCTGCTTGCAGTGATGGAATTTGTAGTGTTCAGCTGTTTCATTGGGTGTCGGGTCAATGTGGTTCTGTACTAGTTGAACAATTTGTACGTATGTCTTAGTGCTTGGTTTGGCAGGTGCCACCATATTCCGCATTAGTCCGTACATTTCTAGTCGGACGATACAGAGAATTACATCTGCTTGCTTTGATTCGGGAATGTCGGTAGCAGCGAAGAGTACTTCAATCCTTTCGATGTACGAAGATTATGATTCCAATTTCTGATAGAAGTTTTCAATTTTCCCAATGCTAGGCATTCTTTAGGTTTGAGATGGGGCGTCACTCACATTACCGCTGTCTCCTTTGTTCCAATGTCACTAAGTTTTTTTATATCCCGTTTTTGTTGCATGGATCCCATCCTCCTCGTAATTGTGATGTACCGATTAATTTGGGATAATGCAAAGATATATTCAATTAGCTGTTTATATTACAATCAGTTGGTGTTACGAGAAGAGTCTTTTCTAAGAAGCGTCCTTTCTGGTCTGCAACTGTGCCCAGTCTGTGGCTTTCAGGCGTCCCATGCTTCTCCATGGCCCACTACCCGCTCTCCCCCCTTCCTCTCTGTGTCTTGTATTGCATCCGCCATTGTTTGGGCTCAATAGGTCGTGTTCAACATTCGCGGAAAACACGCATGGAATGCACTACGGAATCATTTAGTGAAACTGCTTCAGCAACCAAAAGGGATCGCATTGTATGGTGCAGAGGGCCTCAGCGTCATCAAGGTCCGACTCGACTTTGTGTTTGCCATAAATGCACATCACACGAATGAGATTGAAAGCACATGGGAAATACCTGGTGGACCCAAGCCAGGGGAAGTAACAAACGGCGTTCACAAAGCTATCCCGCTGTGCGTGCTTCCGCGTAGCAACTCTCCAACAAGATCGGCATAAATATGCAGAGGGTTAATATAACCTATTGCACAAGACTACCAACACATTCCCACTTACCACAAAGCCTCACGGCGATATGAATCGTGTTTAATTGCTTCTGCGGTTATACATCCATTGTGAAGTTCGGTGGTTTATCATATACCTTTGCCGCACGAATGTGACTAGTGAAATGGCTACCAAGCAAGCGCGAGTTGCTTGTGATCGGCGGCATCTGCACTCGGCGGGACCAGGCGGAACTGCATTTCCTTTCCGAAAGTACAGCTTTCCGACTCCATTAGCCCCAAGTCCGAGGACGGAGCTCCGGAGTTTCATTCGAGTTACGAGCACCGGAAGTGCACGTTTAGTGGAAGGAGGGACTCGAGTCGTGACTCAGTCTCTACTTAACGCACCCAATGGTGATAGTTAGCATGCTTACATCAATACTGCTAACCTTTTTTCACTAACACTAATAAACATGATTTCGACTAAGTTTATGGCACGGCTTCACAACCCTCGAAGCGAAAATTTGACTAGCACAGTATGACAGCTAACTTTGGGTTTTTAATGGGCATCACGCTGTAGTGGTTACATAAATAGATGCCGGTATCACTAATAGGGAACTGCACGAAAGTTCTCCAAACTTGCATGTGCTATTCCAAAATGTGGATTTCTTTAATACAAAGGTGTCTGCCTCAAACATTTTTCACTTAGAACTTGCTGGACCGCTCCTGCTAAAGATACATATGACTGATCCAACGAGCACGTAGCTTTCACTACGCAGTCAGCTTTGGGGTGAATGGAGTATAGGAGGGGTGACGGGAGCTTATTGTAGTTGGTACCATTTAAAACTGCTGGAATAATATGGAATTGTTACATTGATGTGACTGCCTCGCCAAACATTTGTTGATAGAAGTGATGCTGGTTCACACTGCTAATTTTGCGCATTATTAATGGGGCGGTGCAACGATATTCAATTGGAATGTTTTTCACTTTACAAAAGTTTACTGGCACTAGTGGGACCCAAGGCTACTAGCACGCAACGCCACTGGCCAAGAAACTCCTTTGTTGCGGTGTAATTTCAAAGACAAAAGCGATCATTTTCAATAAATCTCTCCTTTGCGAAATTTAATGACTTAAAGTGGGGATCGCAGTACACCCACATGACGATATTTGAATGCTGTTCATAGATTGGACCCGAGTATTGCGTGGGCACTCGATTTGGGCTCGTGATAATTACTAGCTCGAGAAGCATTCGGGTAGTGGCCCGTGTCCAATCGCTGCAACGACGATAATAGCCGAGCCATAACAATGTCTGGAACTCGGCGCGTGTCCTGTGCTTTGCCAACCCCAGCGCGTGGCTATGATCAACATTGGCGGCATATAATCGGCTCCAGATCACGTGGCCGTTCGTTCTGGCTGCGAGTTGAGGGGGTGAACGCTGCTTGGTTTTTCTTTAATTTTTTACTGGGACTTCTATTGCATGGGGTGAAAAATGAAAGCGTGTTTCATAGGTCATTAACGTCAGGGATCCGTTCTAAGCGGTATTTGCGCAAAGTACAAAAATTGTTGCATCGCCCCTTCAACCTGCACAATAGGGAACACGCTGCTCCATCTGACAAATTGGCCTCCGCTGTATCGAAGGTTGCACGCAACCACCCTACAGAGCATAATCTTGCAAAATGCATTACTTGGCCACGTGCTCGCTTTGGTAGAGCCACCTCTAAAGCTGCTAAAGCTGCTTGCCTGCACCTGTGTCTGCTACAACAGCAAATTATAATCTCGAGATGGATTAAGGGGGGACACTACCCACAAACAACAATTTCTGCAAAAAAAGAAGAAAAAAAAAAGATTATTTAAAAAAAATGCCATAATTACATCTACCAACATATAGAGAGTATTCCCAGAAAGTTTCTTTAGTTTACACTGCATATAGTTAATGTTTATAAATTATTTTCGGTCCACCGATGCTATAGAAAAGTTAGGGTTGGAGCACTTTGAATGCGTTTTTCTCCGTTCCACTTTTCGGCATAAATTTGACATAAGGAAAACGTTCCTATTACACAATAGAGAATTATTCTTAGGTGGTTTTCTGGGACAGAGTTTTGTGAGGAGCATGCCTGGCTGGTTACTTTTTCTACTTTTTAACATTCTTTTATGCTAAAAAAACTACATTTGTAAAAACGCTGACATGAAAAACAAAATTTAATCTTTATGGAGTTATATTTATGAAAAACAATGCAATATAGCAAAATAACTAGCTGGGTATGTGCTATAGGTATTCCTATAACTACCCCGTGTCCCAAATAGCGGCAAGGCTCTTTAAATCGACCGTGAAAATCGGTTTCTTAACCTATCGCGTTACGGTTTTGTACAGCGTTGGCCACAGGTGAATTTTTTCTATAAAATTCGATAAGAGCAAACTTACCTGAGGGAAAAGTAAAAAAGAAAAAGGCTTAACTTCTATGAAAATTCAGCAAAGCCACCGGTCTTCAAACCTTAGGGTGCTCTATGGTTGGAAGACCGGTGGCTTCGCTGCGTTTTCATAGGAGTTAAGCTTTTTTGTTTTTTTACTTTTTCCTAGGGTAAGTTTGCTCTTCGCGAATTTTATAGAAAAAAAGCACCACCTGTGGCCAACGCTTTACAAAAGCGTAACGCGATAGGCTGAGAAACCGATTTTTGGCTGTCGATTTAAAGAGCCTGGCCGTATTTGGGACACACAGTAAAATCACAAATTTTGATTATTTTAAAACAATAGTTTTTCTAAGCAAACTCAGTGACTTTCATATTGTAACATTCGTAGCAAGTTTCAGAATTGACATAGGACAATAAAATTTGGCAGGGATGGGCTTGCCACTCAAAAACTTCCACTGCAAATTTGATTGAAATCAAGTAGGCGGTACAGAAGTTGACCTTTTCTTGGTAGTGTCCCCCCTTAAAGGTAAGGTTGTATGCCCAGAACAAGCCTCCTCTTTATAACTAAAACAGCCCTCCCATGTGTAACTTCTCTTGTTCTTTTCTAACACATTCTTTTTTTAAATCTTTATATATTTGATGAATTTCTCTTTTCAATCGGCATGACATTGCCAATACATTTATGCCGAAATTGTCGAGCCAAACTGAAATCTGCAGTTATGGAGGCCGACGGGTAACTCGACCGACGGTTTGCCCTTTTTTTACACCAGGACAAGCACATCTCCGACGTGCGCAAGCAACTGGGCGACCTGGCCGAGGAGAAGCGTGAGAAGCTGCAGAAGAAGTTGGAGAGTGCCCAGGAGAACCGGGCGGTCATCTACAAGGAGCTCCAGGCCAAGCTGCAGGAGAAGGTGGGGCCCTCGGGGATGGCGTCGGCAACTAGAGAAAAAGTCCGGAACACTCTCTGGGACTTTCGTGCGAGCGCGGGGAAAATTGGGGAACGGTAGGGGGCTGGAGTCCAGACTTTGAGAAGCGGCTGATGCAGAGTGGCGTCCAGGTTAACCATGCTGAGCCATTGGAGAGAATTCAAGGCCGTTGGGAGCGTTGCGTGACCTTGGGGAGGGGTGCAGCGACGTGCGGGGCGCGCAGCCTTGCCATATGTTCGTGGCTTTGGATTGACTGGGGCGGCTCGTAGTGTCCGTCATGGTTCGTCATAAGGGAAAACGAAGAATGGTCTGGGGTGGGCGTTCAGTGTGATGTGGCAATCTGCTCGATACTTTGCGGTAATTGGGGTTTCCCTAGACTTCGTTCCCGGGACTCGAACCGTAACTGTAACCGAAACCAAAAACCGTTTGGGAACGAAATTTTTTTAGTAACCATAACCGGAACGAAACAGTAAAGGGTTGTCCACACACTTACAACCAAGTAGGACTGGCTGAGACGAGACCGGTTTTTAAGCCTTTTGCGACGGCTTAGGACCTACTCCGCAGCAGCGTATCTGGTCCTACGCCATTGCAAGAGGCTTAGAAACTGGTCTTGTCTCACTCGGTTGCAAGTTTGTGAACGGGCCTTTATCTGAAATTTATGAAAACCGTAACTGTACCTTATTTAGCGGTGACCAATATTAACCGAAAAATACAAATATTTGTTTTTCTCAAGAATGACCTTGAGGATGGATCTTGAAATATTGGAAATAAATAAGGATTGGGCCTTTATTCCACTTACAGTTTAAGCTCATTACAACAGACCTGGTTACAACAGACATTTGGGTATAACATACTGATTTGTGAAGTTTGGTTGGTTTTCCTCTACATACCATTGACTCAACTTCATATCTGCATACAACATACTCCTTTTACAACAGACCGAAATCTTGGTCAAAATCAAGGTCTTTTATAACGAGTTTAGACTGTAGCAGTATTTTACTAGAGGGAGGCTATAGTTCTGCTTCTTCCTTCAAGGTGCCCCGAGGAGGTTTCTGAGTTTGCCTAAGTATGGCAATGACTCCCTCTGCTGGCTCTAAGCATCCTAGAAATACCTAAATCATGACGATATGGGTCCGATTTCTCTATTAAAAAGTGCAATCTAAGATTACAACACGCCGAGGTCATCTCTGGGAATGGGAGGAGCATGTTCGGAAATTAGAACCACTGTCGGCCAAAAGCAAGCAAAGGGTCCTCGCGTCTGCGACCAATGGAAGTCCTACACATTTTGTAATAACAGCATTTGCAATCTCAAAGAAATGTCGCGTTTTCATTGGTCACATGTCATCCTGGCTACCGGAACAATGTTCCTCCCATTGCCGGAGATGACCTCGATGTGTTTGATCTTTGATTGCTTTTTTAATAGGGAAATCGGCCGCGCATCGTTATGATTTATGGATTTCTAGGATGCCTAGAGCCCGCAGAGCGAGTTATTGCCATATTTACGCTATCGCAACCAATGGCAGTCGCGGATTTCGAGGAATGCATGCTTGGCCAATCGCGAGAGGGGAAACCACCAACCGCACCGCAGTCATGCGGACGACGCCATTTTGAAAGCCGGCGAAAGGAAGAATTCAGCTCTGAAACAAGACCAAGATGGCGGCCGTCGGCCAACAGGAACGGGAGTGCGGATTGCATGGAGGTCGGCTTGATTTTTCGTTTTGACCACCATTTGGAAGCTGTCGCGGCCTTCTAATTCATTTTTTAAACCTATTTTCTTGATAAATTAGGGGCTGACAATTAAAAGGGAGGTAGTTTATGGAATAAACAACCCAAATACAGTAGAACCTCGTTGATACGTTTTCCCGGCTGTTATGTTCAAAAACGCCGGTCCCGTTTTGCTTCCATAAAGATACATGTATTATTAGTTTCCTGCCTGTTACGTTTGCTTTCCCTGTTGTTACGTCCAAAAGTGTCGTCATCGCTGCGCCTAGCTTGGCGCGCCAGGCACCAGGCTGCCACGCTGGCTTTGAAGCGAAGCTAGCAGAGCAAAGCCGAACCATGCAGTGCGGGTCGCATGGCACACGTGGGCACGCAGACGCCCGTCTTCCCTTTACTCCTTTCCCCCTCTTTTCCGTCTCTGTCTCCTCGCTGGGTTTTGCTGAGCTCTGCACAGGAGCGAGGCTGGCGAGGCAGCAAACGCTCATTCTCTCTTGCTCTCTATTTCATCTATCCTTCTCTTTCTCTGGCACGAGGTGCACCCACATGCACGCTCGCTTCTAGTTTCTGTTCAGTGAACCGTGGTGTTTCGGGGTATGTGCGCTTTGCGCCCATTGACGACGATCATGGCATCGCGAAAAAGGAAGGCACTCTCTTTTAAAGAGAAGTTTGATATACGTCAGACGGTGGATCGCAGTCCCAGCCAGAAGAGATCTGACATCGCAAGAGACCTCAAACTTATGCCGTCAACTTTGAAAAGCATCATCACCAAACGAAAGGCGATTGAAGCGAAAGCTCCTTTTTATCAACCCAGCTTTAAACAGGCTCAGGGGGCAAAACGGAGGAGGCCCTGCTAGTATGGTTCAAACAAGCCCGGGCATCTTGTGTCAACAACGCTTCGAGTGCCAGATAAAATCTGGCACTCGAAGGGTTAAAACTTAGAATCCTGGGGTCCTGCAGCTTGAGCTTTTGCTGCACATGGTCAGAGATGCAGTGTTCTAGTTTATTAGGGCACTGCTCCCCCGTTGACTGTTAATGGGGTTTGCGCGGGCCCTTGAAAGACCCTGAATTTAACAATGTCATTTTCAAGTCCCTGAAAACCCTGGAACTTCACGATTATATTTGCAGTCCGCTTGTACAATAGACCGCAATTACATTACGCTTTCTTACATCTATACTAAAATTAACTTCTTATATTTCTGGCCGGATTAAAGGTAGTTCCAGTTTCGTCCGTTCCGTCATCTTCAGATTTTGCTTCGTTTTGTCTCTGTGGTCTGTGGTCTTCGCACTTCCACGTGCTGTTCGTTAGCTGCGCTTGGTTGGCTTAAATCTGTACATGTTCATCCGGCGCATGGTGCACGAGTCTCGGGAAGTGAAACTTGTAATGGTAGTATTCACAATTAAAAACGGCGCGAACGAGACGGAAACAGGAGACGTAAACGGACAGATTGCAGAAGGGTGACCGATTTCGTCACCCTCCTGCACTATCTAATGGTAGTGTTTTAACGACCAATTCAAGCACTGGGTTGCATCGGATTAAAGAACTTGTGTCAGGCAAAAGGCAAAACTTGCGGGAAAACGTTCAATACAGTAAAACCTCGTTAATTCAACCCCCGCTAATTCGGAAATTCGGATAATTTGAACTGCTGATCTGGTCCCGTCAAACGTATGCATTAGTCAATGGCAGCAAACGCTCATCGGCGCGCTGTGATTAATTCGGACGAATTCGGCAGATGGCGCTAGCTACCATCCGTTCCAGAGGGTATGACCGCTATCCATCCGAGGTGCAAACGTGGTTTTTCCGGTTTTCCCCATGGTTCTCCGCTCTTCCGGTTCTCTGTGTTTCGCACCAGTTTTGCTCTGGATTGCCGTGCTTCAGCGTGCTACCCGCTACTCTCCTGGCATGGAGGCGGCAGAAGCATAGCTGCAGCGGAAAAAGGGTAGCACAAGTGACCGACGACCGGAGAGGCAAAATCGCGACACGCGGGGCTATTGTTCCCGAGCGTGCCGATAGCGAGAGTGGCAGTCACGTTTCATTTTCAACCGGCCACCCCCGCGTTGTAAAATGCAACGTGACTGCCACTCTCGCTGTCGGCGCGCTCGGGAAAAATAGTGCCGGGTGTCGCGATTTTGCCGCTCCGATTATTGGTTAGTTGTGCTACTCGTTTTCCGTTGCAGCTGTACTTGGCTAAGAATTTGGCGACGAAAGTGGAAAGACTATACTCTGTTTCATACTTAGCGTGCAACGCTGTCAAAACTACTGGCGCGAGCGTGGGGCTAGATCTCGTTGATCATTGGCACGCGTTCTCGCGCAAACAAAACCATAGATGAAGCCACGCGCTCGCGCGAGTAGCTTTGACAGCGTTGCACGCTAAGTATGAAACAGAGTATAAGGGCCTTGAAGGACGGCGTCTCTCGGCAAGTGATTGAAAGTTACGACGTCAAGAGAAGCAGTTTGGCCACGTACGTGAAAGTTGAGGCTGATGTCCTACGGGCTTTCGAGAACGAGAAGTTCAACGCGAAAAGAAAGCGGCCGTGGGCGGGGGTGCACCCGAAACTAGAAGAGAGCTTGCTGTGCTAAATAGTCAGCGCACGGGATGCGTAGCTCCGACAGTGCGAGTGCGGTGGAGCACTCGACCGCGCTAAGGAAAGTTGCCGTCTCCGCCTAGGTGTCGTCCAGAAAGCAGGCGGTAATAACAGATTTCTTCTCAAAATAAAGGTATGTCACAAGGAAACGTTTTCGCGCAGTTTTTTTTTTGTCCTTTCGATATTTCGACTTTCGGATAATTCGGACATTTTTGCCGGTCCCATGAGATCCGAATTAACGAGGTTTTACTGTATCTCGTCTATGATAGAGTCTGCTCTAAACAGCCACATTGAGAGTGTGAAACACGGTGGGGCCGTTGAACATGTGCCGTCCGGTTACTCACGAAACAATCCGCTGACGAGTAATGATGCCATGCGTAAATTAATGATCCATCTACGCAGTCCTGCCAGTCGGACCTGAACAATGCTTGCAAGTCTCACGAGTCGGTGTATAAACGCATTGGCTGTGCGCCAGAAAAGTTGCACTTTTATCAATCTGTGGGGTGGGACACTGTGCAGTTTCCTTGGAAAATTTCTTTGCGGGGCCTTGAAAATTCCTGGAAAACCCTAGAATATTTGTTTTCAGAATCTGTACAAACCCTGGTTAAGCGTGCAGTCCTGTGGCTTTGGCAGCGGTGGCTGCTCTTGTAGCTCTGGTTTGCTCTTGCCGATATGATCGTACACATGTTGAACTTTGAACTTGTTTTGTGGGTTGGGTGCTTTTCTGGAATCTAAAAGTGTGCCTTCTCCTCCCAAACAGGAGAAGCATGCCGAGGAAGTGCGTCAGAACAAGGTTCAGACCACCGAAGAGAAGGCCTCGTCCGGCTGAAGAGCATTTAATTTCCTTCCGTTCCTCGGACGTCCTTGTGTTCTGCCCGACGTTCCAAATTGGAGGGTGATTTCGTGTCCCTCTTAACTTGTGTCTTTTTTTGTTTTGTTTTGTGTTTGTTTTGTAATGAGAAAACATTGCCACCAAAGTTTGTTCCCTGTTGGCTGCGCGCCAGTTACACACGTTTACGCCGATTCTGCTGTCTTTTTTTTTAAAAGGTGTTGGAGCCCAAAGCGTGCATCTTCTCGGTATTCCTCTTGTTTTTCGAGTTCTTTGAAGCAAGCAGGTTCGCTGCTCTATCATGCGCAATCTGCGGGAGAGGGGAAAAAAAAAATGTATTCTCCGACATCCTCTCTCATTCCTCAAAAATAGTAATGACGTCGACTATTTAGACAAGCGCTTTTTTAATATATATATATATATGAAGAAACACGAATACCTTCCCTCCCACCCTTTATCAAAACCAGGAAAAAAAAAATGTAGGTGTAGCACCACTCTTTCTGCCTGTGCCATACAGTGTGCTTGTCTCGCCCGAATGCCTTATTTCCACGCCTAATTTATATGCAAGCGGACCAAGGTGTTGGGCCCACAGAAACACCGCAGCGAAGCCTCACCAGAGTTGCGAGGGACGGTTACTTAAAAAGGAGTGAACCCCAGCCGTAGCGGGTTTCGCCTTCGGCGCTTCTTACTTGGGAGAAGAAAATAAAATGGGTGGTGGTTAGTCAGGTGGCTTCTCGTCGTGGCGCGTGCGCTTCTCGAGAAGGTTTGAACATACTAGATGTTGTCGTCTGGCGTGATCTCAAAAGTGTGGCGGCGGTGTAGTGTCGTGGAGTGCAGAGTGTCAGGACTTGTAAACACCTGTTGGGGTGGTCACATACTCGAGTAAACCTTGTGATAACTGGAGTTCCTTCGTGAGCGATGGATGTATACTAGCGTCTTTTCGTGCGCGAGGTGCGATGCCCCCACCCCCTCTTTCCTGGGGCTCGCAAGCCTTTTGAATGAGGTGAAGTGTACTGCATGTCTCCCCACCCCCCTTTACTCCTTTGTGCACTGTTCCGCACAAATTTTTTTAATATTCCAGGCTTCCAGCGAAGGGTGAACTGTACCATGGTCTGTGTTACTGGAGAGCGTGCTTTTTGTAGTGTGGCCGTAATGTTTTTCATGAATACGATCAATAAAGGTAGATATGCTACTTTGTATGTTTTGCTGCTTTTATTTTAAATGCGGAATATGCCATTTAGTTGGCTCCTGGCCACTTGCTGCGACACACCCTATAACAGAAAGGATGGCACGATTACTGTCAATGTTCTGCTAAAACGTGTGTTCTCATTTTGGGTTTACCTAGGATTATCAATCTGGGGTGTGTTAGAAATTCCTATTGGGGTTGTGATTGTAGGCTTTTTTTACCTTTGTGAACGAAATTTGGGGTGGTAGTAGTAACGCTGCCTGTGTGGGTCTAGGGGCAGTTCTGAGGGTTGTGACCATGGGTTTTCAAATAAAATTTCGGGTTGTGTCGGATGGCTGTAGGCCTCTGCCCACTGTTGCAAGTCGTGTTGCAAGTTGCGCCAGGGAACGGTGACACAAAAGCATGGTAAGGCAAGAGGTTTAATATATGGCGATCGGCTCAGAGCCAGGTACGTTCTAGGCACGGGTGCAAGGCACGAGTTCATGCACACGAGCTACGGAGCTGTATCAGCTCGGCAGCGCAGTGTAGCGCTATCCAACATCTCCCCAACACAGAAGAGTCAGTGTCTGGGGAGCCTTGACGCATCGGCCACTTCTTGTGTGTGAATGAAGATTGCCTTCGCATTCTGTATGTGGCTCTTGAGCATCTTCGCTGTCAACAACTTCCGCATCCCGGACATTTGGAGGAAAAGGAACAAGACTAGTTCGGTTACGTCGCACAACCCCGTTGTCAGTGTCCACGAAGTGAGACCTGGGTTCCTCTGCTGGTATCTGCACTGCACCTTTCTGCTTGATGTCAGTGATCCAAACTTCATCTCCATTTAGGACTTCAGGCATTACGCGTATGCCATGCCGTCGATTGAAGTCTTTCTTCTGGTGTTCCCGGTACAATTCTTCAAAGTCGCGAAGTTTTCTCATGTGGGGCATGAGCATCTCGGCAACGATAGGGAGCTTGGTTCGTAAACGTCGACCCATAAGTAGTCCAGCGGGGCTGTACCCGTTCTTCAGCGGAGTTGACCTGCAAGAGAGAAGGGTCAAGTACGGGTCTTTCGTTTTTTCCATTAATTTCTTGATGCATTTCACGGTCGCTTCCGCAAGTCCATTACTTTGGGGATAATATGGGCTTGAGGTGGTATGTTTGAAGCCGTATTCTCGAGCAAATGTAGCGAAGTTTGATGACGAGAACTGGGGTCCATTGTCGGACACTACCACCTTGGGAATGCCGTGGCGAGCAAAGATTGATTTGCAGTGGTTAATGACTGTAAGCGATGCAAGTTTTTCAAGTCGTGCTATCTCGGGGTACCTTGAGAAATAATCTGTCGTGATCAACCACCAGTGGCTGTTGAAGTAGAAAAGATCCATTGCACTGCGCTGCCATGGTCGGTCAGGAAATTCCGTGTTTAGAAGCGGCGTCTTGCGATCGCACGTGGTTTTGATGCATTTGTTGCATTGCTTTACTGTGGCAGTCGTCTCTGCTGCTATTGTTGGCCACCAGACAGTCTTTTGCTCTTGCTTGTGTTTTCGTGATGCCAAAGTGGCCTTCGTGAAGAAGATTGCATAATCTCTTGTCTGCACGAGACAGGAACGACACGGGCTGCATAGAGGAGCAAGTCGGGTTCTACGGTGAGCTGGTGGTGGTGCTCAAAGAAAGGTTTCAGGTCTTGTGACAAGTCTCTTCTGGATGGCCCTCCTTTGAGCTTAGTTTTCAGTAGCTGGTTTCAGACTCCGATTTTTGGCTTTCTTTTAGCCATTGTGGGCAATGGTCCTTGACCGGGATAGCTTTGTTCAAGGAACAGACTAAACCTTTGACGTCTTTTTCAAGGTCTGTGTCCCCTGTCTGTTGTAGAGGTGCTCGGGAAAGTGTGTCAGCGGCTAGTAGGTCTTTCCCTGGTACATATTCTACGCTGTACTGGTAGTGCATCATCCTCATCTTCAGCCTCTAGAGTCTGAGTGTCAAGTCGTCAAGAGTTTTCGACATGAGGATGGGAACGAGCGGCTTGTGGTCTGTCTCCAGCTTGAACGTTTTTCCAACCGGGTAGTCCTCGAACTTCCCGCATGCCCAGACTAAGGCAAGAGCCTCTTTCTCAATCTGCGCGTAGCACTTTTCGGTGTCCGAGAGCAATCTTGAGGCGTAGGCAATGACAGCAAACTTGCCATCTGTTTGTCGCTGCTGGATCAGTGCTCCAAGTCCGAAGGAGGAAGCGTCTGCGCTGACAACTATCCGTTTCGGGGTCGTATACGCCCAGTATGGGACAAGAAGATAGTACTGTCTTCCATTTGTCAAATGCTTGTTGCTGTGGAGAGTCCCCAAGAAACTCCTGCTTCTTCGACAACAAGGATGAAAGTGGCTGAAGAACCTCTGAAAAGTTTGGCACAAAGCGGCCAAGGTATGTGGCCATACCCAGTACTCTTTGCAGCTCACTTTTGTTTGTCGGGCGTTTCATTTTCAAAATAGCTTCTACCTTCCTTTCATCGGGTTTGATGCCGTTGTGGTCTAGTTGATGGCCTAAGAATGTGAGCTTTTGGACATTGTATAGGCACTTGTTTTCGTTTAGCGTCAATCCAGCTTTGGTTAATTGCTGCAGTATGGTGCGTAGCGTCTCGTGTTCTTCGGTTGAGCCCCAGATGAGGATGTCGTCCATGTGACAGGCCACTTTGTTAATGCCATGCAAAAGACTATACTCTGTTTCACCTTATGATGTACCGCAGGAAAGGCTACAAGCGCGAGCTCCTTGCTCTAGGGCACATCTCGGCGGCACAAGCTCTCGTGCGTTAAAAGTAGCTCCCAACGCTATGAGCTCGCGATTCTAGCCTTGTCTGCGGTACAACATAAGGTGAAACGGAGTATAGACATCTGCTTTTGAAAGTGCTCTGAGCAGAGCAGACGATATGCCGAAAGGTAGTCTGTTGAAAGAAAACCTCCCGAACAGCGTAATGAAAATGGTGAGCAATTCCTGCTGCCTTCGTCCTGTGGAATTTCTTCGCGCCGTGGAGCAGTCTGAGCGTGTGCTCGACTAAAGAATGCGATGCCATTCTCTCAGGACGTGATAGTTTAGACCAGTAAAGTCGACACAGATTCTCACCGATCCGTTTGGCTTGAGGACGGACTACCATGGGCGCACACCATTCGGTTGGTTCGTTGACGGGAGAAATGACACAGATTGTCTGCACTCGCACTAACTCCAACCTTGTTTTCTCGTACAAGGGTATCGGGATGCGGCGTGGAGAGTTCATACAAAATGGTTCTGCTCCATCGCGCAAGCGAATGTGGTGTTCTTTTTGCAGCTTGCCGAGACCTTGGAACAGTGAAGGAAATTCGACTTTCAGGATTACCTTCTGGGTGGCGGCGTTGACGAATGTGAGTATCTGCAGATCATTGATGGCGGGCTTTCTGAGCAAGGACGTGTGGACGTCGTGAAATATGTAGACGTCTTGGATTGTTGTCCTGTCGCGGTAAGCGAGTTCGAGTCTTGCAACGCCTTTAGTTGCGAGAGGCTTTGCGTCGGGCCCCTAAAGTTAACAAGGTGCTTCTGAAAGCAGAGGCTGACGTTTGAGCATGTCGAACGTTGCTCGTAAAAGGACGGTTTCGTCGGCGCCCGTGTCGATTTTGAATTTTAGGGGTTTGCCTTCAACCAGGATCGTATCTCCCATTCTGAAGTTTCGGAGGACTTGACTGCTCCTAAAATCCTTGTTCGCTGTTGGTCTGAGGCGCTTCAACGAAGTCAACTCTTCGAGACCTGCAAACTGACGAATGATGTCCTTTCTTGTGGAAATTATGGCACACTTCCGAACGCACTGGGCATTAAGCGCGTACGTGCTGCTCTCTTCCGCACCAGCGACACGGTGATGACTTCACTTCTGGGTGAGGTCGTTCGTCGTTCGAGTGAGCAGATTTCCCAGAGGTCTTGACGAAACGTCGTTGGTTTACTCCTTGTTGACGCGCCGAAGCGACTGTTGATTGTCGACTTGTCGGGATTGAGCTCAACTTGCTGCTTACGTACGCTTTCGACCTGTCGGACTGTCTCAAGCGCCTTCTGAAGCGTGAGGTCCGCGTCGAGTTGAAGTCTTGCTGAGAGCTGATCTTTGATTCATACAACTAGACGGTCTCTGACGAGCTGTTCTTGAAGCTCGCCGTAGTCGCAGTGCTTCGAAAGTGCGTGGAGCGCCGTGACAAAATCTTCCGCAGACTCGCCTTCTTGTTGAACTCGTGTTGAAGCGAGCTCGTTCGAAGATGACGTTTCACCGCGGGATAAAATACTTGTGAACTGCTCCATGATGACTGTAAACTTCTTGGCCTCCTCGGCAGACAGCTAGAACGTGCCATATATATGTTCCGCTCGGTCTCCCATGATGTAGAGCAAAGCATCTATTTGGTGTAACTCGGGCTTGGCGATAAGTCCGGAGGACGTGCGGAAACGTTCGAAACGTTTTTTGCACTTCGGCCACTCGGTCGGCGATGAGAAGCAAAATGCTTCCGGCGGTTGTATGACAAAGGACGCCATAATTTATCGCGTAGCCGCAGCCGAAGATTCCCGAGTGCGAAGTCTCCTACCTTCGTGTGGGTCCCTGGTTGGCGCGGTGGTGCCCGCTGAAGAGCTCTTGAAATCGGCTCATCGTTGGCGGCATCCCACTTCTGACACCATGTTGCAAGTTGTGTTGCAAGTTGTGCCAGGGAACGGTGGCACGTGGGACCGGACATTTCGTCGAACGCCGTTTCATCGAAGCCGTTCCATCGCATGCCGTTTCATCGAACGCTGTTTCATCGAACGCCGTTTCATTGAACGCCGTATCATCAAAGCCGTTTTATCGAACGCCGTCTTATCGAACGCCAGGGTGGCATTCCCGCTTCCCGAAGCTGGTCGGAGGTGCCCATCCCGGGTTCTGGAAGTTCTTGACTTGCATCGCCGCAGAACATCAACTGACGGAAGACAAGCTGGGGGCGATGCTGAGTTCCCAAGAGCCTCCTCGCCAGAAGAAGGCCATAGTGGCAAGAAATGAGAAGGTCCGCCTTTTTTATGCGAACCGACGGAGCATGGCTGTGGGGAACTTTTTGAGAGCAATTGCTCATCATTTGAAACTGTGAATGGCTGTCGCACGAACACATGAACCCCCGAAAGTTTTCAAATAAAATTTGAAGTGACATACTTACTTTTGACTTCATTGATCTTAGAACTAAAAAAAACAAGGTTTCATTGTAGTTTCATAAATAGCACCTCAGCTTTACAATAGAAAGACATGAGAGGCTAGGAGGCTCACATGGCTAAAGTTGTTGCGCCTGTGGAAAACCTAAGTGTCTTCTGGCCTCCATGAGTTGGAGTGCGCTCTTACCGGGAGTGTGACTTTTTATTTATTTGTTACAATGCCCCCAAGGCCCATCGGGTAATACAGAGGGGGTGAACAGACAAGCACAATATACGAAACAAACAAAAAATCGGTACAAATATCCTCATGGGCTACTTGCATCAAAATAAATTGTAACAGCTAGAAGTTTGGACATTAAAAAAACCTGACGATAAAATGGGTGAATGACACGAAAATGCACTCTATCCGTGCATAAAAGAGCATATTTCACACTTTTGATATAAAAGACATTCAATGAAACGGCCGTCAGCGATTCGATGAAACGGCGTTCGATGAAACGTCCATATTTTCGATGAAACGGCGTTCGACAAAACGGCGTTCGATGAAATGTCCGGGAACCGGTGGCACGATAGCACGGTAAGACAAGAGTTTTTATATATGGCGATCGGCTCAGAGCCGGGTACGTTCTAGGCACGGGCGCAAGGCACGAGTTCATGCGCACGAGCTACGAAGCTGTATCAGCTCGGCAGCGCAGTGTAGCGCTATCCAACCCCCACCCATCCGCGCCCCAGCGCCCCACCGGGAAATTAAAAACTTTCCACCTATGCAGTGGATGATGGAAATAAATGAACAAGATCGGAACGTGGCAAGAAGGTTTTGGAAGCACATTAAAGCGTGGGGTTGCAAGACTGAGGGTTTCCAACAGTTATTGACCACAGGAGGGGAGAAGAGTGGAGGGGGAAGAGGCACGGGAATATATTGGAAGGTCAATCGAAGAGGCTTCCTCCCAGCTGGAGCAGAAGGGGATGGTGGATAGCACTGACACCAGCAGTGTGCAGGAGAAGCAGGGTTGTGTAAGAATAGAGACGACCACAAGAAAATGGGACAAGGCAGAAAATGAGGTTCCTGCAAGTACAGCGACAGGCCCAGACTATCACCCATGAGTCTTGTAAAGCACTAGGAAAAACAAGCAGATTGAAGTTACGGCATGTAATTAATCAAATAATTATGGGAGAAGGGGTACCCAATGATTGGAAACGAAGTAAAATGAGACCTATATAAAGGCAGGGGAAACAGACATTAAGAGGGGGCGCACCTCAGAGCCCCATGGAGAATACATGAGGTTTTTCGCCAACTTAGAAAAATTCTCACATAATAACGGCTGTGCGGATCTTCTTGAAAATTTCGGCTTTAAAGACATTGAGGCATTATCGAGACATTAAGCGGAACAAATGTTTTATTATAAATTTAATTATATTCTTAAAAAGTATGAAAATGGTCAAAATCGCCTAATTCGGCACTCTTGCGTTCGGAGCGAATTTACAAAATTATCTAAATGAAAACAGAAAAAGTATTTCGCTTAATGTCTTCTAAATTTATTACGGAATCGAATAATATCAAAATTATTCATGTAAGTCGATCTGTCCCGTATCTACAGCGAATATAAAGAACCAAGGTGTCGGTGCTTGTTTTCATTGTTTTCAAGGTACCTCTCTCTCCCGTGAGGTAGCGCTCGCTGTCCACGAAATGCGAAATTGTCCGTTCGGCTATGGTAGTTCGGCGATCGGCCGGGTCGGTGGCACTGTGCAAGGTATTCTTCCGCGCCCGTATCCTGTTTCATTCTGCACGCCGAGGCGTCAGTGTGCGCGTTTCGTTTTCCTGGTTCTCGGTGGGTAGGTCTCCGTATTTTCGCACGTGGCAAATTCACCTTGGAGCTATGAGTCGAAGACAACCGTTTTATGGCAAGCGGACCGCGAGGTGTTCCACAACCTCGCCGTCAATGCGTTGTGCTTGTTTGTACTTTTTTTTTTGTCTTTTAAAACGTTTTTTTTTTTTTTTTACACAACGTTTTATTTTATCGTTATCTTTCACACAAACGTCCTTCGGCCTTGGGGTCGTGGAAATCGGGGATGAAACGTGCACAGAGTAGATCGTTTTTTGCCTCCTTTATATTTTTCACGGACGTCCTGTGACCAGGGTATTGAACCGAACCCGAACCGTGAACCGAAAACCAGAAAAAACCGTTATTTTCGCACGAACCGGAGTTGAACCGGAACAAAATAATTTTTCTCGCTCCGGAGCGGAACCGCTATATTTTACATGCGGTTTTCGGTTCATACGTGAAGGCAGGTCTCGTGAAAAATGCGCGGTGAAAGACACAGGAACCTAAAAAAATAAGCAAAAAAATGCAACGAAAAAATTATTTTCGCGCAAACCGGAGTTAAACCCGTCCAAAATAATTATTTTTTTCGTTCCTGTGCAAGACTGATCAATTACTTTTGCGGTGTTTCGTTTATGTGGGAAGTCAAAATGCGAGAAAAATACGTAGCGGAAAGCTCTGTAACGTTCCATTATCAGGTTTTCACATAACGTCCGTCTTCATAATTTATTAAGTTTGTCTCGAGAACTCAAACGAAATGAGCACAGCAACTAAATTTTCCGGGATTTCTGGTCTTATGTAATTCTTTAACAAATGCCCACAATCGTCCCAACCTTTTCTTGGTGACCAGAAATGGTTCATCAAAGAAAAGTTATCACTAGAGCATACCCAATTCATATGTCAGCCAAAGGAACCAATTAATAAGCATGTTTGGTGTTTCTTGTCTTTCTGTAGAGTTGTGTGCAATTTATTTTGAACGCCTTGATTGCATTGTACGACTGATCAGATGAGAAAGTGATACAAAGGCCGATGTATATTTTAGAACCTTCACTAGTTGGCATACTGTGGCGCATCTAATCTGCTTTTAAAATAACGCAGTGGATTTAATAATCTGACCGAAATTAAAGTTTAGCACCGGGAAGGGAAGGGGGAATTCAATCAACAGTTACAGCTACAAAAAACAGCAAAGCAGCTTCGATCGCTGGTAGCAGAAACAGCAAGCACCAAAACGTTTCCTCCTCAAAAACACAAACATCAAGACGCACTGCTCTTCTGAGCAGTGCTCTTCTTCCACCCTCCACGCGCGTTCCCGTGTTTTTTTGTGTTTTGTTTTTTGAACTAACGGCGGGCGTCCGACGCGCCTCGCGAGTTGCCGCATACTTTGTCCAGACTCTCAGGCGCGTTCAGAGACGCGACGACTCTTGTTGCTTATGCTCAGCTTCAACCTAAGATGGACCGCGGCCATTCCTACGAGCCATCTTCAAAATTCAGCGCTCTGATCATCGTGCAAAGAGACTTCACGTTCCGCGCGTCTCTGCTCAGCCGGGAATATAGGCTCTTAGCACTGGATATGCTAGGAGAGCTGCTAGCGTCCGCTGCAGTCCACCTTAGCGTTGAGCTCTATACCAGTGTTCTTTTTTACTTGCTCTTCTGCGAGGCCCTCGGCTCGGCAATTCGGCTGGTCCGGGTTGAAGCTGGGGTTGAAGAAACCAGTGCTTGACTGTCCAACGCGGTGGATGCCCACGCAGCATATGTTCACCAGGTTACTTGAACTAGGAGGCTTCGCTGGAGGGCTCCTCTCGAAGTAAGAAAACTCCATGTTGACTAAAGGCGTATGGGCGGAAGTCGAACTGCTCGCAATACCGCTTCGCCCGTCAGAAGTGGCGACAAAGACATTGCAGAAGGAACAGACCACTGTTGGAGATTTGTACTGACCATGGCTGAGATGTCCCATGGACACTTCCCAGATATCGTCGCCGTTAGCAAATGCCTTGGTCCAGTCAATGAAAAACAGGGAGCTACAACTTCTTGACACGGATGTCTTCTGTGCAGCAGTGTACATGGATCCCCGCTAACGCCTTCTTCTCGCACCTGAGCAAAAGTACCGGGCCACATTGCATTTGACAAAGACTGTGAGGTGAATCACACCTCTGCAATGCGAGCAAGATTCTACCCTTTCTTCTGAAACTGCCGCGGCTCCAGATGATCCGGAAGACTCCCTGCAAGCGCTCCTCAAGGAAAAGAGAGGTTGAGGCTGGCGAGCACGTTCGAGGTGCCAGTAGCCAACTTGATATAGCATGCCTCCTGGAAATGCTAGACAAGGAGCCGCGGCTTTCAAGGGACGCTAACGTGTTGCAGTTTTGGGCGGAGAGAAGGGAACGCAATCCAAAACTCTACGCATTGGCGCAAGCAGCCCTGGGAGTGCCTGCGACCCAGGTGGGCGTGGAGAGAGCCTTTTATGCACTGAAGTTCATTTTATCGTCTCAGAGGTGCCGTCTTTCCCCGGATATGCTTGACGACGTCCTGCTTCTTCGGTCAGCTGCCTGACATTGAACTGCGCGCGCTTTCACCCACATCCCGAGGTGCTCCAGCACTATACTCCGTTTCACCTTATGTTGTACCGCAGCGAAGGCTAGAAGCGCGAGCTCATAGCGTTGGCAGCTGCCCTTGGTGCACGAGAGCTTGTGCCGCCGAGGTGTGCCATAGAGCAAGGAGCTCGCGCCTGTAGCCTTTCCTGAGGTACAACACAAGGTGAAACAGAGTATAGCTCGTTCGTTCCACACAGTAACGTGAGCCTTTGCTTTTTATATGTAAGACGTTTATAAAATATGCAGCATTTATCTTTTGCTGTCGTCAATTGTTTTTGTAGCATATGAGTACGAACCGGTTCGAACCGGTTTGAACCTTTATTTTTTCACTCCGGAGTTGAACCGGAGCTGAACCGTTTTCCCTGAACCGGAACGAAAACCGGAACGAAAAATGTTTCGGTTCAACACCCTGCCTGTGACCTCCGTACGGTTCGTGGTCACCGCAATCTGACGCGGTGAAAAACGGGTCGCCTGCTCTGTAGTCAGGGTATTCCTAGGGGAGGGTGATAACTCGCTGTTCTTCTGGAAATTCACATATTGCCCAAAAAGGTGACATGGGTAATGATTAGGGTATGCTTTTTCCGGTGTTTATTTTTTTAGAAAAAATCGGTGCATGTTTTTCGGTGCTCATTTTTTAAACACCAGTGTATTATGGTTGAACGTCTCGTGATGACGCTAAAAAGCGTTGATAACCGAGGACGAAAAATGCGATTGGACAAAAACATTTCAAGTTTCCGATTCTATTCACATATCTCATACGCTCTTCTCGTGGGAGCATCTATCCCGACGAAAAATGCCTAAGTCATTGAGCTGCGAACGCATACGCAGTGTACAATCGTTTGGCCTAGAGAGCTATTGCGCACGCTCAAACGCGCTTCACAGCCCAGTAGACGAAGTTGGTGGCACCCAGAAGGCGAGTTTTTAAATGGTCGGTAGTAGGCAAAAAAAAAAAAAAAAAAAACAAAACAATTAACGCATCTTAGTTCCCCAAGCGAAGAGGCGCGTTTCTAAGGTCAATGCCTCCGGACGACACTAATGTTGTTGGCGTTGTCTTCCAAGAACCACACCGACCCGAAATCTTGAATCAGCGTGTAGCGCTGCACCACAATAAAATGCATTCCGCTCGAGTACGACGCGTGCCTTTCAAGCTCAGGCATGTCTATGCTCGACGCAACTGTAGCCATAGCAACCTCTGGTTGTAAACCGGCGCAAGTGGTTGCAGTCGCAGTCAAACCAAAATGTGTGAACCAGCCTTCAATCGCTCCCAACCGCGTAAGCAAAATCAAAAACACACCAAAAACGAAAAACAATTGGAGTGGAGCGATCAATGGGATTTCTCCGATGGAAATGCGTGAGCGTTAGTTCTTCCTCACCCCCTTCGTGTCACGTAGCACGAAATCATGTAACCGTACATGATAACGTGACACGAAAACGTCATCTTACATGATCACTTCATGCGAACTGACGTCATCAATTACGTGATCACGTTACACGAAATTACATCATCTCACTTGATCACGTTACACGAAATCACGTCATCTTACGTGATCACGCGACGCGTCATCTTACGTGATCACGTAACACGTCATCTTGTAAGTCAACCTCTCCCCATAGCAGCGCGCTCCGCGCTTCCCGGGCCCGTGCAGTGCTGTAGTCGAAAGCAAGCTCCCTATGGCAAGCGAAAGCTTCTGAAGTCTCACATTGAGAATACTCGCAAGCGACCGTCTGTGGAAGCTTCGCACGTTGAGGCTTTTGGTGAGATCGAGCCATCGTGTTCCATTAACTATTGTTAAAGTTATCGTTCAATAAAGCCCTAAAGAAATATGAATGTAGTTGGTATAGACATCAAGATCTATTCCCAAATGCGGTTTGACGTCGTTTGATGCACGTGTATAAAAAGTGTAACAATAAATCAGTTATTTGTGCATACATGTTTAAAAAGTGTCTGTTATTCGACATAGGACGTTGGGAGAAGGATGTGTTCAGATTTTTTTTTTTTTTTTTTATGAGCGGAAATACACCTGACGCAATAAATAGTGAAGAGTTCGTCGTCCCAGTGGTGAGCAGGTGATTTCTTGCTCGAAAAAATAATGCCATTTCACAAACCACGCTCTGTGACATGTGTTTTTTCCAATGTCTGGCCACTATTTCGGAAACCTTTCAATCCAAACGAGTGTACTTCTGTTTGTTTTAGCTATAGCTTAGGTGGGGGTCACAGAGCCTATCCTTTTCAGGACAGACGTACAGAATCATACCGCAACACGTATCTGTGGAAAACACAGAGCTATCGCTCTCCTGTTGGCGGTACAGTAGCAGACGACACAACGCAGCTCCGTAGTCTATCGAGGGACGGCTAGCCGCGGTCCGTAGCGCGACCGTTCAGACTAGGGAAATGGTCTTGAAGAACCGAGAAATGGTATCTTGTATATAATAATCACATGTCGCTAGTAAATTCTACTTGATAACGCAAATAAATATTTGCAGCTTGTGAGAATATGTATGCGTGACGATTTACCGTTCACACTCCTGACGGTTGTTAGCGAATACTTCATGTTCGTGGCTCGCAGTTATCGGTACCCCCTCGGAGTGACTTCACCCTGTTTTTTTTTTTTTTTTTTTTTTTTTTTTTGCTTGCAGGACATTGCAAAAGTCACAAACACGCGAGAGAAAGAATTCTTATGAGTACGCGTGATTTTCAGCTTCGCAGCTCTAAAGAAGCTCGATAAATGTCGTCCAGCTTGGGGAGAAACTAATCCTTTTTGTTGGAAGTTTGACTAGCGTGTGCTGGCAGCTCGTTTTCTGTCTGTTTTGTCTATACTAGGTTTCACCGTAATTTGGCGATCCTCAGTCAGAGCTGCTGTGAGGGAATCACAGTCGCGGAGCAAAGCACGTGACAGCTACTTTTAGGAGCAGTACTATGGCCCCTGGATCGCGCCTCCGACTGATGTGTTTAGCGTCCTATCTGCCCATACATCAGAAGTGGTCCCCAAGTGGCAACAAATGACGTCACAGAAGATGGAGTGTCACGCTGTTGCATCTCGCGATCCTCGCGATTCATCGTAGAAATGCTGGCGAAAACCACGAGCGAACACGAGTGTCGCTGTCGTCACGGCGTCCCAACGAAAAGCAATTATGCAATTTCGACGTTTTTGTGATTCGGTAATTTAAATTACTGTATACATGTTTTAAGAAAGTAAACACATCATAACCAAATAGGAACTTCCGTGCTAAAACATGCAGTGCGAAGTAAAGAAAATTCTACTTTTTTTTTTTTTTTAATGTCCACAAAAAAGAGACTATGCAGCATCGATCGTACCGTTTTTTTTGTTTTTTTTAGCCCATATGTGAGGTCCTCTAACACGAAAGTACCGACGTAAAAGCGCTGTAGAGACGACATAAAAAAAAAAAAAAATTGAAGTGAATCGAGGTTTGTAGTGAAACGGAAAAAAAAATAAATAATTAACGATGTTTTACGGTAAACACATAACCTCTAAATAGAACTTCAACCAAGTGACGGTTACGCGCTTTCATGCCCATTTCAACGAAGTTGGGAAAACGATGTATTGCGTCTTGTGAAGAAACATGTGGAGCAGCATGTTTATGTTAGAAGATTGTGTGTAATCGTTGAGCAGTACCTACCAAAAGAAGGTATTATTTGAGCACAGTTTCAAGCGTTTCCGTCGACGTGTGCTACGAATACAGCAACTCCGTTCATAGAAGTGATGAGGAAATGGCGTTTCCCTTGATGATACGATTGTGATTATGAAATAAAATGTTCAATCAACCAATAATTGCGACGTGTCCGGTCGCCTGGGATCCCGACAACTAATATCGTTCTCTGGAAAGTCCATTTTAATATTTACAAGTTTTGTGGAGTTCGTCGAGCGAATAAGAATGTTCCAACAATGAGCTAAACCTACGCGAGTTCCCGAATCCAACACAGCGCTTTTGAATTTTCGCACTGTAGAGTGTAGATAGTTCTGCGAACAGTGTATACTTGTGTGCAAATATTCGTCTAACAGTTTTGCAACGTTTTGCAAGCATCGGAATGACTCAAAATAACTGCGGAGTTGATACTCGGGGAAGATAAGACGGGAACTTTGGTACTTGGGGGAAACGGACCGTGGGCCTTAGAGACAGGGGAACAGCCGGGGGACAAACGTGCTACAATCGCATACCTTTCCAAGGTCATCGCTTGGGTGACCGTGGGCGCCCAAAAAACCTTTCTTTTCTTCTTTTTTTTTTAGGGGAAGGGGGGGGGGGTGTAGGCGCTGATTGCCTTCCTCCTTTGTGGCTTTTGACAGACGCACAGCGAGACTGGCAGAACAAGCGCATGATTCATTTCTTTCGATGGAGGCGTTCTGTTTGTGTAAGCGAACATGATTTCTTTTTTTCCTTTTAGTAGTTAGTTGTTCTTGCCTTGACCCGGGTCCCAGTGGATGCGTTGTCGTTGTATGCCCACCATCTTTTTTTTTTTTTTTTTTTTTTTTTTTTTTTAGTTTGTGGTAGTTTTTGCGCTGATGGGGTATCAAGATAGACGAAAAGAAAAAAAAAAAAAAGAAATTGTGCCTCGACAAAAAAACAGAAACAAAAAAGTTATTGTTGCGATCAGGAGCGTTTTCAAAGCCCGGAGCACCCCGCCTTCGTTCCCGTGACATGTCGCTCGCTTTCGCGTAGCACCCCTCAATTCCGATGGCTACTGTGTTCTTCAGAGAAAACGATTTTAGGAGCCTGCAGTATTACCATAGGTGCAGGATTGAGAGCGTAACCCATGTACTTGAAGAGAAGGGGAAGCTCTCTTCTTATCGGAACAATTTTATGGGTTTCCACGTCGCGATTGTCCTATAAAATCAACTGTCATTTATTTCTCGCTCGTGGCTTCCAAGTACTGCGCGCAACTATTGAGATAGTTAATCATAGCTGATTAACACAATGCATATCTCTAACGCACAATAGTTTTCCGAAATCAAGGTTTCGCCGAAACAGATAATTCACACGTGACTCGCGAGTGATGCCCCCAACATGGCTGAGTCTGGCGGTGTTCCAGACCTAACATCTAAATTTTGTTGCCTAACCTGTTACTATTTCGCGCGCATATTGCGCCATATCGAAATGAAAGCGCACGATGAAAGTGACGCTCGTTTTCCGCTTGATGGAAATTTCACGCCAGCTCGTTGTCTTTGCTCGTACCTTGAGCGTTTCCCAGCGATGCGGAGCGTTCAGCAAGAAAAAAACGCACGATGGCATCCTTCGTACACTTACTACTTCTATAACACCGCGCCGCCTCGTATCCTTTTGTTTTTCTTTCATGGTACTAATTTCTTTCTGCGCATTACGGCTCTTACGACGCTAAGTCTGTCTGCACCTTCGAATTTGAACTTGGGCTCAGATCAGGAACGAACCACTTTAAATCAGGAGAATATAATTAACACTGCAGCAAAGTAAATACATCATATCGATCGTAAATACGATTTGACACATTCCATCTGAACACATATTGTGCACAGCGAATGCAATAGCGAGTCAGCGTGCAAAACGCCGCCACATTACGCTGCCATAACATCTAAGCGATTTTTGCATAGCACCGAGCACGGAAGAGAAAACAGTTATTCATTCACATAAACGAAGCAAATTTATTTAAAGCCCGTACACTCCGTACGTTCAGTCTGCCTAAGGTTATCAATAGACTCGACCATGTATTTTGTCGAAACAGATAAAAGACGTTGGCGAAAATTATTAGACTGAATAAGTGAATCTAACGCACGTATTTTACCAACCGACGGTCGCGCGCCTTCAATGCCATTTCCAAATGTCACTGCGCACCTTGGACACACTTTGGGGAGCAACACATATTTACATCGCCGCCCGAGGTCTTTATCGAACGTGTAGTGCTGACAAAAATAAAATGCTAACCTAACTCTCAATCGCTCACGGCAAAGTACGATTTCGAAAAGGCGGTACTGTACGTCACTTGAGATAAAAACCCAAGCTATAGAAACGAGCGTCGTAAAAAAAGGAACCGACGTTTTTATTCCTACCTCCGAATAGAGTAACTGTATAGGCTCTGCTTGCAGAGCCAGAGTATCGCGTTCCTTTTCCTTTCGCCGCCATCTCCGTATTGGCGGAGGAGTGGTCACGTGGGCAGAAGTGGAGCCGACCTTCGTGCGGGAAAGCGGCCTTCCAGAGCGCCGAGTTTCGGGTGAACATATTTTCCGCTTTGCGTTCGAAAAATATAGATCCTAGACTAAAATTTAACGAGCCGAAGGCTTCCTAAGTCATTGAACATTATGTGCGTCAACTGGGTACAGTAGAATCCTGTTTTTTATAACGCGAGCTATGTTTTAGGACATCCGTTTTCAAGGTATGTGAAGCAGACGACACGGACGAGCAGACGACACGGATAACTGTATATGCTCCGCAAATAGCGGAGCATATACAGTTACTCTACCTCCGAACAGAAACGAGCGCCACCCACTGCATCACACAGCGCAGAGGCCGGACTCGGCCACCGCGCATATCATCACTGACGTCGGATGCAATGCACACTGAACTGACTGACCACAGACATACCAGGCGCGCGCGAGGGAGGGACAAACTTCCTCCGCCGGGAGAACACGGCACATTTTGGGGATCTATTTCACGCAGCGGAGAACGCGGGCCTTTTCACACTTCGATACTGGCGCCATCTAGGAATCGCGCGTTGAACCACTTCGCGAGCCGCGCGCCATCTGGTGTCTGAAACGGACGAAAAAATAGAGGTACCGCGCCCTCTTAAGTTATATCGCCCGATAATGGTAACTTCGATTCTACACAGATTAGCTATGCAGATAGTAAGGTGGAGAATGGAGGAGTGGGCAGAAGATACGCAAATACTGTGCGAGCTCCAAAATGGATTCCGAAGAGATGGCAGACTGAAAGACAACTTGATCGTCACCACTCTTGTACAAAAATTATTGATGGACTAAATCTGCCGAACTTCAGATTCGGCAAAGTTCGGCGACTGCCGAACTTTTGAAGGAAAGTTCGGCAAAGATGCGGCGAAAATTCAGCAAATGTCTTCGCACGCACGAGAACGCGACGGGTCCATGGATTGCGAATGGACGCCTTGCGGTTATGATCGTACAGTGTAGTACTACCAGCGGTTACAGTGAGGTGTGGAGTAGGCAACATGGTAGCTGTGCGTTTGTGAATGTGGTTTTCTTCAATAATTTATGCCCCAAGAACAAAAGATCGACCAATTGACGTAGTTCACTACAGAAATGACAAATGATGCGGTACATTCTCGATAACATGATTTTCATTTGACCTTTCCAGTGATGCAATGAGGTAGTTGAAACATTGGTCGACAATTACTTTAAAGCACTCCTCACAATTATGACAATCCTGTTTTCGGCTCACAAGTAGTTTGTGACAAAACAATAATATTGCTTTTTAATTAGCGTTATTTCGTGGTTTTCATGTATCTGCATAAAACTAAACGCAGAACTATCATGCTCGACGTTGCACATTTGACATTCGGAACTCTTCTCATCTTCCTAAACGTCCATATGTGTCCTAACATCGGGCACCGGCATTTTAAGGGTTAAAACGAGACGTTGCGAATATAGGACGCATACTTTCATGCGATGCCGAAGTGACTCAAATCGAAAAACATGCATATTTACAATATTCTCTTCTGGTGAAGGCTCAGCAACCGTTGCATTCATTTTCACGCACGAAACGATAACTCCCAGAGAAAGTAAGAACGCAATGTTATTGCCTTTATTTTAACAATGCACACACGCAGGCTTGCTCTGATGAGGTCTCAAGACCGAAACTTTCGTATCGTGATTCATGACTGCGCCTGCTACCCAAGCTCGTCACGCCACTTCTACAAGTTAATGTAAAATTGCCTGAAAACAAAAACGACACCGATACAATTATCTTGTAGAATATCACCTTATTTAGTAATAATTGTGTCAATATGCATTTTATGTTGCATTTAAGTTAAGAAAAAAAACAGCATAAAAACATTTTTTCGACAGAGAAAACTAAATATCAACATTAAGTCTGGTAACAATGTATTTTTGCCGAATCTTTAGAAATGTTCAGCTTTGCCGAATCCCAAGATTCGGCGCCGAGTTTTCAATGTGGCGAAAGTTTGGTTAATCACTAATAAAGATGGCAATGAAGAACCAAACTCCTTTATGGTAATGTGAGTCAGGAAAAGCTCGGGGATCAGCTAAAGTAGTATAATTTAGTTCCAAATTTGGTTAGGTTTCTTCGAGTGTGCACGGACAAAAATGTAGTTATAACATGGGAAGCAGAAACTACACGGCCCGCAGCAATTAAAAGAGGGCTCGGGCAGGGCTGTCGACTGTCACCTCAACTTTTCATGATATATCTCTGCGAGATGGAAAAGAAATTAGACCAGAGCAACTTGGGTTTTGATGCGGGCGAGTTATATGGAAGAAGGAAATGTAATACAAGTAATGCCAGGACTGATGTATGCGGATGACGATGTACTCGTGGGCCGTGGCAGATAACGAGGATACATTACAGAAACTAGCTGGAATATGTAGAGAGGAAGGGGACACCTTGGGCTTGAGATTTAGTAGTGACAACTCTAATGTAATGGTGTTTAACGACGAAAAAAAAAAAAAAAAAAAAGAACCCCTGAGGATACAAGACATTGTGATAGACTATATAGGAAAATACAAATATCCGGGAGCCTGGCTCAATGAGGGAAGAAAATATCTAGAGGAACATGAGAATATAATTAGAAAATGAAAAATAAATTCATGTATTATGGAGCTGAATGCACTGTGGAGCTATAGTAATAGATATGAAGTGGTCAGGACTCAGGGGTATATGGAAAGGAGTGATGGTAGAAGGACTGTCCTTTGTCAATGGGGTAAGCGCCGTTCACACACTTGCAACCGAGTAGGACGGAAAGAGACAAGACCGGTTTTAAGCCTCTTGCGACGTCTTAGAACCAGCTCCACAGCAGCGCATCCGGTCTGAAGACTTCGCAAAAAACTTTAAAAAGCGGTCTTGTCTCTCTCGGTCACACTCAGTTACAAGTGTGCGAACGAGCCTGTACTGCGCATGAAATTGGAGGTTCAATCAGGATTAGAAATACGACTGAGAAGCGTAAGCAGATTGACACTTGGAACACATGAAAAAACACCAAATGAGGGAGCCCAAAGAGGCATGGGCTAGTCTCCTTTTGAGAGCAGGGAGGCAATTAGTAAGTTGGAATTTGAAGAAAGGTTGACCAAAATGGATGGTACGCGGTGGGCACGGAAGATAATTAGTATTTATACATAAAACGTTTCAACATAAAATGGACAAACCGAACCCGAAAGCTTACCTTTGAGTACCTACACACTAGTGATGAGGTTGAGCAGACTGCTTCAGTGGAAAGGGGAGTGGAAGAGGCAGAAAGAAAAATGTGAGAGGGACGAATCAGCCAGGGGCGGATCCAGAACTCCGTTTTGGGGAGGGGCGGAAAATTTGTAAGGATGCTATTCTCCCATTCTTTCGTGTGCACCGGGGGGTCCACCCATGTCAAATTGCCCTTCGAGAAGAGGGGAGGGGGGGGGGGGGGGGTCGACTTTGTTTTTGGGGGGGGGGGGGGGGGCGGCCGTCTCCCCCTTGGATCTGCCCGTGGAATCAGCTCTAACAAATGTACAGGTCGGAAAAACAGGACAAGAAAAGAAAATGTGACTAGTCACCGGGAAGTTCTTTACTGTTTGAGGCGAGAACGGGAGTTTAGAGGACGAGGGCGTATAGGGCTAAATTTCAAGAGACAGACAGGTTATGTGCCGCCTGCCGTAATGAGGGCGAGACTAGAGCACTTGGTTTTGAAGTGCACAAGGCTTCGCCCTGCCCTCCCCTGAAGGGGTAACGGATTTGACCAGGGCCCTTGGTTTTGCTTGCGACGATGGAAGGACGTAAAATAAAAAGATTACAGTCACAAAGAGGCAATTGGGAGGTTGGTGAAAATTATCGAGGGAAAACTGAAGTATGCAAAACTAACTAGCATAGCTGGGGACAGGCGGAACAGAGGAAAATTGTGACTCCCTCTCGCGTGGGAAGTTGTTTTGTTATTCTGTATTGATCGTAATCGAAGTACGTCGTCTTACGGAAGGCGCGCACATGATGTTCACATTGGTAAATTGTGACTAATCGCCCATGCCCTGTTCACATTGTCACGTAATGAACAGGCATGTGTTCTGTATTTAGTTATGTGACCAATATATGACAAGCTGCTTATAAGTGTAGATTTTACTGTCTACACATCAGTACTGCAATATTCTGCTAAGCTGCTCAAATTTACGGTGTTGTACAGATCACTAAACGGCACCCTTTTGCTCATTTTATTTGTGATACCTGCAAAGTTCGACAAAGAGAACCAAGTATCCCAGCTATACGTTATGTTATGCTTCATTCCTTGTTCTATAAAACAATGCGCCTTTCATAACTATATGATAACCGAGAACTGTTCATAAGCTATTTGCAGAGTATGTGTATGTGTGCTTTCTTTGTAGGGTGTCTTGTACTTAAGTGTAAAAATAATTTTACAGCCAAGCTGTTTATGGCTAGGGTTCCGTGCATTTTTCGTGTGCGTGACCAAACTCCACGCTCGCACCGCCGCACGCGCACGCCTTACCCGTATAAAAGATTCGAAGTAAATAACCAAAATAAAGCGTTGACGAACGCGCGTGCAAGATGGCATTTGTTTTAGGCTTTTGCTTTAGAACAGTTACTGCTGCAGCACGTGCGGCGCGTGGAACACCATTCCCTGCATTCTCCTTGATGCTTGGGTAATTTAGCAATAGGTGTATTCAGTAGATTAGTTATCAATGGGCACCATTTTCAAGATCAGTAGACTTTCAGATAGATAATAAAGGTTTCTCAAAGATTTGCCGCTGTGCGACCCGCGTCGGCCATGTCTACGCTCGCACCGCCCACTGTTTGTCGTCGTTCCAAGCGCTTGCGTGCTTAGTTTCCTGAATTCCTTTCGCTTTCCCGGGGTGGCGGTCCCATCGCGCGTGTCTAGTTTCCTCCGGCTCCTCGGGGCGGGTCTGTGTCTTGTGCTAAACAGCTTCGCTCGTCATCCACCTTCACAAAGTTGAATTGCTCATGATTTTTTTTATTAAATTTTATATTTTTTCTTTATATAATCCTGTACCAGAGGCAGCTAGTGCTTTGTGCTTGTAACTTTTGTTTGTAGTTAACTCTTCAGTATAAAAACCTAATTTGGGGGAGGACTTGGCATTGAGACCATGTTCATGTGCATCTCTTCGTTTTGTGGTGGCATTTATAGGAAGATGAGTAGTCGATTGATGTATAACACCTCAATTTCTCTACGGAGTGTACCACTAACTGGCCCTTTGTGATCTATTGGTCTGCACTCAAATGATGTGGATTGCTGTGGAGCGTTTAAAAAAGAATTATTGGTATTTTTGCTATATCTTTGTGTTACGTTTTGTAGGTTAGGCAACACCACTAAGACTTTCTGCTCTTGCATTGATACTTCATTAGAACTAAGACGAAACTTTTGTGCTGCTTGTTTATTTATGGTAACATTAGTTGCTCATGCCTATCCCTGGGCCAATCTGTTCTTAATTAGAACACTTGTTTTATGTTTCCGACTGTCCAACAAAATAAAACTTTTCATACACGGAGCTATATCCCTGCCCAATACTATCCCCCTCAAGAGTTCAAAGGCCCTTGCATGCGCCATATAACATTAGCCCTTGCTTGTTGGCGTAGCATAATGAAAAATCGGGCTTTATCGCATGCGCCAGCAAAACAACATTCCTGATATCTTTATATATAGTGCTCCGTTTTTTCGCTATATCGTAATCCACCCTGAAAAGAGTGTAAAGTTTTTGTGAAAAAAAAAAAAAAATCTACAGACGCTAACAAGTCACGTGGCCGACCTGTTTTTGGTTGCCACGCGGCTTACGAAACGTTGTTGTCCCGTGGCGCCCCTAAGCAGAGACTGCGCTGGGAACTACGCCTACGTGGCCGCCGGACCAATCAGCCGCCTCCCTTTCATCACCTAACCCCGCTCTCTGCGCGTGGCAGGCACGTATCCAGGAGGGGGGGGGGGGGGGGGCATGGCCCGGCCCCCCCCCCCCTGAAATCTTTGATTTTGCTGGGACCTCCTCTCCCCCCTCACCCTCATACAGCATTTTGTCATGGGCGCCCCCCCCCCCCCCCCCCCCGAAACAAAATCCAGGCTACGTGCCTGGCGCGTGGGTATGGGCGGGTGCGTGATCAGGTGGCAAAAGTGAGAGACATGACTGGTCGTTTTGGCCGGGACAGTTTTAGAGGTTCATTTCTGCCGTCCGGTCTGTTTGGTCTTACCAAGCCTCATGGCCCGTTTTCATGGAAACATGCAAAGAGTAAAGAAATCAGTAAAAAGCGAATGAAGAAGACTGAAAAAATGTGTATACTTGTTACAGACGTAGTGTCATAACTCATAAAAATAAACATACTATGAAATATACTGTAGTTGCATCTGCAATGCTCCGTCTCATCCTACGATGGACTAAAGCCCAATGCTACAGGCCGACAGGTCCAATCACGAGCCTATTAGAAACCACGTGGTATCTTTGCTCCGTCGTACGTATCAGTGCGCCAAGACGCGTCATGTAGAGACGAGTTTTTCGTCTGCTTGTCAAGCCCTCGCGACGGCTCCGTCTGCTTGCTACTGCTGAAGACTACCGAAGGAGTTAAAGGGGTAGGGAAACGAAATTGCAGCGGTCATTTTCTAGCTTGAATATGTTGGATGTTGCACCCTAACCTCAAAAAACACCAGTCTTCCGTTGAAACGCACAAGAAAACTAATTTTAAAGCTAAATAAACGATCTTTCAATGTGCACCTGGTGGATGCATGCGAAGCCTATTTGGGAGGTAATCTAGCAACGTTGGGGAACTTGCGACGTAGTCGTGACGTAGCAGATTCCTTCGGAGCAGCGCCACCCTTTGGAATTTACAGCCATTCTCCCTTCGCTCAAAACTCAAACAACAGTTGCTTTCCCCACCCCGTTCAGCCACAAGCTGACAATGTTGTGGAAGCTACGTGCTCCTTGGGCCAGCCACACGCTCGTCACCCCACGGGTACTTCGAACGGCTCGGTTGTAACGCGCTGACGCTATTGACACCACTACAATGCTGACAACGCCTCCAAGGGCAAAGGTTATGACCACGCCAGCCTTGCTATGTCACGAATGCGGGGAATCTTTTCTTTCTATTTTTGTTTGCGCCGGATATCCCATGACGCATGGCGCTCTCCGTTCGCTTCTCTTCGAGCGCTTGCTCGAGTGCACCGTTTGGAAGGAAAAATATAGCCTCGTTCATAATACAAACGTGCGATTATCATTTACGGTTATTATCCGTCATGCTTGACTCATTTTCGAACGAAATTTAAATATTTCAATTTTTGTTTCAGTCTGGAAGCGATGGGGCCAAGAGAACCCGGGATCAGAACCAGTGGCCATTAAGAAATGAAGATCAGTCGGATAGAGTGTTCGACACGGGGGCGTATGTACGGACCGCGTGCGGAAGGGAGATGCGGGTTCGGGTAGGTTTACGTACACGAAAGTTGGATTGGATTGAATTGTTATGGCTAAGGCGAAACGTTTTTATGTCAGTGTTGCCTGCGCGCCGTCCAACTTCTCCAAACAGTTGACATGTTTGCGAAATATTGCTTGAACGTTTATGGAACTAAATACCATGTACCTTTATTTTACCAATATAAAATAGCGCGCTATCATAACAGGGAACCATATGTGTTAGATTAGGTAGTGCTTTTCGTAGTCTGCGACGCGTATCGAAATTTCTCTCGCGCACTCTTTCGCAATGCGCATGGAAGCTTTCCTGAGGCAGTGCTCTGCCCGCCGGCCTTCGGGCTCTAGTCCATCGTGGGGTGAGATGGAGTATAACACATTTTCTTCGCATAAACGTGGGTGCGGGAGGCTTCTATATTACTGAATTTAATATGCTTCGGTTGGCAACATTTCTTCCCCATTGTTAAAGGATCTGTGCAACGATATTTAGTTGGAATGTTTTTCACTTTACACGAGCTTACTGGCACTAGTGGGACTCAAGGATACTCGCACTCAACGCCACTGGCCAAGAAACTCTTTTGTTGCGGTGTAATTTCAAGGACAAAAGCGATCATTTTCATTCGATCTCTCCTTTGCAAAATTTGATGACGTAACGTGGGGATCGCAGTACACCCATATGACGATATTTGAATTCTGTTCATAGATTGGACCCGAGCATTGCGTGGGCGCTCGATTTGGGCTCGTGATAATTACTAGCTCGAGAAGCATTCGGGTTGTGGCCCGTGTCCAATCGCTGCAACGACGACAATAGCCGAGCCATAACAATGTCTGGAACTCAGCGCGTGTCCTGTGCCTTGTCAACCCCACCGCATGGCTATGATCAACATTGGCGGTATATAATCGGTTCCAGGTCACGTGGCCGCTTGTTCTGGCTGCGAGTTGAGGGGGTGAACGCTGCTCGTTTTTCTTTATTTTTTTTTTCTGGGACTTCTATTGCGTGGGGTCAAAAACGAACACGTGTTTCATAGGTCATTAATGTCAGGGATCCGTTCTAAGCGGTATTTGCGCAAATTACAAAAATTGTTGCATCGCCCCTTTAAGAAATGGGGAAGAAAAGCACTTGTGTTCTCAAGGAGGAACTCTGGAAAAAAATTGCGTGTTTATATTTGTGTGATTGTAGCAGGGCTTTGTTTTTTAGCCCCCCCCCCCCTCCCCTTTTGTCCCGCTTGGAATTCGAGATTCGAAAATTTCGAGCCTCATTAAGGTTCGAATTTGAAAAAACGTTTGAAGGCGTGAACGTTTCTGAAACTTTGGGTTCGAATATTACAGATTTCTTCACAAATAAAGCTTGGAGATTTCGAATTTAAGTTCGAAGTTTTCGAATATCACGGTACGAGATCAAATTCCGGGGTTTCGAATAAAGTTGTTACAAATTCATCTCGAAGGAATGCGTAACCGCAACTAACTTCACTAAAAACTTTGCAATTTGTGCCATAAAGACTCGTTCCTTCTCAGTACGATGATACTTACTGTACTACATATTATTTATCGTAACTCATCAAACATACTTTGAACTGCTAAAAGTCTTCAATATGGCTACAAATTGGCAGACCGCGTCAACAACCGTTTCTCAACTTATAGCTAGAATATTTTATGAAAATAGTATTTTTCTGTGAGGTATTGAATTTTCAAGTTACGCCGGCCGCTAGGGTTCCAAGAGACGATTATCTACTGACAACAATAAAAAATCCCTACTTTTCCTACCCGTGTACGTCACCGGCGGCCAGGCGGACGAGCGACCCGGGCAGGCGTGAAGCGGCTTTCCACGCGCCAGCGATCAAGATTATTTTTTCACAGCTTCAAGGTTGAAAGTTACTTTGTAGCTTAAAAAATCGGCTGGCGTGGCTCCACTGCACCTTTATCTTAAAACTGTGAGTCAGCAGACCTGCACGAACTGTAAGCATCTAGAACATTTAATGCGTTAGCATTAGAACGCTCGTTTTGACTAAAGTAACTGGATCGTGGGAAAGTAGCGCCCATGGGCGTACCAACCGGAGGGCAAGGGGGGTGCTTGCCCCCCCCCCACTTCTTCGAGTGGGGGGGGGCAAGGCTTGTGTCCCCCCCCCCCTGAGACAGTCGCTACTGGGCAGGGCAAACACTGGCCGGCGGCGCCCAAGGGATACCAAGGGCACCGTCCCCCGGCCCTGGGGGGGGGGGGGTCTGGTTTGCCCCCCCCCTCCCCCCGATCAAAAGAAGTTGGTACGCCACTGGTAGCGCCCAGCTCCTTTTATGGCCGCCATTTTGGCCCTTGAAACGAACGATTTCTCCTTGACCTCTCCATTCTTGGAGAGCCGATCTAAATTCTCTGGTGACGGGTAGTTTTATTGACACACTTCTTGTATACAGAGATTTTGCTATCCACAGGCCGGCGAAACAAGCGTACATCTTCGTACCACCACCACACGCGGTGTCGGTGCTTGGAAGCATTGAAAAACAATTTTCCTGTTTTGGAATACGCAAGAAGAAGAATATAATTGTAAGAGATCCGTGGAGATGGGCATGATTGGTAAGTTGATTGCATACACAGTGCCATAGACGCTTATATTAAGGGGGGGGGGGGGGGGGGGGGGTCGGTGGTCGAGTGGGCTACCGCACACCAGCTCGGAGCACGTGAAGTGAAAGCTCGTGCTGCAGAACCCAGGGATCCTGGGCTCAATCCCCACCCCTGCCCGTTCCGATCTGGGGGGCTATGTTGCGCTTTTTGGACTCCCAGGAGACTAAGTGACGTCAACAACGCAGCAAATGCAGATTGGATGTTGATTTTGTTTTCTTCTGTCAACATCCAATCTGTGTTTGCTCTAGTCGTTGACGTCCAAGGAGGTTTTAATGGGCAGGAGGTGGCGTCCCTATCCCCAATGCATGGAGCGAAGTGTGACGGAAGTAGGCGTGGCCACGAGCCGCGACGAGCATTTCTTGACCAATGGGAAGCCTAGTGAGTGGGTGCCGCCATTAATTTCGGTGCAAACAACCGCGTTGCCATGACATTTCCTTGGCAACGCGATTGTGTGCACCGAAAGTAATGGCGGCACCCACTGTTATTTGAAACAGCGCTTAACGGGAGACTTTTAAACCGGTATGGTCGGAATTGGATGAGATTATTATAAACGAACGCCTGGTTGCCCAGCAGAAAGTAAGTGACTAGAGTTGAGACGCTCTAGACGGCGCACCGACTGAATCGGTGTCGAACAGGCGAGATTTCGAGCCCAACACTTGCCTGACCAGTAGGACTAGGAAGTCGGCGTGTAGCGGACGCTCTCGACACCGCGCGACCGCGCCTGGAGCGTCGTCTCAAACGAGTCGTCGTAGCGCGGCTTTGGAAAGCGATCGCGAGTCAGTCATCGTAGGCACGAACGCTGAGAAGGGCATCGCGGGTTGAGAAAGCCGTACAAATTCTGCTTCGAGAAGATGTTGGTTTCACTCCGCCGTGATGAGTATTCGGGTTCGCATCGAAACATCTTTTGGTGCGCCGATCGAATCGAAAGCCAGCCGCGACAGCGAGCAGACGAAGCAGACCGCAGGCACGGAGCAGACGTAGCCTAAGCCTAACGACCGAGCGGAGAGCAGACGATGGGAGCATGGTTGAATTTAGTTTGGATGAGAGAGCGTCGGTGCGCGGGGCAGTCTGGGATTGGGTTGTTCTTCCGGCGTCGCTGGGTATGACGTCATGCCGGGTCCTGCCTTATTTAAACGTCCTTGTTGACGTCACTTCCTTCTTCCAAGTCTCCTGGGAGTCCAAAAAGCGCAACATAGCCCCCCTGGATAAGCATGCATGGTACCGGCGTGCGGTCGTGTATCACTACTGCGTGATGCACGTTAAAGACCCCAGGCTAGCGGTTGTACTGCACTGGCTAAATTTCTCATTTACAGCGAGTGACTCGTCGCAACTTTGAAATGGCTGACCAACTACACGCTGTCTAAAAAAGTCAAATTTGGGAGTTTTACGTGCCAAACCAACGACGGGCATCTGGCACGCCCCAGCGGAGGACTGAGGATTAATTTCGACCACCTGGTGATCTTTTGACGTGCAATTGAAAGCTCGGTTACACGGCGCCTTCTCCGCAATAAACCTCCGTCAGATTGTGGGCACCTCGACCGGTATTCGACCCCGCCACATGGGGACCCGTAGGTCGGTGTTCTCGCCTCGGAGCCGAGGTGGCTTACACGCTCTCTAAATAGCCACACAACCCCCAATTATTTTACGCTTATATTGGCGAGGAACGCCTTCAGTACGATGATACTACATGGTGATTTGGTGCGACTGGTTTAGAACAACCCTCTCGGAAGCTTCGAAGATTTGAAGGGGCCGAAATTGCGATTGTCATGGCAACGGAGACCGATTGGCCAATTGCCTTGCGAGGTTTTGGTCGTCTGTATGTTAGCATTTGTTTGTGTTCGGCTAGCAAGCAGGGAAGGCAATGGCTCTACTTTTTCATGATCCAGTGACTTTAGTTTTGACTAAAGCCCCTTGATATGTTTCCGTTTGTCCTTCAGTTGGCGTCAAATGCGCCAGTGCACGAGGTCCGTGTCTCAAGCGGCCCTTGGAAACAAAATGGCGGCGCAGCATTGAAATGAGCGGCCCTTGGAAGCGAATGACAACATTATTAGGATACCTCAGTTACGGAACTGCTCATAGACACTGCTTTCACGAGCATTACCCCCCCCCCCTTCCCCCCTCTCCCAACACCTCCTAGAAGACAAGGCCGTAGCGCTCTTCTCGTGACGTCGCGAAGGAAGGCCATCGGGGGCGCGCGTCGAAGCGAAGGCAACGCGCGTGGATCGACCGTCGTAACGCGCTTTTAGTCACATACGCGTGTCTTATTAGCTACAATGAAAGCTGCACATATATCAAAGGGTCTCGAAAATATTTTATTACACGGGCAAAATATTACACCGCTAAATAATTGGTATGAAATGGTACGAGGTAGGCGTATAAGAGAAAACATTGAGTCACCCAATTATTGCTGTAGGAATGCATATTTTACACAGAAATACTTCGACAAAATGGCGAGACACGCAGTGATTGGACACAGCAAAACAGATCACAGTTAAAAATCAGGTAGATGTAATCAACGCGGACACGGCTAGAAAAATGTCACTTACGATCATGTAAGCGATGTTATCGCGTGCATTCACTGAATTCTTGCATCATACCCCGGCCACATGGCAAAAGTAATGTAATTTCAATCGAATGACATTATGGGGTCGACAAATCAGCTTTCGGCGATCGTATAATCACTCAAGACCACGAGCTGATTAAGTCCCATATCATTTAATGAAAATATATGAACTTTTCTATATGAACGTTTTTTTCACGTCGATGCCCAGAAATTTTTCTCACGTAGTTGCGCGATGGACTTCCTTCTCCGACATTGTAACGTAACGACTCGGAGCGCTACAGCCTTCTCTTCTAGGAGGTGTTGGCTCGCCTCCCATCGTTGAACGCGCCGGACGGCTGCTATGGCAAAGCAAATTGTTGTGTGTATGTTTATACAGCTGGAAGTTAGTCTGCCTCAGTGGGCGTCTGGTGTCTCAGCTGTAGATGAGCAATTTAGCCAGTGCGGTACAACCGCTAGCCTGGGGTCTTTATCGTGCACTACGCAGTAGTGATACACGACCGCACGCCGGTACGATGCTCATCCAGATCGAAACGGGCAGGGGTGGGGCTCGAACCCAGGATCCCTGGGTTCGAGCCCCACCCCTGCCATTGTCATATTAAACGTAATATGGAATACTTACGTTTCGAAGCGCAGCGTCTAGATGGCGCTCCACCGTACTCTATGAAACAAACAGTTTTGAAACGAAAAGCTAGATGGCGCTTCACACGACGGGAGGTGAACTGAAGCGAGTGCGGGGGGTACCCCCCTCCGCGGGAGTTCCACAACTGAGGTAATCTAGTTACGTTGGCGAATGGCGACGGAGCTCCCGCTCGTGGCTCGTGCCTTGCGCGTTTTACACCTTTTCTACGTGAGCGCCGCCATCTTCAATTCTGGCACTTCCGGTATGCGTGAAAACGTCGCTTTCTTCTCCCCTCGACAGTAGAATGTGTTAACATTTTAATTGCAACCGGCACTCGTTCTTGTTATGACCCTTCTATACTTTTTTACTTGTTCGGGGTTGTAATCTCTTGCTTTTTTTTTTTCGGAACGCATACCGGGTATGGGGACGACGTGGCTGGGTGCGAGGCTAAACGAAAAAGGTGTATACTCTGTTTCACCTTATGATGTACCGCAGGAAAGGCTACAAGAGCGAGCTCCTTGCTCTGGGGCACATCCCGGCGGCACAAGCTCTCGTGACTTAAGAGCAGCTGCCAACGCTATGAGCTCGCGCTTCTAGCCTTCGCTGCGGTACAACATAAGGTGAAACGAAGTATACAGTGGTTGGTGGTACTTATGAGCGTGAATTTTATCATGGGACTTTAGTTTTGACGAAAACCCGGTGGTGTCCTTCCTGGTCTTTCGTTTGTCAGCGCCGGGGAGAGAGGGAGAAGGAGGGGGAGAGGGTGACGCGTGCGACGCTCCCATTAGTTCGAAGCGCTGACGTCAGCACGCGTCAACCCCTCCCTTTCTCCCGGCGCTGACAAACTGACAGATCCTCCGGGTTTTCGTCAAAACGAGCCCTTTCGTTTTCGTCAGTCACGCGCACAGCTGGAGTGGAGCCAGAGAGGAGGAGGCGCCGCGCAACACCCCCTAGATAACAAAGCCTTACCGCCGAATTCAGAAACCTCACTCAAACTACACTCACACTTAAGGGCCGCTCCACTTCCTCGAGGAAGGCGCGAGGGCCGGCGCTGGCCAATCGCGAGGACGGACCCGCCGTCGCGATTGGCCAGCGCCGGCCCTCGGGCCTTCCTCGAGGAAGTGGAGAGGCCCTTAAGTGTGAGTGTAGTTTGAGTGAGGTTTCTGAATTCGGCGGTTAGTGCTGAATGAGATGGCGTCATCAGAGAAGGCCAACGCTGGACTCAGATTGGAAACGAGTGCTGCGTCAGCGCTCGACTTCGAGTCAAGTTTGACGCGAACGTTGACCCAATCGTCGTGTCCAATCTGTGCCCAGCGTTGACCTTCTCTGATGACGCCATCTCATTCAGCACTACAGCTTTGTTTAAGTTTGTTATCTAGGAGGTGTTGCGCTGCGGCGTGGTGGAATGCGGGCGGGCTCAGTTGCCGCTCTGCTGTCGCCGGTTGTTCTTCGCTCTGGGTTTCCGTAGTAGCGGCGCTTGGGCTGTGATATGTTTGTGTAGTTAAAACGATGGAAGCGGTTCCTTCCACGAGTGGTATGAATGTTGTTCTTTCCACGAGGTATATGGATGACCGTATCCAAGGGCGTCGACGTACTCTGACAGGCAGAGTACAGAAAAGGGATGAAATCATTACAGGAAGATCCATTGGTGGATTCTTAGGGAATCCGTTGGCATGACCCTTGGGAAACGCCACACACGTCCCCCTTTGAGAAACGCTAACAGTGACCCCGTAACAAAATCAAAAAGAGGCAGCAAAAAAGAAAAATGAAGAAAGCAAAAGAGAAAGTTAAAAGAAAAAGTGAATGGGTCAGCGTTAACGTTTGCCAAAGGGGGACGTGTAGGGCTTTTTATTGACTGGTATATTTTTTAATACCTCGTATAGACTAAAATTTCCGGAACACTCGAGATAAACGAGATAAACGAGAAATGTCTGTGCTGAATTTCTTATTTCAGTAAGCCAGCCAGAAGAAGAGCCGTTTGAACAGAGAGTCCTCTTCGGCCTCTGTAACTGTCTTCTTAGCCATGGACAAGAAGACGCAGGCGGATACCAAGGCAGCCCCCGCGAAACTGTACTTATCTGGAATATTCCCGAAAAGAATGAGTTCCGCAGCGAACATGAACACCACATCCATCGCTGCGATCACCACAGACACTGGTCCCGCGTTTTCCATCTGAAGGGCTTTGATGAGAATCATGTGCTCTAAAAAGCTGAACACGGTGAAGCACACGAAGATGACTCGCCCCAGCCCGCACCTGGGCAGAACGTACTGCTCAGTATCAGCGGATAGTAAAAGACACTCGATGACTCCCACGAAACCATACATGAAGAGTGTTACCGAGTGGTGCTCGTACCGGACCGTCCTGCTGATGAGGAACTTAATGGCGCCAAAGACCGTGGACAGCAAGGCAAATAGAATACCACTGTTCCTCATGGGGTCCGACTTGCTCTCCTTCGACGTCTGCGCGAACGGGAATGGTAGCTTAGCTGACATTATCAGTCCAGACATGGTGAGGAACAGGATGAGGACGTCTGTGGCTCCGCAAGGCTCGTGGAGGAAGACCCTCGCTAGCGCCGTCACGAAGACTGGGAGGCAGGCCAGGATCACGGCCACGTCAGAGAGTGGGATGAGCTTCATGGACCAGAAACGGAAGTACAGACCCGCGAACCCAGCGGTGGCCCTAAAGACCAGGTATATCCTGTTGGACCTTTGACCCCACGGGTTCTGTCCACTGTAGATGACGAGCGGGATGGAGAAGATGAAGATACCCGCTAGCCTCATGGTGGTGAGCTGGAGCGTCGGTATGTCATAGAGGATTTTGATGAACACCGAGATAACCCCGACCAGCGCACTGTTGAGGGCGGCATAGAACATGCCCAGAAAAAAGTTGACGTTCTTCTGGAAAAGAACTACGGCCGATTCGGTGGGCTTTACTCGGCGCCTGGCCATCTCGGCCTCGATGAGGTCCGGTAAGCTGCGCCAGGAGGTCGGACCCTGCTTGTCGTGGGCCGTCATTTTGCGCCCCGCGCGAATCGCGCTTCGGAGACTCTGCGTTGATACTGTCCTTCTTGGCTCCATCTTGAAGCAAGTGTCGGCTGGGGCTTGAGATTAGTGGAGACATGCCTTGTTCCCACAAAGAAAAGTCATCCCTCGCCAGTTCATGCGAAGGTCAATAGACGTGTCGCCTTCAGCGGGCCCATGGACAAATGCTGCTACAAGACTTCATGATATCCACATCTGCTGAGAAACAGGATGAAAACGTCAGAGGTTTCACTAGTGCGTTGCGAAAAATTGTCGGCTAATCAGCTCTTCGTGTAATGTAAACGAAACCAGTAATATATCATTAAATGTTTACAATTTTTTAAGTAGTCGGCAAAGGGCTGTTTCTGAGAGGTTTCCTCGAACTCACCACGACGTCGGATAGCTGCGTCCTCCCATTCGCAAGAAGCCGTCTTATGACGTTTCGAACGTCGTGCGGTGCACCATCAGCATCTCGGATATTAGCATTCAATTTCATGGCATCGTCCCCCTTTTCAGCACTGGTGAAGGGGTGGCCATATTGTTTTGGCCACGACTTCTGGTTTTGGCACTCACGTTTCTCACATCACGCACAAGCAACGAGTTTCAACAGTTTTCTTCTTCTTTAAAGCGCGGGGATGCTGCGCTGAAAGAAGATTGAGGGCGCAGGTGGGCTGGTGAATATAAAACCAGAGGGGCTTTAGGTGAATATTAGGCAATATAATGAAACTGGAGACACGGAAACAAAAAGGACGTACACAACAGCATCTCAGATACAGCTAAAAGGCTGATCCCCGCGAAAGACACGTGGTCACTAGCTGGACACACGCTTTGCAGCAGCTGCGTATATATGGGCGCCGCCATAACCGACCTTCCATTTTTGTTTCCTCTTATAACGTTTCCTTCACTTCATCGTGATTACAGCTGGGCAGGTTATTGCCATTTTAGATCCTACTGTGTCCTTCTTCCCAGCATTGGCCTCTATAGAAGCTCGGCAACGCCCGCTTCACTGGGTCGGAGTCTGAATAAGACAAGAGAAGGTCAGCAATGGCGGCTGTCATATGGCGCGTGTGCAAAGCGTCTAATAGACGCTTTGCACACGCGCACTCCGGCCAAATCCAGCTCACGCATTGAATACGAGCACGGCGTCACTCCGACGTGCGCGCTCGTCAACCATCAATCCGTCGACGAATATTTGGATTCGCGCTCATGGCCAGGAAGTGCCGGGACGGCACTTATCACTTGCGAATGACATGCTCCATGGTGTGCTTAAAAAGCACGCTAAAAGCCTGAAGTCATATCATTCCGGTGATAATCTGTCACGCCACGTGATTTCCCATTTCGCTTTTGAGTTGAAAAGGAAAGCTAAGGAGGAGGTTGAAAAATCATTTCATGGAAGAAGTAGCTTGCCACGCGGAATACGAAGCACGGATGTGCCGGTGACTTACGGTCATATCTCAACGGAAGCGTACCTAAGCTTTTTGGCGTAAGAAAACACTGCTGTACGTGTGAAGCAGTCTTTAGCATCCGAGCTGCTTCAGGCTTTCGGCCTCCCATGACAAGCATGCGCGGTCGTGTAGTGCGGGTATGGCTCAGGACAGGCACGTAGCCAGGATTTGGTTTGGAGGTGGGGGGGGGGGGGGGGGGGGGGGCGCCCATGACAAAATGTTGTATGAGGGGGAGGGGGGAGAGGAGGCCCCAGCAAAATGCAAGATTTCGGGGGGGGGGGGGGGGGCGGGCCCCATGCCCCCCCCCCTCCCCCCCTGGCTACGTGCCTGGTTCAGGGCAACGTATGCTCGTAACTTTGGCTTCGCGATTGAAGTTTCATTTATGAGCATAAGGGGAGGAATGGATGCCCGTCAACTCATTACGGACTTTTCAAACATCGCACGCAAGAGCTTTGCATTGATAGGGGGAACTCATGCCTTCACTTTGAGCACGAAGCACGAAGTGCGCGGTAGCTCCCTCACAGGTTATCTGTGACGTCACGACCGGGATTTACCAGTCGCCAGCAAATATGTCGTCGATGTGTGCAAAAAGCACGGCGGAAGCTTGGAGTCATCGCGTCCTTAAACTAACTCCGTCAAAATTGACAGTTTGACATTCCTCTTATCTCAATTAATAACCGTAAAATTCATCATACTCAAGATGCCATATATAAGCGTTTGGCCAATCGTAGAAAAGTCGGCCAAAGCGACGCCTTTGTTCGCACACGTCGGCAGTAAGTTACGTACGAGCTACAAAAGTGGGATGACGCGATGATACGTCATCCGAGAGATATTATTCACTTCGGATCGCGGACCCCGCGAGCGTGTGCTCACTCTGCACTCAAAGGGCACGGCACGAGCCTCCACTAAAAGCGCAAAGCTCTCGCGTACGATCCACGAAAAGTCTCAGGTGATGAGCCGCGACTTCGGATTCGGGCTGCGAGGTGACAGCTGGCAGTGCGGTGGGGGCTACGGGCGCGCCAGACTGTCCAGCTCAGCTTCCACTGCACTGTCAGCTTAGGGTTGAACGGATTATAAAGTGCGAGACACACGCATGACGAAACGTAGTCCCACGACGCGTTATTAAGATAGCCGAATCCGACCAGTCGAACCAGGCGACCAGGATCAGTGTTGAAGGCGTTACCGAAAAAAAGTAACGAAATAGATTACTCGTCACTTGCAAAATAAAGGAACGCGTTTCCGACCTTCGTTACATAAAAAAAAGATCAAAATAACGAGGGTTACTTTTTATTTATAATTTATAATTGACGGTGACAGCATTTTTCGACACTGAAATAAAGGGCGTGAGCGTTGGGGTTTTCCTAAAGTGAGACTTTTTGCGTGGGGAAAAGACAGGCAAACGTTTAAAGGTATGTTGAATGAGTGCAATAATACCTCGCTTCAGTTTCAGTCCAGACGAGCTAATGGAATCAATCAAGCAGCGTCAAACGCGCAAGTCACTGGGCCTTTTTACAGCGGAGGATCGTGTCCCCCGCAAAGAAATGTCGACACAAAACACTGGTTGCCGCCGTCGCTGATAGATGGCGGTAGCTGTCCAGAGTGTTGTCAGGTGTTGTGTTTGCCGATTGTCCGCTTGCCGCCGTCGCTCATAGATCGCAGCGACATTTCTTCGGAGGAAAAAGAGCGGGAACGGAATGAGCGGTGAAGCGCGCAGCAGCGCGAATGGTTTCGTAACCGCCGCGAGGCCGCTATCGCCTAAAGTTCCACTGCGTCGAGCGCTTCAGATTCCCTCGCGAAAGAAGGGCAGATCGCTCGCCTGGAAAGCCACCGCCGAGAACAGAAGGTACAGCTCCGCTGCTCTTCCTTCTTCACCCAAGGCTGAAATTTTTTGTTTATGATTGGTCCAGCGATGATAGAACACGGACAGAAACTTGACAAACAGACAAAAACCACGGTGGTGCCCTTTTGACGCTTTGTGATCGGTCCCATCAGTTCGTAGCCTCGGCTGCGTCCGAACTTTAGGTAATACGAAGGATAGAAACACGAAAAAAATGTAAGTATACTTTTTTTCAGGTCTTGGCCCGTAATGCGTAACGTAACCATGTTACCCGTTACTCGAAATAAGTTACTTAAGTACGTTACACGTTACTGTTTTGAAAAACTGACAAGTGCGTTACTCCGTTACCGAAAAGAGTATTGCGTTACCGGTAACGCCGCTACTTGTGAAGTCTCGTTCACACAGACGCTTTCGAGTGCGATTGCAACCACTTGCGCCTTCTTGCGTCGAGCTGTTACTACGGCGACCCCTGCGACCAGCCAGTGGGGAGGCACTGTGCAGCACGTCGCAACGCAACTATTAGGAGTTGCAGGGAGAATACAAAAGCGTATTCTTCTGTCACGACTATAGACCTTTTCTGTTTCCTGTCGTTCTCAGTCACGTGGGTTCCATATCTGGTATGCGGGGCGAAAAAATAATAAAACGTTTGAACCTGGAATATGCGAGAAAATATAGCTGAGGCAAATCAGGAATGTGTGACAACCACGCATTTTTCGTAAACACCTTCTAGCTTCGGGGAGAGATAAAAAAGATGTTTTACCGCATACCAGAAGTGACGATATTCAAGATGGCTGCGCGCTTGTGGAAAAGGTGTATAGACCAACACGCGGCTCTGACGTCACGCCTTTGTAGTGGCGCTGTTGTCGTCATGGCGCATGCGCAGAAGCTTCACCTCACGCAAATCTGGTTTATGCGCTCGCGCAGTGCCCACACCAGGTGTGGGCAAATGCGAGCTTGTTTGTAAACAGCGTGTCGGTCGATACTAGCCACGACAAGGAACGCTGGAAATAGGTGTCACATGATCAGCACGAGAGCAGCTCCCTCTTTCTTTATCGTAAATTAATAACCAACACGCTCAACCATCTGCACACTATTGTAAGTGGTAAATTGTTTACAGAGACGCGGAAATTCTAGAATGTAATCGCTACTTGAAGATGTAACGGCTATTAAAAATTAGGTGTGATATTCGCTTAAAATAAAGGGAATATCACGCCCAATTTGACTGAAGCTGCTTTGCACCAACACTTACCGGACTAAGAGTGTATGGACGTATATGATGACCTCCTACTGTTGCACATGCCTCCCAAAGTGTGGAAATCACTATGGTGGGCTAAAAGGAGAGGTGTGTGGCGATCGCTCGCTTTTCCCAGCGGCCGAGAGCGGTCCTACGCTTCATGCCTCATCTGTCACTGTTACCATGGTACCATGTGGAAGCTGGCAGCGGCGTCACAACGGCAGAGACCGGTGAAACCACTGGAAATTGAATACAAAATTAACCGGAGCATGCATGAAATACACATAAGGGGTCTTGTTTCCATTTACGGTTGAAATGCCCAATCAGCTCCTTCTTGATGATCTTCTCTTCTAGCCCTGGAGTGCAAGGTGGCACTGCTTTCAGCATTCCGATACATACCAATTATATGCCGCACTCTGTAGGCTTGAATCGCGGGGCCGCTTTTTGCTCGCGCGATTTTCACACTTTCCCTTCTAGCCTACCGTAAAATCCCTTGCACGCATGTGCAGAGGTCTTCCTTGTCTTCGTTGACGGGGAAGTTTTTTTTTTTTTATTTTATTGAGATCCATATAACTTTCTGTACATGAACAATTCAGATGGCCACGTGTCGTCACACAAGGCACTTTGCCGATCCACGTTGGAAACCATCCAGAGTCACGCTGTCAGGAACGGGAGCTCGGGTCGTACACGTTGGTGTACCCGTGGAGGGTTGCCTGCAGAAAAACGACACACCATCATCATCATCATCGTCGTCGTCGTTTATTTTGCTGGAGGGAGTGGGTATATAGACTAACACGCGGCTCTGACGTCGTGCCGCTGTGGTGGCCCTGCTGTCGGTACGGCGCGTGCACAGACGCTTCACCTCAGACGAATCTGGTTTCTGCGCACGCGCTGCTCACACACCTGGTGTAGGTAAACGCAGACTCCTTTGTAAACAGCGCGTTGGCCTAAATATATAAAATATTATCACAACAAAAATCTAATATTAAGAAGAAGAAAAAAAAAGAACAGTGCTGTGATCTATAGTTAGGCGGGTTAGAGAGGAAGAGGGTAGAGTGGCTGCATTCTGCAAATATATTAGCGTCATTAGAGAGTTTTATTAGATCGTTCCGACAGCTCCGATAACGATAACCGGTACTCCCCCGCCGTCTTTGCGCATGCATCGTATCGTTTTCTGGTTTATTTAAAGAAACAATGTGGTCAGGTAATGCGTATCAATCTTTATACCCACCTCTAATGTAGACATTTGGTAAGAAGCAGTGAACGATGAAATTCAACTTTTAACGCGATAGCGTTTAGGAGCTCGTGTCGCAGAAAATCCGGCGTCGGTAGGACCAAAAAACCTATAATGCAACGCGCGCAGCCACCTATAACGTCACGTGACGTCATGTCAATTTCTCGTCAAATTTAGCGGCAAATTTTCCCGTCAAATTTAGCGGGTCGATAGGCTGTCACGCGTCACGTGACATCATGTAACGTTACGTGACACGTGACGCTACCGACTAGACGACGCACACACGAGTGCACGGCTTGGGAAAGTGTGCGGGCTTATATGAGAAGGCTTTGAGAACGGGGCCCGACAAGGCCATCGCGTTCCGCTCTTAAGGCGGCGGTCCCACGGCGGCCATCTTGAACAAGCCATTAGTTCAACCACTAGATGGCGGCACTCATCCGTGTGGCCAGAAAGCAGGCTCGTGGCAGTGATGTTCCTCCTCTGCTCTTAATTTCCTCCTTTCTGCTGCTCGCCCGTGCACGTTCAGCGCTCAACGCGTGCTCCCGCTGACACAAATGCCAGCAAACGTGCCAGTGGTGCTAGCAGTGCCCAGTTTGCACAGAAGCGGAGCCCAGCTAGCTCATCGACCCGATCGAGAGTGCCTAGCTGGGCAAAATTTGTTTTTTGATCCTGGCTTTGTTCCACGCTGCAGGGTTGGCAAAGCAATTTCGTTAGAGGCTCACAAATCAGTAGCTATCGTTTTAACTATTAAAGCATTAAAAACATAGTCATTCAATCAATGAAGAATGTTATCAAACGATAAAGAACATATATAAGACATGCCTTGTCAGCATTTTGCGAATGAAAGAGGTTTTGCATGACATAAACCTTTAAATTCATTTTCGTTGTAAGTCGGAGCGCAGCTGGTCAATGAGGCCAGTCAAGCAAAGCCAAACAACTCTACGTCACGGAGCTCAACGTCTTATAGTGCGTTTTTTGTCCCCGGTCTAAGGAATCAAGCGCAAACCATGGACCATGCCCTTGCGCTTTTAGTATGCGTGTTTGTGCTTGTGTGCCTTAGTCTTTGACTGCATTTTGATCTATGATAAAACAAGCAATAGCAGACTCTTTTTCAAGACGGGTGTTCAGAGGGACGCTCCATAAAACTCATCATTTTGATGATAGTTTAATTAAACTTGATTATCAGTTATCTGACCTTATAAATAACCACCCCAAATATTGTTGAAATAGTACGCCGAGGTCGAAGAATCTGCATGTTCAAGAAAGGAGTAAAAGTGTATTTTTAGTCCCAATGACCTAAACTTAAAAAAATGTTAGTCGGGTGGGTAGCAGATTTCAAAGTGTGTTTTATAGTGCTTTTAATATTTTTTCATTAATAATTAAAGTAGTTGATAATTTGATGTTGAGAAAAGTATACCAACGTCTTACATGTATATAATATATGGGTGGTTTCATCTCAAATCGGGCAGGCTAAAAGGGTCTAATTTTTAATTTTCACGAAAAAAAATATATGTTTTGGGGGCATTTCTCAAATGAAGGAGGGCGCAAACCGCATGTTCCCCAGATTTTTTGTTCTTGAGTTACAAAGCGTAGAAGCCGCAGTGGCAGCAACTAGTGTTTTTGCCTGCCGTCACAGGTCGCGTGTTTGACACCCTCTCCTGGCGCTAGTGTTTTTTCTACACCCGTTTAACTTTTTTACCTCAATTAATAGGTACTATAAAGATACCTTGACGTATTCAAATGCTTTTATACATTTAAGTATTTTCTAGAAAAAATGTCAAACTCGTCACTCCGGTCGCTTTTTGGTCAAATTTGACAGGTCATTGCTTTGTCTCTACTTGAGGTAAATTTTTTTTCTTTGGCTCTACAGAAAGAAAAACAATCTAGAAATGCAATATTTTGGTTGTATGTTCACACATTTCACGTGATTGCGGCTCAAATAGAAGACATACAACCAAAATATTACATTTCTAGATTGTTTTTCTTGTAGTCGACTAATATATCTAAAAGAATTTAAAAAATAAAAATTTATAAAAATGGGGTTTTTGAGAAAATCGAGCTCAAACTTTAAACATTTGTTATTTCTTACAAGGTTTACGTGAAGGTAGCGGAGCGGCTACTCAACAAATCATAATTATATTATTATATCTATAATGGGCTTGCTTTGGGCTTTCTGTAGAGCCAAAGAAAAAAAATTTACCTCAAGTAGAGACAAAGCAATGACCTGTCAAATTTGACCAAAAAGCGACCGGAGTGACGAGTTTGACATTTTTTCTAGAAACCAATTAAATTTATAGAAGTATTTGAATACGTCAAGGTATCTTTATAGTACCTATTAATTTAGGTAAAAAAGTTAAAAGGGTGTAGAAAACACATTAGCGCCAGCAGAGGGTGTCAAACACGCGACCTGCGACGGCAGGCAAAAACACTAGTTTCTGCCACTGCGGCTTCTACGCTTCGTAACTCGAGAACAAAAAATCTAGGGAACATGCGGTTTGCGCCCTCCTTCATTTGAGAAATGCCCCCAAAATATATATTTTTTTCGTGAAAATTAAAAATTAGACCCTTTTAGCCTGCCCGATTTGAGATGAAACTACCCTTATATATATGGGTGATTTCATCTCAACTCAGGCACGGATATAGGGTCGAATTTTTAATTTTGACGAAAAAAATATATGTTTTGGGGCAATCCCTAAAATAAAAGAAGACGCAAACGGCAATGTCGTCGGATCTTTTGTTCTCAAGTTATGGACCGTTGAAGCGGTCAAGGTGGAAACTGACGTTTTTCCAGCTTATCGGAGGTGCCGTTTTTCACTCCATCCCTTTTCCATACTTTTTACGCTACATCAATATAACTTTTTGGGAACACTCTAGACTTAGGCTTTTTCATGCTAATTATGTGTCTAGGTCATAACATGTTTAGTTATTTATTTTTTATTTGTCAAACCGCCTCTCTGCGACGATATTTGACGAAGTTCAGCAAGCTGTGCTGTGCGACCTAATTAACATATTCTTATGATCTTTAAATCACCGTAAAGCTCCAATTAAGCTCTTTCTTTTGATTATACTTTCAATATTTTGAGATAAGTATATAATGCGCTACATGTGCCTGAAAAACGAAAATTTTGAAAAACTAGCAAGTTTGGAGTCGATTTTCTAAACAAACCCACTTTTTATTTCTTTTATTTTTTATTCACGGTTAGTTGATATAGTAGTCTATCAGAAACTACCAACAGAAATTGTAATATATTGTTTGTATTGCCGCTATTAAGTCTCGAATCTCGTGCTATGAATGTTTTGAACGGGACTTCGCACAGGCGCTCTGCTGAGCAGAAATTTGGCCTATGTAAGGTTTTCTATTTATCGTTAGCAGTTACCTCAATATCCAACCAAAAACACTAATAAAATTTGGAGTAGTGTACTTAAAAAAAGTTTACTTCAAAGTCCGTATCCACAAGTGCGGGCACATCGCTTATTCCTCCCAATACGGGGGAATGCAGATCGTTAGAGAATTCCTCTGGGGCCTTTTGCTTTCGGCTTTGAGTTTGGAATACCGAACTTGACATGTAATTGTCATATTTTCTTATGTCAAACAGATATGCAGTGCATATACATATGTACGATTTAGTAACTGACGCTTACGAAGTACGGTTTATTTTGTGCGCGTACGGACTCTTTCGTAAAATAACAAGCATTTCGTCGCGTGTAAGGCTTCAAACGTGTTAGTCATGTGTTTAGGTTTCATTTCTATTTTCAGTGATTCATGCCGGGTTACTTAGACTTTTTCTTCTTGACTTAAGTTTGTCCGGTAGTCTAGATGTTACGTATCTTCTCCGTCAATACATAGGGCGAAGCTCACACACCTTGCAAATCACGCCAGTGCCAAGTAAATATATATTGTTAGGATGAATATTGTTGCTTCACTGGCTTTTACGCTCAGATATTGAGGTAAGTACTAACATTAAATAGAAAACCTTACATACGTCAAAATTCTGCTCAGCTAAGCGTCTATGCGAAGTCCCGTTCAAAACTCTCACAGCACGAGAGTCGAGTCCTAATAGCGGCCATACAAACAATATATTACAATTTCTGTTGGTAGGTCCTGACAGATTACTATATTACCTAACTGTAAATTAAAAATGAAAGAAATAAAAGGTGGGTCTTTTAAAAAATCGACTTAAAACTTGCAAGTCTTTCTTTAGAAAAACTTGCAAGTTTGAAGTCGATTTTCTAAAAAAAAACCCACCTTTTATTTCTTTTATTTTTTATTTTTTTATTTTTTATTTACATTTAGGTAATATAGTAGTCTGCCAGGAGCTACTAACAGAAATTTTAATATACTGTTTGTATGGCCGCTACTAGAACTCGAATCTCGTGCTGTGAGAGTTTTGAATGGGACTTCGCATAGACGCTCAGCTGAACAGAATTTTGACCTATGTAAGGTTTTCTATTTAATGTTAGTACTTACCTTAATATCTTAGTGTAAAATCCAGTATAGCAACAATATTCATCCTAACAATATTTATTTACTTGGCACTGGCGTGATTTGGAAGGTGTGTGAGCTTCGCCCTATGTATTGACGGAGAAGATACGTAACATCTATAGACTCCCGGACAAACTTAAGTCAAGAAGAAAAAGTCTAAGTAACCCGGCATGAATCACTGAAAATAGAAATGAAACCTAAACACATGACTAACACGTTTGAAGCCTTACACGCTACGAAATGCTTGTTATTTTACGAAAGAGTCCGTACGCGCACAAAATAAACCGTACTCGTAAGCGTCAGTTACTAAATCGTACGTATGTATATGCACTGCGTATCTGTTTGACATAAGAAAATATGACAATTACATGTCAAGTTCGGTATTTCAAACTCAAAGCCGAAAGCAAAAGGCCCCAGAGGAATTCTCTAACGATCTGCATTGAGAGGAAGTAAGCGACGTGCCCGCAATTGTGGATACGGACTTTGAAGTAAATTTCTTTTAAGTGCACTACTCCAAATTTTATTAATGTTTATGGTTGGATATTGAGATAACTGCTAACGATAAATAGAAAACCTTACATAGGCCAAATTTCTGCTCAGCAGAGCGCCTGTGCGAAGTCCCGTTCAAAACACTCATAGCCCGAGATTTGAGTCTTAATAGCGGCCATACAAACAATATATTACAATTTCTGTAGGTAGTTTCTGATAGACTACTATATCAACTAACCGTGAATAAAAAATAAAGGAAATAAAAAGTGGGTTTTTTAGAAAATCGACTCCAAACTTGCTAGTTTTTCAAACTTTTCGTTTTTTAGGCACATGTAGCGCATTATATACTTATCTCCAAATATCGAAAGTAAACTCAAAAGAAAGAGCTTAATTGGAGCTTTAAGTTGATATAAAGATCATAAAAATATGTTAATTAGGTCGCACAGCACAGCTTGCTGAACTTCGTCAATTATCGTCGCAGAGAGGCGGTTTGACAAATAAAAAATAAATAACTAAACATGGTATGACCTGGACACATAATTAGCATGAAAAAGCCTATGTCTAGACTGTTCCCAAAACGTTATAGTGATGTAGCGTAAAAAGTATGGAAAAGAGATGGAGTGAAAAACGGCACCTCCGATAAGCTGGAAAAACGTCAGTTTCCACCTTGACCGTTTCAACGGTCCATAACTTGAGAAAAAAAAAATCCGACGACATTGCCGTTTGCGTCTTCTTTTATTGTAGAAATTGCCCCAAAACATATATAATTTTCGTCAAAATTAAAAATTCGACCCTAAATCCGTGCCTGAGTTGAGATGAAATCACCCATATAGTATATTCAGGGTGTTTCAGAGAACTCAGGCCAAATCGCTCCTGCGAAAACTACTCATCGCAACAAAAAAAGGCTTGTGTCGTTTTGGTCCTGGGCCAGTGGCCCATTTAGGAAAATTAGTGAAGTCCGGGATAATTAAGTTGTTAATTATTTTTGCGTAAATAACTTTTTTAATATTGTGTTTAAGGGCATGGTTTTAATTAGAAAATTTCTCAGCATCATCAAAAAACACTAAATCAACAAATTTCAGACCGATAGAAGGCACGTGAAGCATTTTACGTCTTTCTGAAGAACCGCACAAATTCGACGGGTTTTTAAGTTTCGGTTTGCTATCGGAGCGCATCTCTGCCCCGGCGGCACCGCGCCCCGTGGAGAGATAGTGCAACCAGCCTCTGCTGCGTCGCGCGATGACAGCGCAACATAGGTTGGATGCACTATCTCTCCACGGGGCGCGGTGCCGCCGGGGCCAAGATGCGCTCCGATAGCAAACCGAAACTTAAAAACCCGTCGAATTTGTACGGTTTTTCAGAAAGCCGTAAAATGCTTCGCGTGCATTCTATCTTTCTGCAATTTGTTGATTTAGTGTTTTTCGTTGATGCTGAGCAACTTTCTAACTTAAACCATGCCCTTAAACACAATATTAAAAAAAATTAATTACGCAAAAATAATTAACAACTTAATTATCCCGAACTTTGATCATTTTCCTAAATGGGCCCCTGGCCCAGGGCCAAAACGACACAAGCCTTTTTTCGTTGCGATGAGTAGTTTTCGCGGGAGCGATTTGGCCTGCGTTCTCTGAAACACCCTGTATATATATATATATATATATATATATATATATATATATATATATATATATATATATATATATATATATATATATATATATATATATATATACACATATACATACATATACATTCTGTTTGAATGAAACAGAAATGGGGAATTTTACAGTAACGCTGACATTTTATGGTAATGAATGTGATCTCAGTGATGGTGATATGAATGATATATATTTCAAACTTTTGATGAAGTTGATTATTAATTATTGTGACTATGATGCTTAGCTAATGTCAATTTGATTATTTTATGTATAATTGCTTTTCATGCTGACACTGGTCCTGTACACTGTTGAACGCTGTAAAAAGGGGCTGATGGCCTGGTCACAAGACTTTTTAATGCGAAGATATTAATTTCCTCATAACGCGAAAATCCGTTGTCGTCGTCGGCGGCATGACCGAGAGATGGTACCAAAAATTGCCGATGGCGCAAAGAGTAAAAACACGTTAGAAATGCCCAGATTGACGTCCTTTTTGGAACCTGCCAAGTGTCCTTTTTTGTTCCATTTTCATTGGAAAATGGAACCTGCCAAGTGTCCTTTTTTGGAAAGGTCTATAGACCTTTCCAAAAAAGGACACTTGGCAGGTTCCATTTTCAGTGTTCGTGCGTATGGCGCGTGATTTGCTCGCTTTCCGAAGCGACGAACGTGCGCGTTCTGGACTGTGATTTAACACGTGTGGACTGTGATTTTTGTAAACAGTGGAAACGTCTATAGGAGGTATTCACTGGCCGCCATATTTGAGGTCACTGTTTAGAGCGCATGCTCAGAACGAGCTCGCATTAATAGGCTGCCAAGACCGGCAGTCTTGGTGGTGCGGAATGCACGTGGCGAAAGAACTGTGGAAGCTCGCGTTCAGCACGCGCTCCGCAGCCGAGCACACAGGTATGGCCGCCAGTGAATACTTCCTATACTCCGTTACTGGCGCGGGCGCGTGGCTTCATTTATAGTTTCGTTTGCTCGAGAACACGCGCAAAAGATCTTCGAGATCAAACCCCATGCTCGCGCAAGCAGCTTTGCCAGCGTTGTACACTAAGTTCAAAGTCTACGGGGCATTCGTGGTTCGAATGAGGCATGGGATCCAATTCAAAGAGTAGATTTGCATGCGACATATGAAGCACAGATGTCCCGCGGTCTAAGTTATAACTATCACGGCCTCTCGAACCCCCTGTTGGTGCGGCCTGCCGATTTTTTCCGAAAACAAAAGAGCGCGCGTGAGAGGAGAACTTCTCCCATCTGCCGTGGAGGCGCTGCACATCGGCGAGTGGTCTCGTGAGCTGAAAGCTATACTCCGTTTCACCTTATGTTGTACCGCAGACAAGGCTAGAAGCGCGAGCTCATAGCGTTGGGAGCTACTCTTAACGCACGAGAGCTTGTGCCGCCGAGATGTGCCTTATAGAGCAAGGAGCTCGCGCTTGTAGCCTTTCCTGCGGTACATCATAAGGTTAAAAAGAGTATAGAAAAGGCGCCCAACGCGCTCTTACTTCGCGACCCAGAGAAAATATCTGCCCGTCATTGGCTTCGCCGATACCGAGGCGCTGTCGCGGTTGCAAAAGGCCGCAAACATCGCTTGTCCCCCACCCTTGCACCACTTTGCGCGGAGAAAATATCGCAGTTTTACCCTGTGCTCGCATGCGTGGTTTGTGTTTTCGATCGTTTTTTTTGCTCGTTTCTATAGTTTCATGGCGATAACCACTGATGGATGAGAAAGAAGAGACGTAGACAGCCGCCTTTTGTTTGCCTCTGCACAGTTTTAAAGCGTGCAGATGGGTTACGGAGCACGCGATGCCTAAAAACTGTTGCGTGCCGCGTTGTAAGTCAAATGCTGCGAGAGATCCGGAACTCTGCTATCACAAGCTTCCATCTAGAGAGAAATTTTGGGATGCCTGGTTGAAGAACATTTCGCGAGAATGCAGCGAGAAGGGCAGCCGGTGGCAACCAAGCTCCAGGAGCGTCGTGCGCTCCCTTCATTTTAAAGGCCGACGTACACTTCGCGCTTTCCACTTTTGCCCGTCACCTCCTTTCCTATATCCCTTCACATTTTACCTTGCCCCAACCTGGCTCCCCCTCGCAGCTTAGGAGAGGGGAGCGCTATGTGGATTATCTTCCCTGCAGAAAGCCGAGGTTGTACATACAGGCATTTAAGGCGGAGGACTACAAGGTAGGGATGAAGCGGAAGGTACTGCGACCGATAGCGGTGCCGACTCAATTCCCATTGTATTCGTTGTACATGCAACCAGCAGGTTCAAAGAGACGCAGAACGCTTGTTCGTGTGCCACCTAACGCGTCCACGTCGCATGCGAGCGGTAGAAGCCGACAACGCAAAATGCAGTCCCCTGCAGAAAGAAGACAAGCTGTTGATGAGTGCGTGGCTATTGAACCTTGCCTGCAAAAAGAGTTTGAAGTGAAAGAATGTCAGACGTCATTCAATTTGACAGCTATAGGCTTCATGGAAGATGCCAAGAAAAACGCGCACCGCCTTCAAATGCAAGCCAAACGACTGAACGAGCGAATTAAAAAACTGCGACAAACCTGCGACGAATTTCAAGACAGATTTAAGCAAGGAAGGCTAATGTGTAGAACCCGCTAAACTTTGCAGGTGACGTGTCCTGAATGCAAGCTGTAACTTAAGGGAAATGAATCTCGTGACGGAGAATATCAGTTCGTGTTTAGCCTTGACCAAAGAGGACTCAGCTATCCACGACCTGAAGCTGTCTGGCCGTGCAAGCTCGTCTGCACCTTTGTCGAGAGGGCTCTACAGTTGACAGAAATTCGCCGTTCTGGACGCATTGGCAAGGTTCTCTCGAGCGCTGAGCTTCCACACCTTATGGACTGCCCGCTGATGTGGTGTACTAACTGCAGAGACCGGTACCACAGCTAAGAACTCTGCGAGCTTTTTCTCGGGAAGCTCCTCAGACATCTTCTGGCTAACTCGGCTGGTGACCTAAACAGCTCTCTAGAGAATATATTGAGACTTTCGCGGAAGCCTCTTTCCCGAAAGGTATTCCGCTTGCGAACTATATGACTCCCTTGATCTGTTCGTGAACAATGAAGTTTATATTGCAGAAGTTATGCACGAGGAATCCCTTTCTTATTGTCCCTCACAGATAAATAAAAGGCACAGCTCGAGCGTGCTCGAGCATCGGTTAAAATCGTAAATCATACGGCCTAGCTATATCCAACTATAACTCATTACAGTGGTAATAGAAACGGGGACGGGAACAAGAAAACGACAATTCGCTCATACTGCCAGCTGAATGCGGCTCTAACGCGCAGCCTGCAGCTGAGTGAGCTCCTCGCAGAAAGAATTATGTGATTCTATTCGGCACAGATTTGTCACATCATTCATGCAATCTGGCACTCGTTTCAAATGAGACTTGCCGCTTCACGAAAAACAATCTAAATAGTCACACCTAGGGTGCCTACATGTTTCCGCCGCTCCGGAAGCGGAGCGGAAACATGTAGGCACCCTAGCCACACCGGGCCGCGCCTGGCGGACTGCGCCTCTCTCGCCGATAACGAGCGCCACGGCTGGCGCTGCGGGGTAAAGTAGAACTATCGCTCTCACCGGCGGCGCGAGACATACGGCAGGCCGCTCCCAAGGGGAGTCCCTTATCAAGCGGCCGTGTAACTATACTCCATTTCACCTTATGATGTACCGCAGGAAAGACTAGAAGCGCGAGCTCCTTGCTCTAGGGCATGTCTCTGCGGCACAAGCTCTCGTGCTGCGGCTGAAGTCAGCATGTGCGGCGCGTTGAACATCAATCCCTGCATTCTCCTTGATGCTTGGGTAATATAGCAATAGGGAGTATTCACTGGACGCCATATTTGTGGGTGCTATTTAGAGCGCATGCTCTGAACGAGCTCACATTAATAGGCTGCTAAGACCGGCAATCTTGATGGTGCGGAATGCACGTTGCAAAAGAACTGTGGAAGCTCGCTATCAGCGCGCGCTCAGCATTCGCGCACACAGCTATGGCCGCCAGTGAATACTCCCTATAGGTATATTAATAGGTTTCGTACATTGCCATGCATCATAGTTCTAACAAAGTCAAAATGAGATTTTTGTTTGCCTTTGTTAAATTTGTGATAAACGGCAAAATGTACAATTTCAGATTTTAAATCAAGTTTGATGTGTGTTTGAGAACAGTAGAAAGGCTAGTCACACTCACAAATTATTATTTCAGCTGCAGAAGGAAACAGGTTCGTTAATAATTACAAGCAATATGGAACTCCTTTGATTGTTCACAATAGACCCTTTCCGGAATTCAGTGCCATCTGGTGACTCAAATGGCAGTTTGACTTTCACCATACTAATGGCGGCGATGAACCTGTGGTTTGCAGTACTGTATGGGGCACCGTCACTTTCGCAAGTCAACGGTAAATGAGAATGCGCGCGACACTGACCAGTTCTTTTTAAATCTCTTTCAGTGTCGATGGCGAAAAAGATTCAACCAGTCAGAACGAAGCGCCAGCCCACATAGACGCCTTGATAAACTTCTATACATCAAGTGGCTTTGAAGCCGAGTGTGTGCTACTAACAGATTGACTGGGCCCGAGTTAGAAATGAACGCTTACGCAGCTCTTGCACCCGATTCCTGCTTCACGTCGCGCTAACATCTAGAATGTATAGGCATCGAATCATCTGCTTAGGAGCATCTTCGACTTCTTCCTTCATCACTAAACAGATGGCCGCCATTAGTATAGCACATAGGCCATTTTTCAGATGATGATAGTGATCAAAGTTGCCAGTCTGAATTCCGGAAAGGGTCTATAGACCTATTGCTAAATTACCCAAGCATCAAGGAGAATGCAGGGAATGGTGTTCCACGCGCCGCACGCGCACGCCTTCCCCGTATAAAAGATTCGAAGCAATTTCAGTCGGCTCAACAGTTATTTCAAGCAAGTATAATTTCACACATTTTCTATCGCAGTGGTCGGGAAACAGTTGTTCAGGATCGCTCAGGCGACGTTGGGCATGGTTGTGTGGTCGCACCCCTACGCGGCTAAACAAGTCCCATCGCTCCTCGGCGAGAGTGAAGGTCACAAGAAAACCGCTCTCTAGCCCGGACATGGAAGAACATGTCACGGCAGCACTGAGCATCTCGCTTGATTTTATTTCGCAACACTCATTGCGAGGACTCCGAAGAACGAAGGAGAAGCGCGAGGGAACTTCACGAGTTGTGATTCTGGTCCGGCTTGCTAAAAAAGCGTCTCGACTGAGACTGAGTGAAAGAAAGCACTGCGAAGGGTTGAGCGCGCGACTGTATTGAAACGCGGCTTGGGTGCCACTCAGCTCGAGTGCTGCCTTTGGCATTGCTTTCTTTCCCACAGTCTCAGCTGAGTCGCTGTTTCTAGAAAGTCGGACATGGCTGCTTATAATTAGTTGCAAAGGGCAAGAGTCATGGTTGGTGTAAAGCCCAAAGTGGAAGCTTGAAGTCGTTGCATTATTAAACCAACACCATGAAAGTTGATCGTCTGACATTGTTCTTATTTGAATAAATGAAATAAAAATTAATCCAAAGAAAGACGACCTAGTGAGGGTTTCGCACATGTGCAACGGTTTTGATAGAGCACTTCATGAAAAGGGGGTTTATTAAACCCGTTTCCTGAGCCTCAGATTTGAGCCACGATGACTGGCTGTTTGTTGCCTTACTATGAGGATCAGTCACTGCGGTTTGCACGTAACACTCTCCGTAAGTTGTCTACGGGCAGAGTAAGGTTAAAACTAAAAATCACAAATCCCTGCACGATGGCGAACAAAACAGAACCAGCGCGGTTGGAAAGCTGGAACCTTAAAAAAAAAATGTCTGTTAAAAATCTTGGAGTGGAGGAAAAAAAAAACTCCTTCGTCGTCACCATAATATGGAGTTAAATATTTGCACCTTTCGTGGTGTCGGAACATGGTGGACAGCATTGAATAGCTTATTTGTAGGCTCTAGGCGTTTTCGAGAACTTGCTCGTGACCCTTGTAACGCGCTTCTCGTTTTTTTTTTTTATTTTGCAGGATTAATCGTGACTTACTGCAAGAACGAGGAAGTAGCGCGAGGAAATATTTGAGAAGAGAATCCTCTGCGTCAGGGACAGAATCAGCGCCACTTTGCCTGAACTTCTCAACCTCGAATTTCAGCCATCATTCAAAAGATGGCGCTAGTGCGCGTCGTCTGCTAAAACATGGGTCCTTTTTACTATTTAGGACAATTAGTATGCTTTCAAAAAATTGCAATCACAGAACATGATTTTATTTAGAACGAGAAAAGCACTAATTAAAGAATCGTTGCTTAAATAGCTGCCCTCTTTTTTGAAACCGGTTTCTTGCGTACAGAGTCGAGCTTCAAAATAGCCCCATGATTTAAACATATTTTAAACAAATCTGAATATGAATACGAAAAAATCACGCTTCTAGTGAACTAGCTCAGTTTCTCTAGCATACAATTAAAAACAATTTGGTCAGATGCCAGAACGCTGTCTGAGAAAACCAAGAACGCGTTAAGGGAATTCTTAGAAATTTTACCATAATCAAGTTGTGTTTACAAGAAAACGGCTAGCGGTGCACTTCTAATATTCTGTATTCTGAGTTCCTATGTTCACCACAAGCATGCCCTTAAATGTCGTTGCTGCGTTATGATGTGAAACTGAGTTACGAGACTTCAAAATCACATAAAAAAGGCTCTTTTTGAATAAATATTAAAAAATGTGAGCGTGCTAATTAACAAAAACACGTATGCACGGAACTAGACGAGTTCTTCTTCTATTCAATAAAAAAATAAGAACGCGTCTTGAATGCATTATAAGTCTAGAAACTTGGAATTCATAGAGGTATGTCTTTGAAAATATCAAAACTTGCACTTTTTGTTTTCTTATTGTGCGTTAAGTTTTCAAAAATGCGTATCATATTTTGCACTAAAAGAATGATGATGAATTGGCGATTTATGTGCAAAAAGAACGAATTACGTAACACGCGCACAGACGCGACATTTGCACAGCAAACAGGAGCGTGAGCAGAGCTGCCACCGGTTTTATAGTTGGGGCCGTGGGACCGAGGCGAAGCTTAAGCGTCCTCCAGGTTTTTTTAATTTAATTTCAGCAATAAAAATGATGTTTTTATGATACCAAGGCGCGCAGGAATGCTGAAATACTAAGAAAACCAGACTGCATATACAGAAGCCGATCGCGAAGGCATGTGTCATTATTACAAACTTATATAATGTTTTGATGGTAAGTATAACTACAATTTGTAGAAAACGCAACAGTCTCCACTGTCACCAACTGTGTATGTCCTTGAGGATTTTTTTTTTTTTTTACAGCGTTAGCTGTTTTGAGTTTGTTGTACTCTGCCAGTGTCGTGTCGCAGAAAACAAACGGAACATGCGCGCGCTCATTGCAGTTGGCTTTGGCGCCGGAAGAGGGCGCACCTGTTCTTTCTCGTCTTTGGTAACCCGTTCGCTCGGAGATCGCATTTACCCCGGGTGCTAGGATGGAACGAATTCGAAGTCAAGATCATGCTGTGTGTGAACGTGAAGCGTCACGCAGAAGAGAACGTTACCGAGCGAAGAATGGACAGGCTGGTGCAACCAAGCAATTTGTCCAGCGCGTCTGCGAGAACGTGCTTGGTGCTATAACTGTTTTGTGTGTGATCGATTGTGGTTCACGCGAGACCTGGTGTCTTTGCCGGCGGCTTGCCGCGAGCTTTTTGAGTCGTCGTACCGGGACAGTACCCTGACTGCCTTCAGGATGTGTTAGTGTCACTGAGTACATGTGTCAGAGTACCGCATCCCCATTCTTTAGTATTTTGTCGACAACAGACTCACTCTAGCCGAGCATGTTTTGAATGGCTGCGACTTGGTTGGACTACAGAAGTCACGTGACACGTGTACGGTCATGATTATCATCATTGTTTTTAATCGCCGCCATGAGCCACCATCTTGTGAACAGCCAGCTTCTACTGTAATACTCTGGGTCGTTTCTTTTCAACCGCTTTGTGCCGTGACGCACACAGTTTTAGGAAATCACATCTTAACGTTGCGTCTTCCGAGGCATCTACATGCCTGCTTGCTGTGCCTTTCGGTGCAGAATGAGGTCATAGAACGGTAAAAGGCTCTTCCGCTTACCGTCAGGCAACAGCGCTACTGCAAAGGGAAGGAGGTGCTTGACTTGCCATTATTCAAGCAATGTAGGACGGAAGTTTTGTGAGGCGAGTGTATTTCACTGGTCTTCTCCGCGTATCGCTGTAGCCTCGCAACCAATGAGGCTGCTTCGCTTCGTATGAAGAGTATAAACCACTGTAAGCTAAGATTAGCTTTGCATACAAAATTGCAAGCACGAATGTCCGGGTGACTTAATGCAATTTAAGCAAACACTCTTGTGTAACTAGGCTCTGAGGCGGTTGTCATCGGAGTTTTTTTTTTTTTTCTTGATTACATTTTTTTTCTGCTTTGTGGCACAGCAAATCACCAATGAAGTCTTGACAGCCCAGCCTTAGATAACTATGTCACTTGATACCCCGAGTGAAGGAGATGCATCTTGCTGCTCAGGTAGTATGAACGGTGGTACACACATCCTTGGTGTTTCCCGATTTAGAAAGATTGATTTTATATCATGCCATTCTGTTGCTCACCTCAGTTTCATTTGTCTGCATTAACCATTTGCAGAAAGAATCTTCACGAGGAAATCATTGCTGGACTTCGCTGCAAGTTACATCTGGCCAGCTTGAGACCTTTCATTCAATTCTGTTCCTGTCCAGTCCCGAACATTTTGTACGCAGTTGTAAATAAATAGATAAAATGCTGCTGCGTTTATACGGCGGCCTTATGCATGATTGAAAAGTGTAAACAAAATAACAACAACAAATTCCAGGGGCTCAATGTGATGACAAAAATAAGCGGCTAAGCTCGAAGCGACAAAGTTCGCCACGGCAAAGGGAGTACGGCACGGGCCACCCATGTCGAGTGAATTATTAGACTTGTCTGGGTATTTAGACAGTAAGAGGTGACTCATTTCAAAATTAGATATTTTGACCAGTGCGATATGACTGCTCACCTGAACAACGGAGTAATCATTACACGAGTGCAGCTAGACAATGTAAATGATGTCGTAAATTGTTTAAGATGCTATCCACAGCACCACACACTCTCCCGAAGGACATTTCGACAACGTCAAGATCGCGCTATCGTACAGTGTACCAGGCACGTAGCCAGGATTTTGTTTCGGGGGGGCCCGCCCATGACAAAATGGTGTATGAGGGGGAGGGGGGAGAGGAGGCCCCAGCAAAATGGAAGATTTCGGGGGGGGGGGGGGGGGGCGGGGCCCGGGCCCCATGGGCCTCCCCCCTAGATACGTGCCTGCAGTGTACTATACAAGGTTCTAAAAGTGGTGGCATGGATATGTGCCACGGCACGGAACTTGGGTGTTTCCGTACTCTGAGAACCGATTCAGTGACTATAAGGTGCATGCTGAGCTTATATGCAGTGTTCGTGCTGGCAAGATCCCGAATCTCGTCACGTGCTACGGGTATGCACACCCGCACATGCCAGAGGGTGCCAGCATCAAGGAGAATGCTGGACATGTAGGTTCAGACGTGCCGCAAGCGCTCGCCTTTCCCTTATAAAAGGTTCGATGTAAATAACCAAAATAAATTGTTGACGAACGCGCGTGCAAGATACCATTTTTTAGGCTTTTACTTTAGAAGAGTTACTGCTGCAGACGCCAGCACGTGCAGCGCGTGCACGCAGCATGCTCCTTGGCGTTTGGGTATTTTAGAAAAAAGGTATAGTGGACCTGGTGGGTGAGGGTTTGACATCCGCTCGGTGCTCTAAGCCTTTCACGCAAGGATGGGGCGGCCGAACCATACACCGGAGCACCATGCAATATCATCGAAATATCGCAGCAGCTGACGCTGTTCCTTCGCATCACGTCACGTGATCGTCCGCGAATTTTATTTCTTTTGGCTTGGGGGCGTTTTAGAAAGAGGATATGACATTCTGCACAAAGCGTACATCCCAGACCACGTGACGTCACGTGATCACACGAAATTACCACGCGACTCTCGTGAACTGATCCTCCGTGCAGAGAGTAACACGCACACACACACGCACGCACGCACGCACGCACGCACATATTTATTTTTATTTATTTCAGTTTACCCCGCAGCGCCAAAGGCATTATAGTACATTTGCGTATAAGATGACATAGGACCTGCGTACACAATGTACAAATAAGCAAAAACACAAGCTCACAGGTGAATATACACTTGCACTATATATATATATATATATATATATATATATATATATATATATATATATATATAAATATATATATATATATATATATATATATATATATATATATAATGACTTTTTTTAAATCAAGTCATGATCAAATTTATGGCCGGGAAAGAAAGGCTGCAAAACAGCTTGACGGGTCCCCGGCCTCCTACAATAACAAACAGCAGCTAAAAAAATAAAAAATAAGAATAATAAAGAAACTTTTAACTTAAAACATCCAATTAAAATTAAAAAAAAAAATACAACGAAAAAGGAAGCGCGTGGTTTAAGACAATATACGGTTCGATGAAATATATGCATTAACAATTTGCAAATAGATCTCGTGTATTATGAATGATTAGAGATTGCATGCTCCGAATGCGAATGATAAAACTGTTGAACAGACACGGAAGAGTTTATTTTAACACGTGTTTTTCCATAATTATTTGGGTGGTTCGGCCCCCCATCATCTTTCTCCCAATGTTCAGCGTGGTGGTTAGGGTATGCTGAAACGTTTTTGGTCAGAAATGGAAGGGTGCACTCAGAAATCGCGAGTTTCTATTATCCATGACTTTGAGACTAGTGCTTAACCTATAATTATATAAATTATGTACTGGTTACAATTGAAAATCGCTTCAGTGCACGATGCACAGAAAATGTGTAATAAAGGCTTAATGGAGGCCTCTTATAGATCATGCACGAGGCTTGTAGTATACTCTCCTCGTCTTTGTCCAAATTGTGATTGAGTACCTGTTCGCGAGAGGCTAGAACAAGAAGACGAATCCGTCCATACATGAAGCTAGACGGAGCCGTCTGCAGCTTCATCTGCTGCCCATTGTCTGGCGTTACTACCTGCGTATGTAGCACTTGAAAAGACCTGTTCACTCCAATAAAAATTTCTAGGATTGGTCATGCGCGCGAATTATGAATTACGAACCTGTTCATTCGTCCGAATGAAGAGCCTTTGTAAAACGATAGAAATAATAGACAGGCGAGCCGGTGAGTTCTCATGACTAGGTCATAGTATAGTTTAGATCGACGGATAATGTCACAGCAGTGTCTTTCGAACTAAGAAAAACAAAATCCGTCAAAAGACAGAACAGGGACAAAACTACGTCGGGAGGCGGAACAGATACAAACTCCGTGTAAAGATGGATCAGAGACCAAATCTGCTAAGACACAGGACAAAAACACAGCTACTCACGGTGCGTGGCAGGTCTGACGCGTCCCACGGAGTGTCATAGTTGTCGTCGAAGACGCGGGGGTCATGGACCCACCGAGGACTGTACGTCCCGGACAGAGAGGGTCTGGGCGGCATGCTCGAAGCAAACTTCGTGCGACGACCTAGAACGGCAAGTCCACTTCCTCTGGTAACGCAGTCAAGCGCTCGTGCATCTTGAGCGCTGATTAAAGTTCTGCGCGCGCGTGACTCCTCCCCTCTCCGGAAACTCCCACAGAAGCCCTTTGTTGCTGTTTTTGTTTGCAAGAAAACCACTGCCCATACACGTGCTAGGTCACAGCCCAGCATGCATGCGTACGCCGCTTCGTAAAGCGAGCAAAGCACACGCCATATACGCCCGAGCACCGAAAATGGCACCGCTCGGAGGCGCGCTTGCGCGGAAGCTACCATGCAGTCTGACGAGACAAGAATCGCAGAGCTTCTCATTTGGATGTCCAGCGCATGTCCTCGTTGTGGTGCTTTGGTTGCGCGTGCTGGGAGCTCACAAGATGCCCAAGTGTTATCGAAGGCACGAAACTTGGGCGCGAGTCGTCACAACCCCGCTAATGTATACTACCTCCTGGTCGTTCTTAAGCTGTCAGGGGCTTATTGCAATACGAGATCTTGAGTAAAAGCTCTGCCTCCAACGAGAGATTTTTTGGAGCGCAGCACTAAAAGCCGGTTCACACATGCAGCGAAGCGCTGATGCAGCGCTGCTCACGGCGTCAGTCACTTATCGTCTGCGGTGAGCAACAGTTTTGTTGGTGCGATACAAAGCTGGTGAAAACTCCCGTCAGCAAACGCTTAGCGCGAGGTTAGCACCATACTTGTAGCGCTCCGCTGCATGTGTGAACAGGCCTTTAGGGCGCCCGTCTCCGGCTTGAGCGGCGTCGCCGTCGCCGTCGGCATAACTGCGCGTTGCATTATGGGACGTTTCCCATAATGACGTCACACGTGACGTCACGAAGGTCACTAGGGTAGCGTGTGACGTCACGAGTGACGTCGCTCGTAACCGCGCATTGCATTATGGGACGTTTCCCGGGACGTCACACGTGACGTCACGTGTGACATCACTAGGATCACGAATGACGTCACGAAGGTCACGACCTTTACGAAGCCTTCACGAGTGATGTCATTAGGGTCACGAGTGACGTCACTAAGGTCACGAGTGACGTCACGAGGGAGGAGGAGGGAAGGAGAATGAGGAGGAGGAGTGGAGGGGGAGGAGAGGGTACGGAGGAGAAGGAGGGGCATACCCTCCTCTCCGTACCCTCCCCTCCTTCTCAAGAGCTGCGCTCTAATTCGGCATTACAGGGGGTTGTAACCGTCTTTCATTTTTTTATATTCACTAACAGGGCAGGGAGGTCTTTCAGCCGTCTCGCCTCCAGTACGGACTTCGTACCTTCGATACCGCTTCGGTGTCTTGTGAGGCTTTGACGCACAGGGAAAGCACGACGTAAGGCAATGAGCACGCGTGTTTGATGCGGATCATGGTGGAAGAAGAGGTGTCTGAACGGCACCGCCTCTCCTCAGAGTAAGTGTGTCGAAGGTTTGCTACCATTTCTGACAAACGCCGTGAGATGACGCAGTATGACAGAAGCTCGCTAGGAACCGTCATTTATTGCGCACACGTTTTCAAGGATTCGAGGTGCACAACCGCGTCTACGTGAGGAGCCCTAACCCTGCCCCTGCCGGGAGAGGCGCAAAGCCCGAGTGGAATTTCGACCCCCTTTCTGGCCTTTTTCTGACGCGAGATTTCTTCTTCCGCCGTGATGCGTATCTTGTCCTGTGGATCTTATCTTGCAAAATGCTGTACAGTTGAACCTCGATTTAACGAAGTCACCAGGACCCGGTAATTATTTCGTTAAATCGGGAACTTCGTAAAATCGGGTTTCGTTAAATCGAGGTTCAACTGTATTTCAATCTGATCCGTGTTTTATAAAAAAAAGAGAAGCGAGTATGGCGGCGTACCTCGAATGATCATGGCTCTCTTGACGCACGCCCAGGAGATGACGATGGACAGCGTGACCAGGGTCACGCAGGCGATGATGACGATGAAGAAGTAGCTGCGCATGTAGAAAGGGCTCTCCTGCTGCAGGTTACCGGAAAGGAACCGGTTGGTGACTGCAGGAATAAAAATATTATGCGGTGGTCAGTAACAGCTAGCACATTCAATCTCCGATTGATCCTGTTTTCCCTTTAACAAATGAAAAGCTGTCATCAAAGATGTTCATGTGGTAAAATATTTGGGGGCATCACCATAGGCGGTCAAAATCAAAGTGAAATTTGGGGGGTTTTACGAGCCCAAATCAACGAATCGCGTTCGGTACGCTCCAGTGAATGACTGAAGATCCACTTTGACTCTGGGGAAAGTACCGGCCTTATGGTACGTTTACACTTGCGGATTCGCGGCCGAATCCGCGCAGGCAGAAAGTGGATTTGGGAGCCTAATGGCGAGTTCGACTCGTTGCTAGCGGAAAATTTGGATAGGGGACTCGGACTGATCCAGATCTTCCACCAGCGACGAGTCGATTTCGCCACCAGGCTCCCAAATCTCCTTTCCGTTTGCGCGGATCCGCCCGCGGATCCGCAAGTGTAACGAGCGGTCCAATGAAACCAAGCCGCAAAACGGGCCCGCAAGAATAAAGGAGGCGGAACCTCCTCCGCCCAATCTCAGCCCGCTTAAGGTTTGCGAGGAGGGTGGACCACCTCCCCTACTTGGCCGAAAGGGCTCTCCGGCGCTTTGCGCTTCTCTCTGGGGCCGGGAAAAGATGGATATTTTCAACTTTGGACCGCAATGCGGGAGCCGCAAAACGTCACTCCTATCCCGCCGGATTTCTCCGGGACCCGTTTTCTCCTGTTAAGCGACTTGGTTCGGACCGCGCTTAAACGCGCCATCAATAGGGGGGCGCCGCACACCTCTATTAGATTTTTTTTTTTTTTTGCTTTTTGATTTAGTTGAACACGCGTCCGACATGCTCGATCGCCGTCCGTTTTTGGAATGCGGTCCTCAGTTGACATACCGCTCACGTTGGGCCCCTACTCACATGCTTGCTTACAACGAGATGGCGTGCCTAGCAGACATGGACATATAAAAAGGAGGGGGAGGGGGGGAGGCGCCATGGCCGGAGTTTGCCCAGGGCGTTTAATGATGCAAGGCCGGCGCTGCCTGGTATCTTATGAAGCGTAACCGAAATTGCGGTTACACGGCACCCCCTCCACAATAATCCTCCGCTATAGATTGCGGGTATCTCGGCTGGAATTCCAACCTGCTCACCTGGGAATCCGTAAACAAACCAAGCCCCCCCCCCAGCCCCCCCCCCCCGCCCCCGCCCCCCCCCCAACCCGACCCCCAGCAATTTTCTTGTGTAGGTATAAAGCGCGTGTGTTTGCTACTGTACGCTAATCTAAAACCCGTTAGCAACTACAACGAATTGCAGGCTACCTTGGTTACGGAGAGGCCGACAACTCACATTTGAGCCTGGTAGATTCCGTGATGGAGTTGGAGTAGGCACCCCGACCGAAGCGGTTGTAAGCGGCCAGCCGAAAGCTGTACTTGACACTGCTCTCCAGGTCGGTCACACTCGCGACGCTCGTGGTGGCCGGAAAGTGTTGCAAAGACACTTCGTCCGTGTAGTCCCGTCGAGTCTCCAGCACGTACTCTGTAGATGTGAACGAAGAAAGTGCGAATTCGATTTTTGGCTTACAAAGGGCGTAGATGCAGAGAACGTCGAAGGGCTATCCACACAGAACACGACTCCCTCCTATACTTTTAGCGCACACGACTTTACGCTCCACAGGATCGCACGCACACTTCCCCCGCTGATCCGCTTTTCCACTAATTTTCTTTCCGCGCGCGCTCATGGGGAGTGGATACAACGTTTGTGGTGCACGACAAAAGTTGTGTTCAGGGTGGACAGCCCTTTATGCACTTCAGCAGGAGTCGGCAACCTTTTGCTGCAGTGGGCCAAATCGCCGCAAAGTGGGGACGTAGTGGTCCGAATGGGGAAACGGAGATGAGGAGCGGGTGATCCCCCCCCCCCCCCCCTCCTCATCTTTCACTTTTATAAACTGATCCCAGTTTATAAAAGTGAAAGATTAAAAGAATGGTGACATATTTAAAGTCATATGCAAATGGGTTCTTTTAATTCAGACAGACGTAACGCAAGATTGCTCGAGCCCCCTCTCAGTAAGATTTTGGGTGTTCAGTATCAATGCGAACATTCGCACTAAACTCATAACTGGAAGTCGTAAAAAAAATTCGGAGGTGCTCATCTGTCATTCGCAAGACCCATGCTTGGCTTCACAGTTTTTCATCTTGAAAAAGTGTGTTCGCAGATATGTACTTGCTGTATCGAACATTTCGATGAAGGCCACTCCGAGGTTTTGTAGATTTGCAAGCTTTAATTCAGGGAGGCCAGTGGAAAACTTAACGTGGTCTTTGGCTGCGAATGCACTCTTCAGTGCAATGTAAAGTATTTTAAGGATTCACCTGTCACCATCAAATCCGTATCTAATTATGTCCATCATTTAGTTGTGAGCTGTGAGCTGCACGGCGTGTGCCAAAGGATATTATTTCGAGGACTCACTGTCAGCATCAAATTTCTAGCTAACAACAAAATGGCGAATTGACGTCACGTGAAAACACCCTATAGGACAAATCTGGTGCTTGGCACATTTTCTTTACGACATTCCAATCTATTTTAGAAGCTCAGATTATTATCACCGTAGTCCAATACAAATGAGAGCGGGAGATCTAGCGACGCATTGCCCGGTTTTCTGAACTTACGCAAGACAGAAGCATTGTGGGCGTTTGGGATCTTCCAGCTCAAGGTGACCATGGACTCTTCGGTCTTGACTAGATAAAGTGTCGGAGCCGGCGGTGGATCTGAAAACGTCGACCACAAAGTCGTGTTATCTTTCAGGATTCATGTAACAGCAAAACCTTCACCCCGTTCGTGATCCAGTTAACCTCCTAATTAAATCATTGGCTTCGTTGTCAACCAATTGAGAAATAAATAGACAGCATGAGACTTCTACGACGTGGCAGTTAAAACATATATGTGGTGGGCCAACTAATTTTTTTTTATTTCTTTTTCTATATACATCGACGCGTCTTTAATATGGACACCTCCGTTCCCCGAATAAAGCGTCCATGATGTGAGTAGTCCATAATAACGAGACACAAATGCACGCATTTACCCAGTTCGTCCCCGTAAATGTTGTCTATCTACTGGGGTATGCATATTAACGGCGTCCAACGAGACACGACTGTATACTGCCAGCATTCTGTATGAGCATCAAGGCAGGAAATACATACATAAACGTAAATTAAAAAACAACATGACAGCAAAGTAAAAACAGCTACTAGACAAAAAAAAAAAGCTTGTGTAATGTGTCGTCAAAAATAATCAATGAGCTGAATTATAGCCTCCATTATACTGACAAAGCCTGGCAGATCGCAACGAGAAGCGGCCGCCGAAATGGAAAAGGGGGAGCAGCAGAGAACGGATGAGAAGAGAGCCACGTGACTGGCGCCCCGCTGCTGCGAGGCGCCGAAACACACTTCTCCCGAGCGAACAAGTGTGTTTCGGGTCTTCGCCGCTCCAAAAGCTGTGCGCTGACGTCCAGGTTCTCCGAGAAATGGCGCTTTGATGCTCTGTGCTACAAGATCCTCGCGCTCCAAATCTGCGACCGGGCACTCTATGGCTTCGTCGTCGAACTGCCAGGCTTTGGAGGCTATGGCTGAGCACACTTCTAGGGAGCTTGTTGTATTCGGTCATGGTGTTAGTATATACAGTCTCTGGAAAGTTCCTTCGAATAATGCGTTTACCGTCCAACCCGGTCGCCCGTGCATTCATAGTGGTCCCGAAGTGGCAACAATGGACCTTTTTCACATACCGACGGCACCAGGCGGTGGCTGCACGAACTAAAAATCGAGGAAGTGACCTACCTGCGCTACCAATCGATAATGGGAGCTACGCTACCAGTTTCTTCGCTCTCCGAGCAGCGGCGCGTGCCCAACGCGACTCTAAAGAGGGGGATCTGTGGCGTCCACCCAAACGTCATGTTTTTCTTTCCGTCCACTTTCTTTTTTTTGTGTAACACAATTATATATATGTTGCAATTACGTGTTCTACTCGCTGATCGACAGGCTCCTTCCGAATTTCCTCGATTTCTATTGCCGACTTCCGCCGCTTTGCATCGAGTGCTCGCGCGTGCGCAGAACGCTTCTCGGAAAAGGTCCATTGCGTCACGGTTGCCGGCGCGTTGTCTGCCGCTCCACATTTTTCATTTCGGCTGCCGCTTCTCGTGGCAATCTGCCAGGCTTTGTCAGTATATAGGAGACTATGGTTGAACCCATCAGTCGGAGACGCGTTCCATCGATCCGCGCTGGACTCGAGGAAATGTGCGACCCGTACCTCCGGACAGTGTGATGCACTGCATCTCCCGAGACGCCGGTCCCGAGCCGGCAGAGTTGAAGGCCCTCACGACGAAGCTGTACACCGTGTTGGGGCTGAGATTCGTGAAGGCCCTGCCAAGTCCGAGTCCAGGGAGACCATTTCGTACATGTAGGGGGTGCTGTGCGTTGCCGGCTTCCAGCCCGCGTAGAAACCTTTGGGCACGCCGTTCCACTGTTCTTCGGCGGGAGACTGCGTCGAACACGGATCAGTGTAACGTGCCTTCATTGAATCCAAGCGCCCTATACAGCATCCGAACGTTTACCACTCTACATACCATGCATGCACAGCTGACGTAACTTCTATTAGCCCCGTGCGCGAGCGAAAGCGTCGCTGTGGTCGGCCTTCCACGATTGGCCGAACGCTGACTATGACGTCGGAAAGGGGATTTATCATCGACGGAAATAAGAGGAATGAAAGAACTTTAATTTTGACGGTGTTGGCTGTGTTCCTTTGAGAGCGCAATGATTTCAAGCTTCCACCATGCTAGTAACAAACACCATCAAACTTGTTGTTTGCAAGGTAATGACGTCACAAGGGGGAACCACAGGAGGGCGCCACCAAAACATCTCGCCGCTAATAGGCGGTGGTACTTTTCTAGCGTTTCACGCGTAGACTGTGGGAGTTCGGCATGCACTTCTCTGTTATTTAGAGTTAGTGACAGGAAGGGAAGGTTAGGGGGTCTCTTTCGATTGGTCGGCCTCAAGGGCGCCCTCACTGCCTTTCGACGTGCTATTGGCAGCGCGTGCACGTTCGGAGCTGACGCCGAAGTGTCGTCGAAGGTGAAGCTCGCGCTGGAGGCCAGAAAACTGAAAGAGGTCTTTGCCGTTCTCACCCTGTCAGTGACTACAGCGTTCTGCACATGCGCGGTGCCCACGAATGTCACGTGATCACGTACTTGCTTAGTAGCGACCATTGCGAGAGTGCACCCGCTACCCGAGAGTTATGTAGCAAAAACATCTCCCAGAGCTCTCGTGTTCACGGATTTTGCATTCGAATGGAAAGGACGGGAGGTGGATATTGGCGTAGAGACTTATATTTAGCGGTGTCCCAAGAAATGCATACCTTCCAAGATAGCTCGATGCTGGATGCATTGACGGGTTCGCAATCGACATCAGTCGGAGAGGCTTCGGGAGCTGCATGTAAGAAATTCGAGCCTTATGTGGGTGTTCGAGAAACAGTGTTACAGTGCAGTTTAAAACCTCCTCGCGATTCCATCATCATGAGGTATGTGATATGGTCGATCGCTCATGCGCATATATACCCATGACCGGATTAAAGCGGCGTCAAAAGTAGAGTCCTGGTTGAACGCCGCGAGATACGCAGCCCCGCACAAACATCGAGCTTGCGAGTTGCATATTTGATTAAACTTTGCGTTTCGTAAGATATTTCTTTTTTATATATATTGTCAAGTATTAGATATGCATATATATGCACTATACGTCGGCATATTTTTGTCTTTAGCTGCGACCTCGGAAGGTAATTCAATTACGATACGTTCAAAATACTATCTTTCGGTGCATATATAGTTTGCAGTGAGAGCGGGTGAATACCTTCTTCCGCTGTGTAGAAGATGATTGCGCCGGAAGGCGGACTCTGCCCCACCGTGTTCTCGGCGACCACGAAGGCCTTGTATTGAGAGCCCGGTCTGAGGTTCATCAGTAGCGTCGAGTGGAAAGCACCCGGGACGTTGTTCTCGTGCAGAACCTTGTCCAAACCTGCAGCGCGGGTCGGAAAGAACGGAACACGGCGTATGCGGTAAATTTGTGGCCCACGGTCGTAATATTCGCAGCATTTCAACAGCCTACATTAAATCGTTGCAGACACGCGCAATAACTGTCTACTTGTGCCAACTTCTCGGTGGTAGGCACATTGCTGCTTCGCTGCCGATCATTTGTAACACATCGGCCACTGACCCCGTAGACGAATTAATTTTTATTCATACTAAAAAAAGAAAAAGAAGGGAACAAGGAAGGAACAAACAAAACAACAGAACATCGTTTTGTTTTGTTTCTCCTGGCATGCAAATTAATAGTATTTACTTAATTACCAGAATACTACAAACTACAGATTAAAACTTCACTGAAATTAAGCAGGAACAACCAAGAGGACGTCACCGACGGAGCGGCGGCATCTTTAGGATGACGCAACTTGTGTTCCAAAGCTTCGCGCGCATCCAAAACAAAATCTATATTATGCAAGTGATTGGGGATGTGGGCTCCTTTTTCCGAAAGTAGCGGTTCTGGGATTCCAGTATAACGCAACGGAGTCACTCCACCACGCTTGTATAAACCACTCCAATAATCGTCTTGCGCGCGCCGCCATCTTTGCCTGCTGTGGCACGCGTTCTGAGCAAGCGCAGCTGCGCTCTCTTCTGCAGAATATTATACTTCGTCTCACCCTAGCATGGACTAACCGCGAAGGCTGTGCTTGCGCGAGCGGCCAGCCTTGACTGCCTTGACTAGAGCACTTGCTGCACGAGCGCTCGTGCAGCCGCCGCGGCTTCATTCAAAGCGACTAGCTCGCGCTTTTAGCACGCGCGGCTAACAATAGTCCATACTAAGGTGAGACGAAGTATAGAAGACACATGCGTCCACAAACAAGTAGCTCAGCATTTTGTTTTTGCCTGGGTGATAAGCATTTAGAAGGTATGCCAAGCTCACAAATACAAGCACCAGCTGGTGCAAACATCCCCGGTAAGTTTGTCGGTCATGGCATTTGCATCTTCTTTCCCAAACGTCCATGTATTTTAGCGACAATTTGGCCATAAACGTGTGGGGTCTCATCAGCCCCCCTCTGGTCGACAACCGGACGCCGGCGCCTGAGGACTCCTTTTGGGATGCCGCCGTGGCGAAGACGGCACCTTTGAAGCTTGGTGCCCGGGTGCCTCCTCCCCCGGGACCCATCTTGAAAACATTGGCGGTATCGACGGTGGACATTCTAGGACCCCCCTCCCGGACAGCGTCGGCGCCCGAGGCCCTGCACGTGCTGCGGCAGAGCCGGGCGGGGAGCACCAGCGAGAGACCGCCCACGATGGGAGACAGGATGGTCCCGACAACTGTGGTCCCGACTGTCTGGCGCGCGGTGACGGCGGGAAGAACGAGGAGGGCTGGGACGACGGGAGATTGGGGAGAGACTTGCGCGGGGAACGGGCCACGATGGACGTGCGCGGTGGTGGCGGCCGCGCCGCCGGCTCGGGCGACGGCCCGGTGACATGGTCCGGACTTAGACCCCGGATACGACCCCCGACGGCGACGTCCTCAGGATGCGGTCCGGACTAGCACCGCAGGGACGATCGGCAGGCAGCAGACAGTGGCGGCGCACCCCTTCCAGGGTTCCTCGATCACCTTTCCCGATCCCGAAACCCCCCAGCAGAATGTGAGTGGAATAAACCCCTTCTGCCGAGAGCTATGCGTTGGTGTGTCACGTTCATCCGGAGACAGGGGCCCGGGGAATCGGACGAGAACCCTACAAACGTGAGTAAATACAAAGAAACTCTAGCCCAAGTTGTTCAGACCTTGTTAGGCGCGCTTGCGCAGCCTGTTCGGCTTGGTGTCTATTAGCGTGAGCTTACCAGAAAGCTTCCAGTGACGGACAATGTAGCGGGAGATGTTGCCGCTCCCCTCAGACCATTCGAGGTGAGCGAACCTTGTGCCCACTTCCGTAGCCTTGAGCCCTCGCGGAGCCGGTGGGGGAACTATGCACATATAAAAAAAAAAAGAAAAAAGAAGAGGAAGGCACAGCGATCGTAAATACCACTAATGTCCCCTGTGCTTCTAAAATGACAAATGAGAAGACAAATACATGTTTCAAAGGGTGGCAATTTTCGCAGCATGTTCTTTTTCGCGATAGAAGAAATGTACGAGTGATGAGCGAGCCCTGATGAATAAATAACTCATACTAAATCAGGAATAGCACTTCTCCGTTTGAGTTCACCTGCAACTTTTTTTGTTTTACTCAAAATTTACAGTATGCAGTCTAAGTAAGTAAGCACGGGATGTTTAGCTCGGCTAGTGCGTTTGATCTCGTCCGGAAGCCTCAGTTTGGCAGGATCCATGGTCAGTTCAACTTTCAGTCAAACTGAGATGTGCTACGTGCCCTGGTGCCCGAGCAGCTGAAAATCATTTGAAATTTAAGAACAATGATTTGAAAGTATACTCTATGCCCGCGTAATAGTATTGGAGAAGGGATCAAAATAGAGGGCGCACTTGGTCCAGCTTGTTTCCCACAGAGTTCGGTGTTCATTCACCGACACAAGGCCATTGGAGTGGATTTTTGGCGCCATCTGTGTCAATTGAGCACGGGGCACATCTTGGATACGAATGCTGCGGGAGAGTTTTGCTGGGACTTGTATTCAGTTCGTGCTTCGCTGACTCAACCCGAGGCCCACCGGAACACTGACGCAGCTTTCGACTACGTCAGCCGAGCGCTGTGTCGTCGAAGCACAAACAAATCGTTCATGCTGTTGTCGTCCCCACGGGTTTAGTTATCACTTTATCCGCTAGGGGCGCGACGGTCGCATCTGTTCCCCGGAAAGAGATCCAACTGTATGAACTTACAGAGCACAACCAGGGTGTAAACAGCCTCGTCGGCGCCATGCTCGTTGGCGGCGTTGCAGGTGTACGTTGCTGAGTCGATGCTGTCCACATCCTTGAAGTGGAGGGTTGACGCGACTCCGGTGTCGAAGGATTGGTGAAAGACCTCTCGTCTGGAAGGAAAGACATATCGAGGGAGTTTGCTGGACAATCTCACAAACCTTACACTGGAAAAAGTTCTGTAATTTTATGATCATATACTTATTCAATAGCCGCGACCAAATATATTCGGGTGTCGACGCTTATAGACAGTGTTTATGTGGGTGAAATATTAATACTAATAATAATAATAATAATAATAATAATAATAATAATAAAAATAATAATAATAAAACGAGGTTTATTTCCACGAAAAAGAACGGCCAATTTTTTTTTTTTAGAAACCGTGACGGTGTTAATATATTTGCTTTGAACACTTATTTCTATGACTAAATTGCATTGATAAAACTTGTTTCAAAGTTCTTGACGCCCTTTACCGATGCTCTTTTACAGTTATCCATTCATTTTGAAGCGATAATAGAATAAAACGCAGAAGCTTTATTCATAAACGTGAAAAATTTTGCATATCTTTACTCCGTTTCATACTTACTACACAACGCTGTCAAAGCTACTGGCGCGAGCGCGTGGCTTCATTCATGGTTTCGTTTGCGCGAGAAAGCGTGCAAATGAACTGCGAGATCCAACACCCTCTTCCAACACCATGATCGCGCCAACAGTTTTTACAGCGTTGTATCAATGAAATGCGAACAGTGACGGAACTTCGAGTGCACTACCGGCGCAAAGCTTGGGTTGTGCTTGGCGAGGTTCAAACACATCACGGTAGGGCGCTGCGAGGTTCTGCGTCTTACTCTGATGTGTTTGAACCTCACCAAGTACAGCCCAAGCTTGGAAACTGAGCCCAAACTTGTGCCCGTTACTTAAAAAATGTAATGGATTACAAATACAAATTACTGAGCCTCAAATGTAAAGGACTGCCGTTACAAATTAGTTTCGCTGAAACGTAACGGATTAATTTACTCGTTGCGTTACTAATTACTTTTACGGTATTTTTCCCACACACTTATCGAGAAAACAATAGAAACAATTTTGATGTTTTCAAAAATGCTCTGCAAGACTACTTCCATTTCTCATACGCCCGCATTATGATAGTCCTTGGAAAAATTAAATATCGTATCCGTCCACCTTAGGGCAGAGAACGCTGCAGCCACACTCGCCATCCCGCTAGCTTACGGCGAACGGAAAGGATCCCTGAACTTCTGCAGACAAAGTCAGCGGTGCGCATGCTCAGAAACAGCGCCTACATCCGCTAGGAGATTCGGAGGTAAGGAACCTGTCTACGAAACCTCCCTTTTCAAATGGCCATAGGGCCTTTCAAGCGTGAGTGCAACATCTCAAAGCTTCGGTCTCGTGCCTGTAGCTTTGACACACTGTCAGGTTATGCGTGAACGGAGTATAGTCGCATGCGGTACTGAAGATGCATGGGTCGCATGCCTTGTTTTCTTGATCTTTCTTTTTCGCATATTTTTATATGCCTTGCACGTTTTTTTTTTTCTAGTGGTTTTAAAGTGACTGGTCATTACAAAACATCGTGTTTTTCTTTTCGGTTCTTCTTCTCTTCACAATGTTTTCTATAATGTTGAACTTGCTATCTGTATGCTGCTGAATTGCCTGCTCAGATTGCTCCAGTTCCTGTATTACCTTCATATTTTTTTTTTTAAGTAACGAGTAATTAAAGTATTACTTTACCACTATTTCTAATGAAATTACATTGCAAATTACTGCCGCAAAAAAGTAACGTGGTAAATACAAAATTCGTCGAAAAAATAACGGATCGCTTCCTAAGTCTGGCTGCGCCGGTAGTGGGCTGGAAGTTCCGTCACTGTTCGCATTTAATTTGAACCGGATGGTATGTACACTAAGTATAAAACAGAGCATAGCATATTTTTGCTATGCTGATTTTTTTTTTTATAATTAAGATGTTGGCTTACTTTTTATTCTCTTATCAAAACGCAAGACAAAAGGGAAAAACGTAAATTTTTAGTTAAAAAAAATGGTGTGGGCGGGCTGCTAAAGAGGCATTGCCCACCGGAAACATACGAAATATGATTTTTATTTGCTTCGTTCCACAAGTCGGTAACGGCACGCCGCTCGAGCTTTTTTTTTTATAGATTTTACCTGAGGCTGCTGCGTCGACATCTAGAGACATATCGTGACAGACTAGTGGTTTTGTTGCTGAAAAGTCTTTTGAACAAAAACTGATCTCGGCATTTGTGCTTGACATCATAAATCAGCGAGAAGTTGTCGCCCTCACTTGGACGTTTCAGAGAGGGTGCTGGTTCCTCCATCTTTGGTCCAGGTCACTCTGATTGGCTGGTCTCCCGTAACGTTGCAGACCAGGGTCACCGTCTCGCCCTTACGGACGGTGACCTCCTTTTCTTTCACTGTGATCTTGGGGGGCGCTGAAACAGCACACAAAAAGGTGCAGACAATCAGCACAATGAGCTATTCAAACTAAATGCCGCATTCTGCAGCTTCCATACATTTTTTTTACATCTCTTGGTGATCAGCATTTTATCAGCCTTCTATCATAGATAAAGGTTCAACAGAGTGAATAAGCCACCGATTTGGCGCGGTACAACGCCGAATTTCGCCACGCTGCTCTACTGCAACAGGCAGCTGCAGCAACAAAACCTGGCCAACCTTTGACGGTGATTCGTGGCCGCTGAATCTATTTTGAGGCTTAAATACACAGGGAAACTTTCTGTCGGGGAATAACAACGTTCTATTTCCCGTGATTTCAACAAGTACTTGCTTCTTCTTGCATCTGGTATTGTTAGACCACACAACATCCACAGTGCAGTTAACAGTGAACAACTGGAAGTGCACACGTCTTCCAGAATTAAAAATAAATAATATATATATATATATATATATATATATATATATATATATATATATATATATATATATATATATATATATATATATATATATATATAACGGGGTTAGGTCACTTTCTTCATCTTTCCAAGTGAACAAAGGTTCCCGCCATAATCTTCAGAGCTAGGGAATCTACGTACGTGGCGCAGAGTCCCCATAACTTCACAGCCTGTGACTAACGCGTGCGAATGAAGTGAACTAATAAGCTTTACTGCAGGGTATTCAAAAACGCGAGGTACATCTAAGCACTTCTTATGAGTTGTGAATGCGAAAGCATGCAAGCCGCTCGTCCGCTCCCTTTTTCGTCTGCTGCATACTTTTCGTCGCCGGTCAGCGCGCGTGACCTTGGACGCTCCGTGTAAACGGCGCGCTGATGGACACGCAGCGCCATGGGGTGAGCGCTCGTGGAAACTGACGAGCGCAGCGGCCATTGGGAGCCCCGTCGACGCGCGCCAGCCAATGGAACCGAAGGCAAAATCAGTCAGCTTTCCTTCGCTCCTTTGGGATCGGGGAAACTAAGTGCCGCTTTCGAGCTTCAAACTGATGACGTCAGTTCGCTCCATGGGACAGTTAATGGGCGTGTTAAGTCCGTGCTCCGGAGCGCGAGAGTTTGGCGCTCCTTTCACTAAACGGACAGGAGTGCCACCGGAGACTGACACTCGAGCGCGCTCTTCGTGCACCGAGAATTTCTCGGAGCGCGAGTGACTTCTTCGCGCTCCGTGAAGTCACGTAAACAAACAAGATGGCTGCGCTGCTGTCGAGACCGTCGAAACGAAAGGCGTAGCCGGACCGCTGCCCCTTTTCAGTTGATTAGTGCTTAATCCAGCAGGTAAAAACGATTTGATTTGAAAGCCGAGACAGCAATTAACGTTCCGAAAAAGGTTTGTTCGTGCATCTCGCCTGAAAAAGAAATTCATCTGTCAAACGGTAGCGTGCCGATAGCACAGCGACAGAAAAGTTGTCGAGAAGAGGAGACATTCGGACCGCTCTGTCCCTTTTATAATGCTTAGCCCAGCGAATAAAGATACTTCGATTTGAAAGCCGAAACATCAGTGAGCGTTGAGGGAAAGGTTTGTTCGTGCGTCTTGCCTGAAAACGAATTAATCTATCGAACGAGGTGCCGATAGCTCGGCGACAGAACAGTTGTGATGAAAAGGCAGTCAGACCGCTGCCCTGCTTAGAATTCTTAGCCCTGCCGCATCGAATAAAGATACTGAGATTGGAAAGCCGAAGCACCAGCTAGCGTTGCGGGAAAGGTTTGTTCGTGCATACCGCCTAAAAACGAATTGACGTGCTATCGAACGACGATGTGCCGGTATCAGCGTGGCTTCCGTCTTGCTGCGAGACGGAACCGACGGAACCAGGAAATCTCTTGAAAATTTTGGGGGTTTCCTGCGTTGACGAGCGGGTTCAAGAATGTTGTCTTTAATTTAAATCGGAACAGCATGTATGTTTAATAAATAGATCGGCCAAGGTAACTTTTCACATATGTGCACGAAGCGAGTCTTCAAACCTTTCAGGAATATTAAAACGTTCGTAGAAACTTCATAACGTCGCCGTCTCTTTTGCTTTAGACTCTGCTGCTCTACACGGGCCTAATTATTTATCTTCGAAATATTTTCGGCTTCTGCCACCCGTATTCACGGTCCGGAGGAGCTCGTGTGGCTCGTTGATAGTTTCTGACCGTGTTCCAAAACTTACTCGATCTAACTCGAGGGTAAAGGTGGTTATCGAAAACCTACCCGCGTCCAGCGTTTCTCTATTTTTGTTGTCACGTGACATAATCCGCCTGGGTAACTCGGATCTATTCGAGCAGGTTTGGAACGCAGCCTCGGTGCGTCGCGCTCCTGTGCGCTATGCGTCGTTTAGTTCCTGCGCTCGGAGTATCAAACTCGGAGCGTCGGAGTAGGAGTAAAGGAGCACCGACTTAACGCGCCCAGTAGGAGTAAAGGAGCACCGACTTAACGCGCCCATTGCCTTCGCATTAAAACATGGTAGCGCTTGAGACGAGGATAAAGTTGGAGACTGGAAAATACAGGATGCCCTGTCTGCGACTAAGGGAAGGCTGAGGAGGAGGATAATGTTGTCGAGCGAGGCGCAGGTCAACAAGGTGAATCGAGTATACGAGAAAGCGGCTGGTCGCATGGTGACAGAGTCTTCCCCAGGTGGCCGGTGTGAGAGTTCTCGGGCCAGCGCGTGTGCGCACTCATTGCCGGGGACGGCCGCTTGCCCAGGCATCCCAGACCAACCGGAAAGAGTGGGACGTGCAGGACAAAGGAAGGAGTCGAGTAGGCCGGGATGCAGTGGAGGGACGCATAGTGTTGTAAAGGTATGCGTGGTACGCACACGGCGCTGTGCGTATACCACATCTGCCGTGTACGGCCCACGCGGCACAGTGACGCCGGCAGTGCCTGCAACAACTTACCTCTCACCTTCAAGGCGACGGGTCTCTGTACGTCGGGAGGCACTCCGTTGTGCGCCTGGCACACGTACGAGCCCTGGTCAGACCTCGACACGGACTCGAGCACCAGGGAAGAGTTTTCGGCCACCCGGACTCGACTCGTCTTGACCACCGCGCGGTCCACGCCGTCCGCTGTGTGGACCGGCGCCGAAATAGCAGATGATGGGAGAGAGAACAATGACGCTCAATATACAGAATGTCTCTCCCCCCCCCCCCCCCCCCCCCAAGAAAAAAGAAGAAGAAAAAACAACTACAATAACAAAAACATTGTTTTCAGCGCAAAAATTTAATGACGCATCGCCGACCGCTGAGTCTTTTTGCAACAAGCAGGGCGTGTCGTTTCCGAAGCACCTTATAATCACTCCGCAGCCAATAAGATAGCGGCGTCAGACGGTAGGGAGGCCGAGCAACCAGTCACGAGGCGGGATCATCATAGGCCACGCCCCGGGGTTCTTAAGCTGTCAGTGACTATGGCAGTCCGAACCATGACGCCAGAGTTTGAGAGCTTGCCGTTATATGCATGTTCAAAAGTTATAAAGCGAGTTTCAGAAACTTTCACTGGGAAAATTGCGGCCGACAGAAAGCCTCACGACCACGCGGAGCCGAATGGCGTCAGCTACCGGGAACGATGCCCCATTTGCCCATTGATTTCTTTTTGCGTGTTTGATGCGATGGAGCCGTATACCCAGGCAGCAGCGGCAGCATGGAGTCACGGACGATGATAAACGCTGCATTTATTTGCTTCAATAAACGCCTATTTCTTTTTTTATGCCGGATTGTGTGTAAGTATGTATACAGAAATTCTTAGTAATATTCTAGACACGTTCTCAAAATCACCTTATAAACTGCATTAAAAAAAAAGCGGTATCGTATTTTATTTTGTTTTATTCATTTTGTTACTGAAAGTTACCGAGAATTTTGTACTTCAACTTCGCAAGTAAACAAATGAGCATTCTCAGTGAGGTGTGAGACTTAACGTTAATGGAGGTAACTTTGAATACACATTTCTACTCACCAAAAACATACTGTAAACGACTAAATTTTCGCGAGGACCTAATTTTCGCGAATTTCGCGAATCGCCTACAATTTGCGAAAATTACGTCCCGCGAACAATTCGGGCACTATGTGAACGCTACGGAAGCTACACTCGATTCGCGAAAATTAGAACCCGCGAATAATTTCAAATTTTCAGCTTTGGCCCGATTCGCGAAAATTTGAGCCCGCGAAATTTAAGTCGTTTACAGTATACTCGAAATTTGTTTTCCCGTCATTTTACGCATCTTCGCATACACTTTTGGAAAGAGGACATCTTCGTGATTTGTAATTTTTGCACAAATATATAAGCGGCAAAGTGTTATGCTCAAGTTTATTATCCACCGTATTCTTTGTTTGTCTTTTTGCTCCTTGAGGTCAGTGGAACTGCTTTATGTTGGCGGGCACGCTCCCAGCGTTCCCCTGTTAATCGAATGGAAGCCTTCTTTAATGGCGTTTCATCACCTTTAATAACAATAATAATAATAATAAAATTATTATTATTATTATTTTCACATGCCTCCCCGCCCCCCCCCCCCCAAAAAAAAAACAAAAAAAAAACAACATCAGGTTTTTTTTTGCACAGTCAATCAGGAGCAAAACCAACCAAAAACAAAATTAAGGTTTCAAAAACAAAGCGGTATAAAACACACAACATTCACAATTGGGCAACAAGCACTTTTACTTGCTTCACGAACACCATAATGTCACTGAAATATAAATTTCGGCATTTTCAATACTGTTAAATAGAGATTGTGTCCGTGACGAAGGACAGGGTTTACAGACAGTGTGAACGTTGAAAGTAGTGTGATCTCTAGTGGAACGGCGAGGAACATGCATATTCCCATCACGTAAAAGCGAACCACTGTCTAATAAGCTATATTTACAATTTTGTACAGGAAAACTAAATCGCGCTCTGCTCTTCTGCCGGACAAAGGTACCACCGAAACCTTAAGAAGTAAAGTATAGTCGAAATAAAAACGAGGTTGGAAGCCAACGCCATTTTTTTTTACAGGTTTTTGACTTTAACGTGTTTTCGGCATGTTTTTTTAAACTTTAACTAACATGTTTATGCCTTTAAAAAAACTCAGTATTGTCAAAACTATATAGTAGGTTAGCGATATTATTTTCTTTATTATTAAACTTTGTTCGGTATTTTTGTGTGTAGAATGCAGAACGTTTGATGTGCCTGAGTGTGTGCATGTTTCTTTTTCGTCTGTGTTGCGATGCACCAACGGGAAGGCATGTGGCTGTTTGAAGGGGGCATCAACAAATAAACGTTAAGACTAATGGGACTAGGGCCACATGTGCACAAGCGGAGGCAGGCTCCACTCTATACTACTTCCACCTAACGATGAACCGCAGCAGAAGCGGTATACATACGAGCCATCGGAGCCTTTCCAGTGCCGCGTCAGAGGGTCAGAGTCATGTGCCCTTCCGGAGGGACGGGGGGGGGGGGGGGGGGGGGGGGCGGTCATGTGATATGCGGAAAGTGCTGGATTGGCCAGGACGGCTCTTGGCGTCCGCTCGACCCCTTTCCAACTGTAAGGGTTGCCACCCGTCTCGTATTTCAAAGCTTGTGGGTGTGGCGTGTGGTTTCTGCGTAAGTGCTTGCTTTGTACTTACGAAAACTCTCGGCAAAAGTTCAAGCTGTAAAATTCGATGTAGGCTGAGTCATCCCCGGCTGGCCTTGGGGAGGATAACACTCGTAACATCTACTCGCTCTACTCTCCAACTGGATGGTGTAGCTATATATGGTCCCCCCCCCCCCCCTCTTCGAATCATTTACTGCTCAAAATTTGTCACGTGACACCTTCGGCTAGCACGGGGATCGTCCCGAACAAAATCACGCCACCGCTCTTGACGCACAAAATTGACGCAAACAACTCCTACGCTACAATCTTTATTAAAAAAAAAAACGGTAACGAAGAATTGTGACGTCCGAACTTCTCTTCTATTTGCTCGCGTGGCGATGCTACTTCTGTTAAACGGAATTTGCCTCTGCATTTTTTTTAGCTGTTCTTGTGTTCATGTTTCTTTGTTTTCGTCGCCTCGTTCCCATTCTAGTCGCGTTTCTGGTACACGAGTGCTGTGGGGCGTGGAGCAACCGTCATGGCTACCGCAACCGGAGAAGAGAGAAACAAGCGATGCGCTGTTTTGCGTCTCACGCGTCTCCAGTGTCGTCCTGAACTGGATGACACTAAAAACACTCAGACTTGCAAAAAAAAAATAATTTGACGTTTGTGTTTATACAGAGTAAGGAATTAATGTGCCTATGAGGTGGGGCGACACTGGGTTACGCTGTAGATGAAAAATTTAGTCGGTGCAGTACGACGGCTAGCCTGGGGTCTTTAACGTGCACCACAACCGCACGCCGGTACGATGCTCATCCAGATCGAAACGAACAGGGGTGGGGATTCGCAACTTTCAGCGATGGTGGTGGTATAAGAATCGCGATTCCTAGCTCCTGGATGATTGATTTCACAATAAAGGTGCTTGCCTACAGCTTCCTGACGTGAAAAAAAAAGTAAGACTCTATGCTTTGTCTCACCTTAGCATGGACTAACTGCGAAAGCATTTCAAAGACACTCCCACTCACAGATTATTGCTTCAGCTGCATGAGGCAAAGAGGTTCGTTCATATTCTTCGGATAGTATCTGCTGCCCTAAATGAACACTTGCACGGCGTTGAAGTGGTCGCGATTCCGTGTAACCTTCTGCCCCCCCGCCCCTTGTCTGGAGCTACAAACCTTGCCCCTACAGTATACCTTAGGTTAATCTTTCACCTAAAGCTTGCCCTTCATTCGGGTGTTCTCGTCCACGCCTGCGTGGTGAAAGCGTTGAATTTTTACTTTCTTTCAGTTCGTCAAAATTGTACCGATTAAACGGTTAAAATAAAGTAATCGCGATTAAATCATTAATTTATTAATTGGTCGGTTAATGCATCGATTGCCCAGCCCTAGATAAAGGGGAGCACATAACGTTCTCATGTTGCCAGCATATCGAAGGAGATACAGCCCTACCTGTTTAACCTAATGGATATAAAGGAAACCTCTATCTACTGCAAGTTTATCCGGTGCCAAGAACTTGAATTAAGCGAAGGAGCAGTCATGTGAATGCACATAAAACCATGGTGCCTAAAACGCGTCTCCGACTGGTGTGCCCGCCACATGTCCTCAAATCCGGTCCTTCCATTTCCTCCTGGTAACGTCATAGAAGTATCATGCCGCGATCCTGGCGGTAATACAGAAGCGGAGGTGGACACGGCAGGTGCCTGTTCGGCTGTAGGTCGTTCACCAGCGTGACAATCCATGGAAACTTCAGCAGCCGGGAGTTGCAACACCGCGCCGACGGTGACACCTGTGTTCGCTCGTGCTTTTTGCCGGAACTTGTATACTGTCAACCGCCAGGATCATGACGACATGACAAGCCAGCGCTGGACACGCCGACTTCTGTGAAGTGATATGTTGCCGTTCCTGGACCACTTTTGGTACATGGGCGGTGTGGACACTAAGCAGACTATATAGTCGAAGACGCGTTCGAGGCATCGTAATAAAACTGCAAATCAACATGCATCGCGTCTTGTGGTCGTGATGGCAACCTGTATCGCTCACCATAGCGGCGCCTCCAGAGGATCTGCGGCTCGGGGTAACCTCCGGCAGAACAGGAAAGGACAGCTCGTTGGCCTTCGAGGACCTCGACTGGTTCAGGATCTGCCTTCCAGAATGGGGGAACTGCAAGCCGCAAGAAAGTTTCTTGGTGTATTTCGTTTCAGCTTAAAAGGACCATGAAATGATTTTTCAACTTTTTCAATCCTTCTTAGCTTTCCTCCTCAACTCAAAAGCGAAATGATAAATCACGCGGTCGTGGTGTGCTTGGGCACCGGTACGATGACTCCAAGCTTCCACCGTCCTCCTTAAAGCACACCATGGAACTTGTCATTCGCAAGCTATGATAAGTGCCGTCACGGCACTCATCGGCCACGAACTCGAATTCAAATATTGGTCGACGGATTGATCTTTGACGTGAACGTACCATCCCTTTTCGCCCAGAGAGGCACGCGGTCGCGCTATGCCATGACATGTCGGCGCCTGGGCACCGTCGGGATGCCGATTGCACATGCGACAGCGCTCAACACCCAAAAGAAGCAGCGCACGTTTTTTTTCTTCTTTTCGTTTATTCTTTTTTTTTTTTATTAGTTGTCTAGGTTTTGACGGCGTCGTCGTGTCAAGCGTCGTCGAAGTTCCCGGAGTGCACGGTCAACTTGTGAACTGTGCATACCACGAGAGAAGATCCCAACTAAAAGAGGAAGCGAATGGATGCCGCTGCTGTGCAAGGCGCGCGGTTGCAGAATTGTCGTTCGGTTGTGCCTATATTTGGTTTGGTTGTGACTATGTGCTTGTCTGTGATATTATTTGCTTGCTCAAGCCTTATGGAATACACTCTATTGATACCAGAGAGTTATTTTAAAGGTGAGAAATACCCCATTTACTTCTCTGCAGCTTCCCACGTGAATGCTTGAAGCAGTGAGACTTTAATTACTGTTTATAAGTTTACATATATCTTTTTTATTATTATTATCAGCATTGTTATTTCGTTTTATTTTGGAAACAAATTTTAACAGGTATATAGCACTAAAGATGATGAACGTTAAGTATTTGAGGGCAAAATATTGACAGTTTTTGTCAGCGCTATGTTTGTTTTGCTTGCTCCTCCTACACATACACAGCGTTCTGAAACTAACTGTATTGACATCTGTAAAGTGCAATAAGTAGCGCAAAAGTACTTCACAGGTCACAAGTGCAATTGCAGCCTAGCGAGAGTGCTCTTTTAGCTGTTGCGCGAGTGTGATGAAGCAGACGTATTCCTGCGAAGTTTGTGTCGTGGTGCAGGAGAGCCATTTGACTCATACACATTTCTATAAATAAGTCTGTTGAAGCTCAGAAATAAAATATTTGAAAAATAAATTAGTTGCTCTGGTAGGCAACACTCATGAACTACCTTAAGTTTCGTTGAATCACGTTTTCTCCTACTAGACAGCTCGAGACCCGGGCACGCATCTGAGTGATAGTGTTAGTGGACACTAACAGTGCGCAGGCGAGCTGGTAGAAGTTTATTTCTTACCATTTATCTGTTCTATGGCGCAGTGGATCTTCATATAAAGGTGGTTCAATGGAATCTATTAGCTGAGACGTGTTGGTCCCTGTTTATTTTTTCTACCACTGTAAAAGTATTTGTTTTCTCCTGCTCCAGTTTCGGGTACATGTCGTGATAAACTACCGTATTTTCCGGACTATAGTCTGCTCTCCGTGTAGAGCCCGCAGGGGCAAATTTGGGATCAAAAATAAAAGTATTTGCTTAGATAGTCCGCACCAGGTACATACTCCGCACCCCATGCATAGTACGCACTTAGTGCCTAGTCCGAACGTAAAAAGAATACACAGCACACCTTGACAAATGCCTACTTTATTAGCTCACAAAGAAGCTTTATCATACATAAATCAGGATTAATATAGACCGTTACTCATAAAATCCTTCGCGACTTGTCACACTGAAGATTAATTAGGGCTTCATTACGAAAAAGCTGGAAAATCATTTCGTGGTCCTTTTAAGCCTAGACGCAGCCGACGAGGTAGTGGGACCAATCAGGCAGCGTCAAAACTGCAAGTCACTAGGTGTTTTCTGTTTATGATTGGTACAGCGATGATAGAACACGTACAGAAACACGACGAACACCACCATGATGAGGCGCTCTTGACGCTCTCTGATTGGTCCCTGCACCTTGTCTGGCTTCCATACCTTAAAAAAAAAAGTCCGTGAGTTCACTTTCCCGCAGAACACAGAGACGTCCATTCACGATGAAGAATGGGAGAACCCCAGCGAGTAACGAATCTCAGAATACGCTTGGACCCAAAATTTGCGATATGCGCAAAGGCAATGAACACGCCGCTTCACTCGTTCAATTGCCCCTCGCGCATAGCATTCTTCGGATCTAGGCAACACACTAGAAGAGTGTTAGGAAACAGTCTTTGCACATCCAGTATACGGTACGATGGGCCCTCCGGTACGAACAGCGCATATGAGAGTCTTATATGGTAGCGCATGCGCAGTGCGTACCGGAGGCCCCTGCGTACCGTATCGGATGTGCGAAAACTGTTCCCCAAAACTCCCCAGGGTCTGCAGACTGTTTTCTGTAGGATGCATTCGCAGTGTGACCGCGGCTGTAGAGTTTCGAATAGTCGGCTGCAGGGAAGCTCCTCTCACCCCCTTCTCACTTTAGCAGAGCGAACGCTGGAAAGGACCTCCCCTCCAGCGTTCGCTCTTTCAAAAAGGGGAAAGAGGTGGGAGGAGCTTCCCCTCTGAACTTTTAACCTAGTCTGTCACCGACCATAGTCGGTATGTGCTTCTTTACCTGTTCAGCAGGCTGAGACATTTTAAAGTCACACTGTTAATACACCGTAAAAAAAAAATAAAAAAGAAAGCTTGCACGCACTGCCTGAAGTATGTTTCTCGTATGACGTCACATTGATCGTATAGAAACTATTACACACATGTTCCAAGTATGAAGCAAACATGCTCCAAATGTGCTTGAGGCGTGTCGGCCGATAATTCGGACATCGTTTCTGCAACAAACAACGTGTCTTTTTTTTGTACGATATGAAAGAAGTGCCACTGGGGCTTTAAAAAAAACGTATCGTCGTCCCACCTGGGAACCTGAGGAACGCCTGAAACTTGTCCGTCCCCGCAGGGTTGTCCACGACGCAGGTGTAGTTCCCGATGTCTCCGACGTGCAGTCTCCGGAGTACCAGGACCGAACTCTCGGGACCCACGTCGACGCTGACGTCACCGGAGTCCTCTTGTGACGTCAACGATGACGTCAGCTCGACGTCATCTTTGAGCCAGGTGAAGCGGAGAGGAGGGTCGCCTTCCGTGACGGTGCATGTCAGCCGGATCCGCCGGTTCGGCTGCGGTCTGCTGGGAAACTGGAAGGGCTGCACCTTGGGAGGATCTGCCGCACGACCAAGGAGCCGTCGCAGAAAACGAACAGAGCGGCGATCAAAGTCAACCCAAATACTTTACTAGAGAGAACATATTCCACACCGCTCGTTAGCATTAGGCAGCGCGCCCTCAACGCCAAAATCCTTCTCTAGTGGCATGGGCATGCAGCGAGCGTCCGAGAGGACCCGTGCACATTTTGCTGTAATAAACGACGCGCACTTTCCGTAAAACGGTTGCAATAATTTAATTCGTGCTAAACTATTTTGCAACTGAAATTAAAACAAAAGAAAAAATCACCCCAATAAAGACGTGATTGTCTGCTTGAAAAACAGGTTACTCGTGGACGTGTTTGCTGAGAGTCCGATCCGAGGGTTAAGCCTTCTTACGGTCTTGAAAACTTGACTTGAGCAGTAAGCTCAGTTATTTTGTACTGCAAACTGGTCTTTTGCAGTACAGATGCAACGGGATAGTGGGTCGATACATATAATCGAAACTTGTTGCGGGCATAAGCGCGACACACATGCGCGAAAAATCCATCCGATCCGACGTCCGATCCGGCAGTACGACTGCCTGATCCGGAAAATTTGGTCGGATCCGACGTCGGATCGGCGATCCGACGTGCGTCCAACGCGCCAGATATTTTCGGACGGCGGACGGATTGTCGGATGCGTCTAGCCAATCACAGCACAGCTAGCGCGAACGTCATGATGACGCACTGAAGCGCTCATGCATGGTGGCGAAGTTAGCGCACAGTGATTATGGTGATGCCGGAACTGGGCGGAGCCGAACGGATCGTCGTGTCGCATGCAAGGTCGGAAGCGTGTGTCTCAAACTGTCGCGTGCGGCAATCCGGAGCGGCGTTCGGACTGTCGGATCGGACGTCGGATCGGACGATACTGACGCGCATGTGTCTCGCGCTATAGAGATATTCCAGCTTGTCCATCATGGCCTTCTTTAAAAGTATTTATTGAATCTGTTTTTTTTATATAAACTTTTTGTAAAAACTGTATATATATATATATATATATATATATAGATAGATAGATAGATAGATAGATAGATAGATAGATAGATAGATAGATAGATAGATGTGAGAGATCCGTACTTGCCGAGTTGCTATGCTAGGAGTTTATTGTATGTATATTACGACAGTTTCGCCGAAAGGCTCGGCTTCGTCAGGAGATATGGCATACACGGATCTCTGACTCCGCATCTTAACTCCCATGGAAACGCAGCGAAGCCACCGGTCTTCAAACCATTGGGCGCCCTATGGTGGGAAGACCGGTACGTGGCTTCGCTGCGTTTCCGTTGGAGCTAAGCCTTTTTCTTTTTTTTTTACTTTTTCCTCAGGTAAGCTCGCTCTTTGCGAATTTCATAGAAAAAATGCACCACCTGTGGCCAACGCTGTACAAAATCGGAACGCGATAGGTTAAGGAACCGAATTTTGCGGTCGATTTAAAGAGCCTGGCCGCTCCTTGATATCACCAGTATATATATATAATATATATATATATATATATATATATATATATATATATATATATATATATATATATATATATATATATATATATATATATATATATATGGTTTCATCTCAAATCGTGCAGGCCAAAAGGGTCGAATTTTTAATTTCGCTGAAAAAAATATATGTTATGGCGCCGTCTCTAAAAACGCAGTAGCCACAAACCGCAAGTTCGTCAGATTTTTGGTTCTCGACTTACGAATTTTAAAAGAGGCCGCGGCGGAAAACATTGTTTTTCACATACGTCGTGGGTTGGATATTTCGCTCGATCTCCCGCCGTGAATTTTAAGTCCACATTATATTAACTTTTTTCAAGCACTCTGTGAGCACAGGTAAACGGCTCTAATACCATAAAATAATTTTAGGCGTTTTGCTTTTTTTCTGTAAAAATGTCAAAAACGCCCCCTCGGTTAATTGTTGACCAACTTTGACAATTAAATACTGGCGATCTACTTGGATTACATCAATATTTTTTATGTCTATGGAGAGCCCAAAACACGCTCTTTATAGATATTATAAAATTATTTAGCTGTATTAAATATCCTTAGCGGGACGTTTACGTTAATGTTATGCTAAAACCAAAAAGTACCAATTTTGAAATCGATTTTCTCAAAAAACCCATTTTTTGTTTTTTTTTTCATTTTTCCTAAAATGTAGATATGATAGTTGTCTACGCGAAAAGTAAGTCGAGAAAGTGTGTATTTTGTTTGTATGTTTTATATTAAAGCATCAATATCGTAGAAAAACGTGTTCTTGCGGTTCTAAACAGACTTGCGAATTGCGCGTCTTCACAAACTTGGAAATATTTTTGCCTTTTTTTAAAGTTGCCACATAAAAATGAAATACAGTAGTTCCACCCTGTTATATTTATTGATCATTTAAATCTTATTCTAGGCGGCAAGCTACATTGGAGGAGTTCAAAAGAGAAACCAACACTTCTTAACAGACCAGCAGGCGTCGTAAATTTTTAATGTGTAGATATCGGCAGACGTCATATTGATTCGGGGCCCTCATTGGCCTATATGAACGTACCGCCCTTTCGGAACCAGCAGATGACCACGACCTTTCGCGCTCGTTGTGTTATACCCCTGTCAGACGGGCACCTCAAATGACATTTACCCCAAATGACATTCAGTGTAAATGTCATTTAGGCAGTGTCACACGGCAACTCAAATGACATTTGACTTAAATGACATTCGAGCTCAACTGAGTTCTCCCAAACTCATTTACGGCTCGTAAATGTGTAGTCTCGTCAACAGCGGTCAGCACAAGTTCCGCGAATTGAAATAAAACATTATAAATAATATAAATACAATTGAAAACAATGCTTGTAGCAATTATTTTTAGAAAAAAATGCTTATAACGTGTATATCTCGCACACCTTTTGCGATATATTTGTTTAATATACTCGAGGTCTCAGTTGCGCGTCAGGAACGCGATCCGACGTTCCGGCAGTTCCGGATCCATCGCACTACGATCATTGTCGTCAGCAGGCTCCATCGCTACAGGGTCACGGTCTTCGCTTGAATCGATCGCAGACGTAAACGTCAACGAGGTATACGAATCCGGCGAAGAACGAAAGAGCGCGAGGAACAACGGCGAGAAAGATGCACGGAGTTCCGAAAGCAGACGAGCCAAGCGGCGGAACGGCTACGGCTACGGATTACTTGGGATTGCTGACGTCGTGTCATAGTTGCCACAAAACACCTTGTCTCCGTCAAAACGAGTACTTAGTTTTCATCACCGTGTTTGAATTTTATGTTCTGAGAATTCATTACATTTTATTTACTTAGTAAACAATAAAATAAACACTAGTTTGCCGGGTTAACAGCAGACCGCTATCGTGATAGACATCACCTAAATGACATTTGAGTTGCCCGTCTGACATGACACGACTTAAATGTCATTTGAAAATCCTAAAGGCCTTTAGCGTAAATGACATTCAAGGTGCCCGTCTGACAGGGGTATTAGATAGGACGGCCCGTGACAGTAAAGCGAGCAGCGCACCCTGTGTCAAGAGGAGTGAAATGTGTCGTTGACGCGGCGAACAGTGACGGCCACGCAGGAGGAGTCAGTCAGTCAGAGTATTGCAGAAGGGAAAGCAAAGGAACTGTTGCCTGGGAGGATGAGGACACCACGGCCTTACAATATCGACGGTCAATAACAGTTCTGCCGGCCAAAACAACGCCGCGTGTGCGCTAAAACCGGCGGCGCGGGACAACAATCCCGCAGACGCACACACGAAGATGGGCCGGTTCCGTTAGGGATGTGGGGAAATTTTGAAACCAGCCATCCGTGCACGCGTGAAACGATACCGCGTTTTTGCCCAAGCTTCGAGCGCCATATCCTTGAAACGGCCGTGCTCTATCTCTCTCCGCGGGGTTCCGATAGTACCGAAGGGTTTTCTCTTTTGGAAACAGCAAAGCCCGGAGACTAGTTGGGTCGAAGTCAGCCTCTTTGCCAACTATAACCGTTTGTGAAGAGTGGCCTTCTCCCGAAATGAAAAGTTAGCCCTACTGAACTTTGTTTCTTGAGTGCGGTTGTGCTGAACGTTTTTTTTTTGAATGTTTTCTTTTTTGTTAACATTGTTTACTTGTTGGGTTTATTTCGTCATGGCGTAGCGGCCTGACGATGCTGTAGAGAGCGTGTTCGCACGCATTTGGTTGTGTCCCGTTTAGGGAATGTCCGGAGGAGTTGGTTTTTGTTCTTGCCGTGTGCGACTGAATTTTACCGTCATGATTAATTTTCCTTTTTGTTTTACTTTTACGTGTCGTCGACTTCTTTGTCTGACTCTCCACCAGGCGTGGACCTATCGCCTTGCCACCGCTCGAACCTAAATCTTTTATTTTTTTAACGCAAGTTTTGTTAAGATCGGAGTTGGGTAATTTTATTCTTATTTATTTATTTTTATTTCCTGCCCCTCTCCGTGACAATCTCTCCGTGTGTTTCGGATCGTTTCTGTGTCTTCATTTTTGTGTATTACGGAAGTAAAAGGCCATTCCCTGGTGATCTGTGCGATGTGCGGTGAACATACCCTAGCATTTGGTTTCGGAAAGAATTGTATACAATATATCAATGATGTGGTGACTTTCTATGTCATAGTAATATCACAGCTAATAGCTAGTCATGCTAGTTTACAGTGAAAGTTTTATAAATCGAAACAATACAACGTCTGTGCCTCTTCCATGTTGAAGGTCTACCAGGCCTGCTGATTTGATTAGACATGTTGCTCGTGGTCTACCGCTCTTATCAAAGCATAAATAACTATTCAATACCACAAATTCTGTTTATAATTGATTACAAAACGCAGAAAAAAAAAAAAAAATTCAAGAAAACATTTTCACAATTCATAGAAACGCACGGGTCGCTATGTCTGACTTAGGTCTTGCAAAACGAAGATGTCTTTTTTTCCGATATTGAGGCTTAAATATAGAACATACAAACAAAATACACACTTTCTCGACTTGCTTTTCGAGTAGACAACTATCATATCTACATTTTAGCAAAAAATAAAAAAATAAATAAAAAATGTTTTTTTGGAAAATCGATTTCAAATTTGGTACTTTTTGATTTTAGCATAACATTAACGTAAACGTACCCCAAAGGATATTTTATACAGCTGAGTCATTTTAAAATATATATAAAGAGCGTGTTTTGGGCTTTCCATAGACATAAAAAAATATTGATGTAACCCAAGTAGATCGCCAGTATTTAATTGTCAAAGTTCGTCAACAATAACCCGAGGAGGCGTTTTTGACATTTTTACAGAAAAAAAAAAGCAAAACGCCTAAAATTATTTCATGGTATTAGAGCCTTTTACCTGTGCTCACAGAGTGCTTGAAAAAAGTCAATATTACATGGACTGAAAATCCACGGCGAGAGATGGAGTGAAACATCCGACCCACGACGGATGTAAAAAACACTGCTTTCCGCCGCGGCCTCTTAAAATTCGCAAGTCAGGAACAAAAAATCTGACGAACTTGCGGTTTGTGGCTACTGTGTTTATAGAGACGACGCCATAACATATATTTTTTTCAGCGAAATTAAAAATTCGACCCTTTTTGCCTGCACGATATTGAGATGAAATCACCCATATATATATGGGTAGTTTCATCTCAAATCGGGCAGGCTAAAGGGTCTAATTTTTAATTTTTTACGAAAAAAATATATGTTTTGGGGGCATTTCTCAAATGAAGAAGGGCGCAAACTCTATAGAAAGCTCTATAGAAAGCCCTAAGCATGCCTAGTATAGATATAGTAATATCATTATGATCTGCTGAGTAGCCGCTCCGCTACCTTCGCGTAAAAGTTGTGAAAAATAACAAATGTTCACACATTTCACGTGAATTGCGGCTCAAATAAAAGACATACAATCAAAATATTACATTTCTAGATTGTTTTTTCTTGCAGTCGACTAATATATCAAAAGAATTTAAAAAATAAAATTTACAAAAATGGGGTTTTGAGGAAATCGACCTCAAACTTTAAACATTTGTTATTTTCTTACAAGTTTACGTGAAGGTAGCGGGAGCGGCTACTCACACAGATCATAATGATATTATTATATCTAGACACCAACTCATGTTTACAAACAAACCGGAGCGCCCGGTGCGCCCCTAGCGGACGCCACCGGCGCCGCGCAGTGCGCGATTGGGGTGTGGTGCAACATGCTCGCCGTCGCCCATAAACACACCATTGAAATGCAATGTTGTCGGCGTCATTGTGAGTTCCCCTGCCCTTTTTCGCGTTCAATTGTTGGTTCTACGTCTTCCTGGCGATGTCTGACTATCTTGAGGCGGCGTCAGCGAAATTAACCGAGGCCCGTTACACCGCAAAGCTTGCGTGAATAATGTGACATGTGGCGATTCATTGCGCGTGGACGCCGCAGAATGTACGCTAAATCCTGATTCGCATGATGAATTTCGCTCGGAATTTTCAGTCGCGACGCCGCTCGGCTGCAAAAGCGTGAACCGTAGCTGAGATGGTCGACGTCGATACTGACAATCGCAAGTTGAATCGGACCAACTGAATTAGGCATAACAAGTTGGTGATGGTCACTGGGAACAATTGATCAACTCTCCTTGTAGCTACTGTTTACCATCGGCTGCTTACCAACCTTCAAATTTAAGTCTTTTGAGGCCTGCACTTACTTCTTATCGCAAGTACCGGCCAACATTTGGTCTACGGACCGGCGTCGTCAAAGAGAGCAGACGACAAGCAGAAACGTTGGGTAATTTTATTCTTATTTATTTTTTTTATTTCCTGCCCCTCTCCGTGACAATCTCTCCGTGTGTTTCGGATCGTTTCTGTGTCTTCATTTTTGTGTATTACGGAAGTAAAAGGCCATTCCCTGGTGATCTGTGCGATGTGCGGTGAACATACCCTAGCATTTGGTTTCGGAAAGAATTGTATACAATATATCAATGATGTGGTGACTTTCTATGTCATAGTAATATCACAGCTAATAGCTAGTCATGCTAGTTTACAGTGAAAGTTTTATAAATCGAAACAATACAACGTCTGTGCCTCTTCCATGTTGTTCGAAGGTCTACCAGGCCTGCTGATTTGATTAGACATGTTGCTCGTGGTCTACCGCTCTTATCAAAGCATAAATAACTATTCAATACCACAAATTCTGTTTATAATTGATTACAAAACGCAGAAAAAAATTCAAGAAAACATTCTCACAATTCATAGAAACGCACGGGTCGCTGACTTAGGTCTTGCAAAACGAAGATGTCTTTTTTTCCGATATTGAGGCTTAAATATAGAACATACAAACAAAATACACACTTTCTCGACTTGCTTTTCGAGTAGACAACTATCATATCTACATTTTAGCAAAAAATAAAAAAATAAATAAAAAATGTTTTTTTGGAAAATCGATTTCAAATTTGGTACTTTTTGATTTTAGCATAACATTAACGTAAACGTACCCCAAAGGATATTTTATACAGCTGAGTCATTTTAGAATATATATAAAGAGCGTGTTTTGGGCTTTCCATAGACATAAAAAAATATTGATGTAACCCAAGTAGATCGCCAGTATTTAATTGTCAAAGTTCGTCAACAATAACCCGAGGAGGCGTTTTTGACATTTTTACAGAAAAAAAGCAAAACGCCTAAAATTATTTCATGGTATTAGAGCCTTTTACCTGTGCTCACAGAGTGCTTGAAAAAAGTCAATATTACATGGACTGAAAATCCACGGCGAGAGATGGAGTGAAACATCCGACCCACGACGGATGTAAAAAACACTGCTTTCCGCCGCGGCCTCTTAAAATTCGCAAGTCAGGAACAAAAAATCTGACGAACTTGCGGTTTGTGGCTACTGTGTTTATAGAGACGACGCCATAACATATATTTTTTTCAGCGAAATTAAAAATTCGACCCTTTTTGCCTGCACGATTTGAGATGAAATCACCCATATATATATGGGTAGTTTCATCTCAAATCGGGCAGGCTAAAAGGGTCTAATTTTTAATTTTTACGAAAAAAATATATGTTTTGGGGGCATTTCTCAAATGAAGGAGGGCGCAAACTCTATAGAAAGCTCTATAGAAAGCCCTAAGCATGCCTAGTATAGATATAGTAATATCATTATTATCTGCTGAGTAGCCGCTCCGCTACCTTCGCGTAAAAGTTGTGAAAAATAACAAATGTTCACACATTTCACGTGATTGCGGCTCAAATAAAAGACATACAATCAAAATATTACATTTCTAGATTGTTTTTTCTTGCAGTCGACTAATATATCTAAAAGAATTTAAAAAATAAAAATTTACAAAAATGGGGTTTTGAGAAAATCGACCTCAAACTTTAAACATTTGTTATTTCTTACAAGGTTTACGTGAAGGTAGCGGAGCGGCTACTCAACAGATTATGATGATATTATTATATCTATAATGGGCTTGCTTTGGGCTTTCTGTAGAGCCAAAGAAAACAAATTTACCTCAAGTAGAGACAAAGTAATGACCTGTCAAATTTGACCAAAAAGCGACCGGAGTGACGAGTTCGACATTTTTTCTAGAAAACAATTGAATTTATAAAGTATTTGAATACGTCAAGGTATCTTTATAGTACCTAGTAATTGAGGTAAAAAGTTAAAAGGGTGTAGAAAAAACACTAGCGCCAGCAGAGGGTGTCAAACACGCGACCTGCGGCGGCAGGCAAAAACACTAGTTTCTGCCACTGCGGCTTCTACGCTTCGTAACTCAAGAACAAAAAATCTGGGGAACATGCGGTTTGTGCCCTCCTTTATTTGAGAAATTCCCCCAAAACATTTTTTTTTTTCGTGAAAATTAAAAATTAGACCCTTTTGGCCTGCCCGATTTGAGATGAAACCACCCATATGTATATAGTATATATATATATATATATATATATATATATATATATATATATATATATATATAACTGGGAAGAAAAAAACCCTCGGTGAAAACAGCAACAACGGACGATTTAATCTTCGACGTTTCGGCCGAGTCCGGCCTTCCTGACGAAGGCCGGACTCCGGCCGAAACGTCGAAGATTAAATCGTCCGTTGTTGCTGTTTTCACCGAGGGTTTTTTTCTTCCCAGTTATATACCCACGCCTTCGGCCTCCCGCCACCATGCCCGTTATATATATATATATATATATCAGCAGTACAGATATGTATGGTTACGTAAAATAATCTAGAAAAGAAAGCGTAAAAACGTTATGTTTTAGTATGAAATTAGGAAACCTGCCGTTATTTTTTTTTTTTATAACATCTTCATTACAACAACACTCTAAACAAAATCTGGTCATAAAAGAACTCTTGGTGGTTCTTCGGCTTGTTCATATTTTGCACACTAAAAAGTTATTTTAGGCACCTTCTGAAAGGGTTCCGCGTGAAAAAACAAACAAACAACATAAAAGGTTATTTTAAGCTCCTGTTTCTATGAGACAGATTTATTCATCACCCAGTTGCCTTTCTAGTGCGCCAGGGGGCGATAGTGCTTGACGCGAAACCTTTCCTCCCGAACTGAAAGACTTCTTGGGGCGTCGAAGAACCCTTCAAAGAGCGGATTTTTGTTTTGGAGTGAGGATTAGATGTCCCCAAATGCATTATAGTAGTGATGGAGCAACAGATTCGTATGTTTCCTCACGCATATTTTAACCAGTAAAAATAAAATCCCATAAACTACGAAATATTACTCCCTTAAGGGTGTATAAAAGGATGTTCCAGAGACTTGCACCAATGGTTGTACCCTTTCAGCCCCCTTGTTTTAAATAATGCGAACTTTTAAACCGGAACTTAGGGTGCTGTTTCATGGGCCTTTTATTTCTAAAAGAACGCTTAAAAAAGACGTGAAAAAAAAAAAAAAGTGCCACGAGGAAGGGAGGCGAACTTTCTGAAGGGTGTTTGCAGTATGAGCGCCCATTTCAGGCAGCTTTAGCGGATGTTGTTTTAGTGATTATTAGGAATGACAACGTACTTGAACGTAACCTTCATAATTGCGTAGACGGTCATCTGTGAATAAGTGAATTGTCGGGCGGGTACAAGATATAAGGTGTACCTACGGTGTGATACCGCAGGTATCACACCGTAGGTACACCTTGTATGGGGGGCTGGTCGCCACATGAAAGGGGGGGGGGGGGGGGAGGGAGGCGAGTAGCCGACGAGGAACCGCAAACTCTGAGTTAGGATTGGACTAAGGGCACCGAAATACTTTCATCGCGCTGAGTTGAGTGTAAAAAGAAAAGAAACTGAGCAAACTGACTTGTGATGACGTTTACGACCAATTCGCTTCAGCGAAATCAAGTTTTGTCGTAGTTCTCATGCAGTACCACGATGTATTATATTGTTGTCTTATATATGTTCCGTGAATAGTCAAATATGGCAGGTAAAATGCTGAAACTCTAAAGAGCCCTTTTCTGACGATGCTCCGTAAATAACTTTATCTAAGCGTCTTCAAGATTTATCCAACACTCAACACGTCCACTTAGGTTTTCTCTTCAGTGTAAATCAAAATTCTCCGGAACAATTTTTTTTTTTTTTTTGAATTCTACTCTTTTCTGTTGCCACAAAGTATGGTCGTAAGACAAGAATGACGAGGTGGTTCGACGGGAGCTTATCTTGTTTGGTGTCTTTTTTATCCGTGTGAATTCAGTACAATAGGATGCTATGGTATACAACGCATGCAACGGAATGAATGCCCTGTGTGACACAACCAGTCCATAAACGCGGGGTTTTACATAAAATCAGCAGCAGCAGCAGCAGCAAGGACGCGGGGAAAAAAACTACTTGCGATGGGCGCCACCACCCCTCCATATTTTTATGCTGTTCGCGAGCATCGTCGTGGTATTTGCTGCAACACCCCCGAGTTGCAGTCATACTGCACATACATGATGACAGTATTATCTGCAGGCACGCATCGAGCGAGTACAAAGCATGTTTGCCGCATGCATATGTATGCTTAGAAGATGTCCGCAGACAATGTTTATGTGACCAAATTCACATGGCCGTCATACAAGAAAGACATCAAACGTTGTCTCTTTAGGATGGTGTATCAGCAGTAGTGTTACCGCGGCTTTAAGCTGATTTACGATATCTGTTCTCTTCGGATATTTTCAAGATAACGCGGCACAGTGGTGTCCAGTTCAACCTCCTTTGTGTCGTTATCTTCGAGCGGTATACCAGGTATTCTAATATTCGCCACAAACTCCCCCAACAATCGGCATACTCTTCAAGAGGACAACCGTCGGGCCGTCGACCTCAATACGTGTCGTGCGATTGAGACGCAAACGTTCCAGGTCTGAACGCCGCCGTCGGAGCAAAATGTTGGAAGCGATTTGTCGGACGCGTGTTTTTAAGGCGAACGTGCGTTTGCTTCATTCCCGTCGACGGAGACTAAACCGGAAGTGTCGATGGACGCTCGCACGTGTGCTGGGAGAAAAAACAAACCAAAAAAACTCAGAAATAGAAAGAACAAAGGCGTCGCTTCAAGGCGCCATCCACGTTTTTCGTCACGCCCGGCCACGCGCCATACCCCCCCCCCCCCCCCCCCTTTTTTTTTTTGTTCCAACGTTTGGTTATTTAGCATTTCAATCGCACGATGTTCGCTTCGCGGTGGCGGCACTGGGGAGTGCGTGAAACTCGCTGGGTCACGCCCGAACCTGCACCACAGGTGTCGCTCGCGCACGTGCGAATCAAGCCCATCTGCAGCCGATCACTTAGTTGGGTGTTTCGTCTGCTGCGGAGCCGTGATTTCCCCGCCCGCCTCATTGTGATCGTGTGCAGCGCTGTTACAAACTCGTTTTGTGTTTAACAACACACATTTATATCTCTCACTTGCTTCCCCCCCTCTCTCTCTCTCTCTCTTTAGTTTCATTGTAAATATTTTGGCAGCGTACATGTACAGCAAACTCCACCCCCCCCCCCCCTAAAAAAAAAAAAAAAAACGGCATTAACGTTTACGCCGTTTCTTGTTTTGTTTTATAACCGAAAAAATAAACTACGCATCTCCTAATGCTTATTCTGCACCCCAATGTAGCGCTAGCGATCCAAACCAGGTGGCAAAGTTTCAGCACGAACCGTTATCTTATTCAGAAGTTACAAGTGATTTTCTGAAAATTTCAACGGGAAACATGGGGCCCACTTTTATCCGTTTTCAGTAACTGGCACCATATGCAACACTGTCGGCCGCCTTTTTCCCGCTGAAATTTTCAGAAACTCACTCGAAACTTTTTGAATGAAATGACGGTCAGTGCTGAAGCTTCGTCATCCGGTTCGGACCGCTATATAGCGCTACCTCTTGGGCGTAGAGCGAGCGTTCGGCGAAGCGGGATTCAATTTTGCAATAAAAAAAAAAAAAATTAAAGAAAAATTGTGGGGACACTGTACTTTTTATTTAACTCGCAGCCTAAAAAGTGCAGGGGAGCATGGCGCGCCCTGAGCATAAGTTGCTCCGCTGCCATTGAGATTGCAGCATTAGCAGGTGAAACGCCTCAGATCGAGTCACGAAGCAAGTTAAAGGGGCGGTGCAACGATATTCAATTGGAATGTTTTTCACTTTACACGGGATTACTGGCACTAGTGGGACTCAATGATACTCGCACGCAACGCCACTGACCAAGAAACTCCTTTGTTGCGCTGTAATTTCGAGGACAAAACCGAGAGTTTTCATTCAATCTCTCCTTCGCAAAACCTGATGACGTAGCTGGGCGGTAGCAGTACCGCCCAGTGACGATATTTGAATGCGGCTCATAGATTGGACCCGAGCATTGCGTGGGTACTCGATTTGGGCTCGTGATAATCGACAGCTCGAGAAGCATTCGGGTAGTGTCCTGTGTCCAATCGCTGCAATGACGACAACAGCCGAACCATAACAATGTCTAAAATTCAGCGCGTGTCCTGTGCCTTGCCAACCCCAGCGCATGGCTATGATCAACATTGGCGGCATATAATCGGTTCCAGATCACGTGGCCGCTTGTTCTGGCTTCGAGTTGAGGGGGTGAACTCTGCTCGTTTTTCTTTATTTTTATTTTTTTTGCGACTTCGATTGCGTGTTGTGAAAAACGAACGGGTATTTCACAGGTCATTAACGTCAGAGATCCGTTCTAAGCGGTATTTGCTCGAAATACAAAAATCGTTGCATCGCCCCTTTTTAAAGGGGCGATGCAACAATTTTTGTACTTTGCGCAAATACCGCTTAGAACGGATCCCTGACGTTAATGACCTATGAAACACGCGTTCGTTTTTCAGCCCACGCAATAGGAGTCCCAGAAAAAAATTAAAGAAAAACGAGCAGCATTCACCCCCTCAACTCGCAGCCAGAACAAGCGGCCACGTGATCGCGCCGATTATTTGCCGCCAATGTTGATCATAGCCGCGCGCTGGGGTTAGCAAACCACAGGACACGCGCTGAGTTCCAGACATTGGTATGGCTCGGCTACTGTCGTCGTTGCAGCGATTGGACACGGGCCACTACCCGAATGCTTCTCGAGCTAGTAATTATCACGAGCCTAAATCGAGTGTCACGTAATGCTCGGGTCTAATCTATGAATCGCATTCAAATATCGTCATTTGGGTGTACTTCAATCCCCACGTTACATCATCAAATTTTGCAAAGGAGAGATTGAATGAAAATGATCGCTTTTGTCCTCGAAATTACACCGTAACAAAGGAGTTTCTTGGCCAGTGGTGTTGCGTGCGAGGATCCTTGAGTCCTCACTAGTGCCAGTAAGCTCGTGTGAAGTGAAAAAATTGCAGTGGCTTAGCTCGGCTATGCCAGGATATACGTAGCGTGAGCATAGGTTCAGCTGGTTATTCTTAGCTTTCCTGGTTGTCTAGGATTAGCTTGATTATCATGCTTACGGCTGCTTCAATGACACACACAAGGTATACGCATTATGTGACTACTTCGGGATCCGATGAGTTAAGCTTCTCCGCTCTCCTGCGCCGCTGAGCAGCAATTTCGCTCTCCTTCTCCATGGCTATGCCACACTGGCAAACGCCCCGCTATATGTATACCCCCCCTGATACCTTTGCGCATGCGCACAAAATGAGAGGCGCTATTAAGCGGCTCCGGTGCAGCGTCAGACTTGGCTACTGCGCAACGGAGGCGCATAGCTGGGCAATGCGGCGGCGCCAGTGCGTCTTCCGCGGCTTTGACGTCACTCCTCTCGAATGCGCAGACCGCCGAGGCGCGCACGGCGGCGGCGGAGCGCGTGGCGGCGGCGGCTCCGGCGCGCCAGCTGTGCAGCCGCCTCGGTGGCTCCGAGGCGAGAGCGCTGGCCTACGGATCCCCATGTGGCGGGTTCGAATCCAGGCCGAGGTGCCCGCAATCTGACGGAGGCTTATTGCGGAGGAGGCGCCGTGTAACCGAGCTTTCGGTTGCACGTCAAAAAATCCCCAGGTGGTCCAAATTAATCCTCAGTCCTCGGCTGGGGCGTGCCAGATGTTCGTCGTTGGTTTGGCACGTAAAACCCCCGAATTTGACTTTTTTGCGCCAGCTGTGCGCCGTGTGACCTCACTGCTGCTCGCGCAGGCGCAGCACGGCTCTCCAGGAGCCACGCGAAACTGCTCTACCTCGGCCAGTGTAGCTCACGCTACAAAACATTCCAATTGAATATCGTTGCACCGCCCCTTTAAGCGTGAACGTAACAAGCCATGCTCTTCGTTTCTTTAAGCCGTCTGCGACTAAAGACCTTTTTCGTTTACCCTCGTCTCCAGCCACTTAATTAACAAATCCAATATGCGAAAAAAAAAAGGCATTACGACCTGGAAGAAGTAAAATCATATAGAAAAAGGATAACAAGAATGATAGACATTCGCGATTAAAATGTGAGTTTCTCCCAGACGGTGTGGCGAGAGCAAAACGATGTTTTCCGGCCCGCACACCGGAAGTTCCGAGATTCAAGATGGCGGCGCACGTCACGCCACACTGCGGTGGCGCTGCTGTCGGCACTGTGCATGCGTAGACGCCTCTTCTCGCGCGCATTTGGTTTTCCAGCGCAAAGCAAGTATTTGTTTGTGGACAGTGCGTTTGCGTCTAGAAACCACTCCAACAATTTTCTTCTGCACGCTGCCCTCTTCGTCTATCTGGACTGCAGTGGAGCGCGTTCTGAGCACGCGTAATAGCCCTCATTGGCCCAGTGACTCGGCAGTTCTCGCCTGCGTGATAAGCTACGAAATCGTCCGATTCCCGGAAGGTAACGATAAGTCGTGTGCACATGCGTGTTAACGTCTGCGCGCACGTGTGTATGTCTGTGTGGACGTTCTATTCTGAGTGCAAACGCGTCTGCAACCATCCCCTTTGTTATCCACGATGATGAACGAGTGAAACGCGGAAGACATACCATGTGGCCGTATACGTCAACGTGTGCGCCAACCATGCCGCGATGCTGTCAATACGTGTGCGTACAGTGTTCACTATATATATACTGCTTGTCTATCCACGCGAACGATGCCAGCGCCACTATGTGCAGGTGGGCGTTCGGGCGCGAAAGGTCAGACACCTCTGTAGGCCCGCGGGAGCAGACGCCTTGCGAGCTGAAAAGAGCCATTGTCCGTTGTCTATCTGAAGCTCACTTCATCCCTCCCGCAGATCCTCTGCAACGTTTTGAAAGGCGTCGGTTTGTTTGGCTTCGGAGGAGTGTTTGGGTGGCGCGAGCGCTGGTGTAAACTAAAGGCATTTCCAAAATCACGCCAATATGCCTTTCACGCCTTTCTCGAGTCAAATAGGTAGTTACTTAGGCCTCTCGGGCCTTGACCCTTCAAAATGGCTGCCGAGCATGACGATACTTTGAAATGAGTCAGATTGTATCTATTCTGCCTTTGGCTGACGGCGGCAGATACAGGAAATTTTTTTGTAAGCTTTACAGATTTGTTTAAAAAGAAAAGAGCCGTGAAAGTTACACTTATGCCGTTTTTGCGGGTGAGTTATACGGCCAGGGGGACATAGTACAGGGGGCTAATCGTAACGATCAGTCGGGTAATTAATCGACATTCGTTAATTAACTTTTTACTTAGTGAGAATAGACATATGGATCCAATTAGAAACTTGCTGAGCGTCAGTTTGGACGCGTTTCTAGGTTTCGGTTTCTTATCGTACCGCATCTTCGGGCCCGTGGTCCTGCTCCCTGGTGGTCGGGTCGCGAAGTCACCTCCTCGCCTCTCTCGCAGGATGGAGAAAACTACGGCGCGCCTGTGTCGCGGGTCTCTGCCACTGGGGAGCAGGACCGCGGGCGCCGGGATGCGTTCCAATAAGAAACCGAAACCTAAACAGCGTCCGAACTGATCGTTTTTACAAAACGCCGTAAAAAAATACAAAAATTTAATTAACAAATTTTACTTCATAAGCCGACTGATCGTTACGATTAGCCCTTATACTACAGTCGACTCTCGTTAATTCAAAATATCTTAATTCAAACTTTCGGATAATTCAAACTAACGTGCAGGTCCCATCCTATGCGTCTCTATGGGAAGAAACTCCTGATAATTCAAACTTTGCTTTATTCAAACAAATTTTCGGCCCCCCTCGAGTTTGAATTAATGAGAGTCGACTGTATGTCCCCCTGGCCGTATAACTCCCCTGCACAAACCGCATAAGTGTAGATTTCACTGCTCTTTTAAAACAAATCTGTAAAGCTTTAAAAACAAAACAAAAACACCCTGCTTTGGCGGCGTGCGCGAACCACAGGGGGCTCTTCTCTAGCTATCATCATCATCGCTTGTGACGTCACGGGTAGGACAGACTGGGACAGACCACTCAGATCTTCGATCCGTCGGCTCGTCAGCTCGATTCATGCGCTGTTTGGGTAACGCGCGGCAAAGCTTGTTTCCCGCGTTGTGTTTATTTGGTGAAGTGATATTTGCAGTGGGACATTTTACCCAAGCTTGAAACTGTGGCACTCATAGACGTGCTAACAATCACTTTTGGTGGTGCTAGGTGTCGAAGCGCTGGGATCGTGGTGTGCTGCTCTCTGGCCCAGTACAAAAAGCTGGATGATAAAAATAGAATATCCAGTGCTTTACCGGACCCCAATATCTACCACGGCGAATATGGTGCAGTATTTTTTTTATGATTGGATTCGGACAAAATAATACTGAGAAAGGAATGTCTCATCAAATTGAAAACAGAAAAGCGAAATTCGAGCATCTCTCGCGTGTGTGGTAAACACTTCAGTGAAAGCGACTCCGTGTATCCTGTTGGTTTTAATCTGTTTCGTGAGTGCTGTTCCCTTATTAGTTGCAAGCTGATTCCTTTTTGCATTTTGTAAACCAATAAACAAACATTTCCTCAAAATAACTGGCAGGAAGAAGCGGTGGCTGGCTTCCGGAGTCGTTTCAATTAAATCCCCACTTATTTGCACCCGCCATGAATTACTGCCGTTTGTCTGTTTACTTTTGCTTACTAATGCGCATAAAGCGTGATGCGCTTCTCAGCGGGCGCTTTTAAATTTGTATATATTCTTAGTAAAATTGGATAGAACAAATTAATCGCCCGAATTTGCCGTGCCATATCCGACAATTTAAAAAGTTATGAACATTTTTTTTTTTTTTTTTTTTGGAGCAGAAATTGCGGTATGACCAACTTCTTTGTCACGTATTAGATGTGGGAGGAGCTAAGCGTCAGTTGCGGACGAGCATTTGCTCGTCAGCAACTGTCGAGTCACACTTGGATAGAAGCGGCGGTATCGGATGTAGCTAAAACAAGTGTGCGGCATAGAGAAATATAGTACTACGTAAAGAGTGGCCACTCAAGCCGTTTCGCGGCCCAGGAGTAAGGGACTCTACTGGCCGTTAGTAGGCGCAACAGTGCCACTTATTTTGAACATTTGTTAAATATATAATATTAATAAATAACTTCATCGTATAGAGTAAACTTTTAAAATTATTACGAACTTGGAAAACTTTCAAAAACGACTTCAACGACTGTGGCTACGGCTGCGGCGCGACGGTTGGCTTCGGAGTCGTGGACTCGACGGAGGGCGGATACTTCGGCTGCTTGGTCTGTGTCTCTTGCCTCGTTGTGTGGGTTGAGTTGGTTCCGCGGCTTGTTGTCTCGTGCGGGTTTCTATACTCCGTTTCACCTTATGGTGTACCGCAGAGAAGGCTAGAAGCGCGAGCTCATAGCGTTGGGAGCTGCTTTTAACACACGAGAGCTTGTGCCGCCGAGATGTGCCTTAGAGCAAGGAGCTCGCGCTTGTAGCCTTTCCTGCGGTACATCATAAGGTGAAACAAAGTATAGTCATTCTTCCGTTGCGGTCAAGGTATACGGTATATGTAAGAAGTATTGTGACTGTAGTTTCTTTGTTGACGTACATTTGCATTCGGTCACTGAATTTAGAAGCGACTGGGCCAGTCATATGTGCACCGTCATACACCATTTCAGCACGGGTTCCAAAGGGGTTTATCTACCATTACGCAACTTGTCACCACAGTTCATGATTTTGCTGCTACTTTAGACAAATCTGGCCAGGTCGATATTTTTTTTTGGACTTTAGCAAGGCCTTTGATAAAGTTCCACACGGCAAACTTCTTTATAAATTAGAGTGTCTTGGAATACCGTCTGAGATTGTCAATTGGATAGGTTCGTACTTGTCTGATCGCAGCCAGTTTGTCGACATTGGAGGTCATGCTTCCGGTATTCTGGGTGTTTCCTCGGGTGTTCCTCAGGGCAGTGTGCTTGGCCCGTTGCTGTTTTTAACGTATATAAATGATATCGTCTCAGTTGTTAGCCCAGATGTAAATATTCGTTTATTCGCCGATGATTGTATTTTGTTCAAAAGGATATCCACAGTTGCAGACCAAGTATCACTGAATTCTTCCCTTGCCTCTATCTGCAATTGGTGCCGCGCATAGGAAATGCAGCTAAATTTTACGAAAACAGTTCATTTACGTATAACAAGAAAAGTGAAGCCACTGAAGTTCACTTATCAATTAAACAATGATGTAATATCTGATGTGACTGAATACAAATATCTCGGCGTAACCATATCCCACGATCTCCGTTGGTCACAACACATTCAAAACATCTGTTCCTCAGCTTCTCGTAAATTGGGCTTGTTACGTCGGAAACTTAGAAGCGCTGCCCCTTCCGTTAAATTACAAGCATATAACTCCTTGGTCCGACCGAAGTTAGAATATGCTGGCATGGTATGGGACCCGAATACCAAAAAGGATGCGTCACAGCTTGAGATGGTTCAGAGGAGAGCTATTCGCTTCATCTATGGAAAGTATAATCGGCTAGATTCCCCGTCTTCATTAATGATAGCAAACAATATATCGTCACTCCAGCATCGTCGTAAAATTGCGAGACTAAAATTTTTGTCTTTGCTTTATAATAACAGACTCCGCATTGAATCAAGTCTATATTTATCCCCATCATCATCTAGGGAAACTAGGCACCATCATCAGTATTCCCTGGTACCAATATTCGCTAGAACTAACATTTTTAAGTATTCCTTCTTTCCACGCACTATTACGGATTGGAACGCCCTCCCTCGTGACATTTTTTTTGCCCCTGACTTCAATAGTGCTCTTGAGAGTCACACCTTTTGATTGTTCTCTTTCCTGGTGTTTGTACATGATTTTTTTTTTTATTGTATATAGGGCGTTGATAATGGAATGTTTATTATGCTGATGGCGTTCATATGTCGTTGTATAAGCAATATATATGGTTGCCATGTGTTTCTTGTTTTTCATATGTATAGTTTTGTTGTTTGTATGTACCCCACACCTGCAGGGGCCTGTTCAAGGCCTGCAGTATGTCTAAATAAAATAAATAAATAAAATAAAAGCGCCTTTCAGCACATGGTCATATGTGCAAGCGCCTTTCATGGAACTTGGACGGTAACTTTTTTAAATGCCCTCCATCGTATTGCATTTGTCGCTGTAAGTCTCGCTGTAATACAGTACTTTTTTCCAGTATACAACTGTTGACGCGTTATTCATACATTTTGCATGTGTATTGTTATTTTTGTAATGTATGAATAACATACATAACTCCGTGTCTTCAGAGTTGATGTTTGTTTTGCTTGTCATAGTTACAAAAATAAATACTTTTGTGTGTCATTACCTGGTGTCGTCCCATGTCGTCCCTTCAAGAGAGTTAGCACAAATGTGAAAATATCCTTTTCGGTGTGCGGTCAGTTTGAATTATATGTAGCGCTAGATGACTTTCCTTCTGCAGTACAATTAAGGTATGCTTATAAAACAATTCTATTTTAAACAAAAACCATGCTAGTAACAATAACACTGACTCGTTAAACTAGAGGGCGCATGCTACTGCCCGATACAAAAATACCGCCAGAATTCGCCTTGAATCCATTCATTTATCTGGCCAGCGGTTACTGCGTGTATCCATCCATTGAACACTCAACTAACTGGCCGCTGGGTGCGCTCGCTGACGCTGAATTGGGCCGCTGGGGCCTATGGAAGTGTCCGCTCTTTACGTCGTACTCAGAGCCGTATATTAGGAGAGTTTGGACAATAGGCGGAGCAAAGGCCGCCGCCAGCGCCGAATATTCCCCCCACGCTTAGAGCGTAAACTAAATTTGTGACAAAGCGTCGACCAATCAGGAGACCTCTACTCCATCTCACAAATGTCGACAGTGAAGACAAAGGCACAGGCGCGTGAGCCTAGCTCAGCGAAACGCTATTGTTTGTACGAGACCTCGTGCATAGGAGGCACTTTCCAAAGCCACGCGCTCGTGCCCATGCCTTTGTCTGCACTGCTAGAACAGCGTCCTGAGACTGGCTGAAAGAAAGCAGTGCAAAGGGTGGGGTGCGCGAGCGTCTTGAGACGCGGAGTTCCGCTCGGCACGGCTCAAATTATACTTCGTTTCACTTCACCTGCGAGCGAAGCCAAAGCTAGAAGCGCGAGACCAGCGCTTTTTGCATTTCTCCCCAGCTCGCGCGCTCGAGCAAAGCCTGAACGCACGGAGCTTCCGTGCTCGCGCTTCCAGTTTTGCCTTCGCTCGCACATAAGGTGAAACGAAGTATAGTCGTGGCACAGATTTAGAGCACGCGACCACCGCTGGGGGCTGTTTCGCGGCCTGTGGTTGGCCCGAGATGCTCGCCTATTCAAACCAATGTATGGCCAAACTCTCTCAATAAACGGCTCTGGTCGTACTATATTTCTCTATGTGTGCGGCGCTTTGCGACACAACTGTGCGCGCGTGCACACCTAAGATGATAGCCCGTCATTTACTCTGGTGAATGCAAAAAAAATCTTTTTTTTTTTTTCACAGGAGCCTCCACAGCTTTGAAGAAAACAAGAATCAGATAGACCGTAACTAGTCCTCACGCACGCCGCGCGAGCTACAATCTGAATCTTCCAGCTTATGTTTGAAGATTTCAAAGTTTTTTTCTTTTTTTTTTTCATATGAAAAGCAACTTCGAGGCGCTGTCATTCATTACAAAGATCACTCACGAAAATGTCAGACACGTTTCTTTAATAAATAAACCGTTTTCAATCGGCATAGATGCTAACTAACATAGCCACTCCGTGCTTTGACATAGCGCGTCGTCTTCTCGCATCCTACCAGCTCCGACACAGGAGGGTGCCCGCGAGGTTGCGCCACCAAAACATCTCGTCGCCATAGATAGCTTTCAAAGCCTGCGCGTCACATGACATGACGTCACGTCCCGGAGGCCTGCACGGACGCTGATTGGATTCGAGTGTCGCGTCAGCCTTCGCGTGGGACTATGATAGGGAACGAGTCCCACGAAGAACGCTGACGCGGCACTCGAATCCAGTCAGCGCCCGTGCAGGCCTCCGGGACGTGACGTCATGTCATGTGACGCGCGGGCTTTGAAGGCTATTTAGGAGGTGTTGACGCAGTTCACGACGTATCTTTCGGAATCGCTATGCACAACTTTCACCACCTATACGGGGCGCACTGGTGCCCATCAAAACGGCTGCCACCTGGATGATCGTCCTTACAACTTTACGAGGCTGGGTCTGCAATATGCTTTATTTTATTTTCTCACGTCAGGAAGGTGTAGGCAAGCACTTTCATTGTGAAGCCGTTCATGTATGAGCCAGGGAGCCCGATTCTCACACCGCGGTACCATCATCGCTGAAAGTTGCGAATACATAATAATAATAATAATTGTGTTGAGCGTATGTTTATACAGCCGGAATTGAGCCAGCCCAAATGGGTGTCTGGTGTCTTAGCCGTAGATGAGCAATTTATATCCAGTGCAGTACAGCTGCCACCGTGGGGTCTTGAACGTGCAGCAGTAGTGATACACGATCGGGCGCACCTCTACAGAACAGCTCACGTGCGTAATTTCAGTTCTTCCATCGCAAGCACGGTCACGGGCGCCCCAGCTCTAAAAAACGTTCCAGAAAAAAAAAAAAAAACTTTTTTTAGCACATTTAACATCTCGCACAATCGTTCAACCAAATCACACATCTCACACACGTCTGTAACATCAATTCCACTGAAATCAAAGCACGCATTGCAAACATTGTACAGCACACAGGCTGAAGGCAAATCTCCCTTGACATGCTTTTCCACAACACAGTCGCCACAGCTGTCAATCACAGTACACTGTGTGTTCGTTTGCAATTTTTGATTAACCTATCTGTGTATGCTTGCATGCATGGGTAGTGCTGTTTTGCCCTTGCGCTCCTAGTGAAGTTCGTTTAGAAGATGGCCAGGCGCGAACCAGATACGTTTTTGATCAAAGTAATAACTGCGATTTGAAGGTATATCTCCATGATGGCTTCTCGATTCAATATCAATCTGAGCAAATGAAAAAAAAAAAGCGGTACGTGAATAATTGTTGCCAATAGCTCTATAAAACCTCATAAGCTCCACAGTAACGCAGAGATTGATTTTCGCCGTGATACTGCCAGATGAACAGCTTCCTGTGTGTAAAGTAGGAAAACAATAGGCTCATATTGCACTACACGACCTAGCTGTCCTCCCCAACTGTAGCACTTGAAAAGCTTCTCAACCTGCTATCGGTGGCACGAAAACATTTTTTTATTAAAAGGGAGAAGTTTTATATGTGGATTATCCAATACTTATAGTCCAAATCTTATAATAATTATATCAGGTGTACATAGGTCATTCCATCTCAAATGTCCCAGACGTTGAGCTCGACCATTTTCAATTTTTAAAAGAAAATTCATAGCTTTTACTCCAAGGTCCTTAACTTTTTCCTAAAATATTTTCGCTGAAAAGTTTTTTTTTTTTTTTTTGTTATAGCGTGAGCGTGGGTTTAACTTTTAAAATGTGTGTAAAACTGGGCATCAATCAATAATTGAGTAAAAATAAGATTCCTTTCAAAACGCTTCGCAATGCCGTTTTATAATATTCGAACGGCTCTTAGCTTGCTATTTTGTGATGATTATGGAAATTTGATTGTTAATGTTTTTTTATTGAACAATATTCACAAAAAAATTTGCATTTTTCTAAAATTTTTGTTTAATTATCGCTTTGCGCCTGGCAATTACAACTTTTTTGTTGGAAGCCCTGTAGATGTATTACAAATGAAAAATGTTTGAAACCGTACAACCAAACACGTCAAAGAAAAAAATTCAAAAGTTGCGAAAAAGTTTTATTTTGCTGCCTAAAGACCCATTTATTCTACCATGAGGTGGTCAAGGTAAAAATGCAAAAACATTACGACTTTAGAAGAAGAGTTTCTTGCCTTTAATTTCAGAAAGTTTATTTAAAATTATTTTTGTCTAAAGCGAGAAAGAAAATATTGAAGTTGACCTCCCGTGTCGGAATCCGGACGGGTTTCTTAGCTCCTCTTCACCGCACAGCACGCCACTGTCGACATTGTAGCCGGACGAAACGCACGATTGTTTGTCTTGAGCGGAGTGTCTACTGCAGGTAGACGCAGAAAAGTTGTGTTGTCGTATAGATATTCATGGGGAAAAGGCTCGCTTCTGCTTCTGGGGCTTTCCAATCGCTGCAATTGCAACCGTCGTCCGTGGCGGATGTCCTCTTGTGATCTAGCACGGCTTGTCATATCTGCTGTTTTTTTTAGCGCTGCCGGGGCAGCATATCCACCAGCAGGTCAGTTGTTTTACACCGCAATTTGTCCCTCCTGTCAGTGTCGGGAAACACGTAAGAAAAGCCCCGTGAGTAGGCGATATGGAAAACGACCTGAACTAACTGGTGTTAAACAGATCGCGGCACCACCATATGTTCTTGGTGATGCGGCAGTCGAAGGCTCACGCCCCGCTGGTTTTTTCCGCTGATGGGAATTTGCTTGGTGAAATTTTTGAATTAGGGAAGCAAGCCTAAAATCGAATTTCAAACTGCAAATTCATGTCTCTGAATGGGACGTAGATCCAGCACGCAGCGTTGAAGGTGATGCTGGCTTGAAGTGATGAAAACTCCGTGTCCCTTTGACAGGGATCGTTGAGCTGAATCATGTAGCTAGTCGGGTTCGTTTTTCTTCAACCATTTTTTTTTTAAATCTCAGAGAACTGTAATACCTCCAATGTTACTTTTAGCCCAAGTGAACAGCTGAGAGGACGTCATAATTTGATTCTAAAAGGGACTTAGAAGACTGGCCCTTGCTGCCAAACGCTTCATTGTTTCCCTACTCCGTCACAAGCACTTCTTTCCGTGGGATATAGCAAAAAAGTTCCACTCAGCGGAAATGCCGTAATCGTTGCAACTGAACAAAGCCAGTGAAACATTATGACGAGTAAACGCGAGACAACTATCATCCGAGTTTAGAAAATTAAATAATAAGAATGTCCCGCTTCACTCAACAGCATCCGCATGAACCGCAGAATGACTTGCCTGTGCCGATAGACCTGCTTCATCCATCATTACAGCACTGTACTCTGACGAAAAACAAACTTCTTTCATGGGCAGGTTCCCGATCGCACTAGTAAGTGGTAAGGTCATTCGAAACAGTACCCCTCGTTTTACTGTCCGCTCTCACAGTCAGTCCTTTCGTTTCACACCGTTTCACCTTACGCTGGACCGCAGCGAACGCTACGCCGCACTGTAGCCACATCATTCATCATCATCATCATGCCGTGTTAAAGGGTAACTGCAAAAAAAGTGTACTTTTAAACAGCCTAATTGGGACAAGCATGTCACAAAACAATTTTTTCGCCAAAAACATTTTTTTTACAGCAATATTTATTGCGCTAGACCGATTTTAGTTTGCGGCTATTTCGTCCGTTTTAAATCGCGCGCCACAAAGTTGGTATTATACGTCACATAATGGCTGCTATACGTCACGGCGTGACGTATAACAAATACTTTGCGCGCGTCGAAATAGCGGGAGTTTCAAATGTGGAGAAGTTGTGACTCCGGCTAAATTACGTCCTGTGGCGTAAATATTGCTAGAAAAAAAAATTGTTTTTTTTTCACGGAAGATTTGTTTTGTGACATGCTTGTCCCAATTAGGCTGTTTAAAAAACACTTTTTTTTCTTTGCAGTTAACACTCTTGCAACCCAGTACGACCGAGAGAGACGAGATATGGTAAAACTTCTTAAAATATCTTAGGACGAGGGAACACACTGGCATTCTGGCGCCATCTATGCGGTGACCCTGGAACTGCATTTCACAAGAGCGAAGGTTTTGCGGGATTTCCGAGGTCAAATGTGCGTAATACCTATAAGAAAGGCTCGTTTATAACGTTGACAAAAGTTTTTCGAGCCAAGAAAGAAAGGATAATGCGGGAGAGAAATAGAAAATATGCCGGACCGCCAAGTTTACACTGCTACCCAATTGGTGGCGCCAGTGTGTCCTCTCGTTGTAAGAGGTTTTAAGGAGCCCAGTTTTAAGAGGTCGCAAGAGTGTGAACGGGCCTTTAGTGTCACGTGACCTTCGAGAGGGCCGCAGCGACGCGCGGGGTGTGGGTGATGTGATACGTGCACAACGCTGGATTGTTCGTAGCGACCACTGCGGTCCGTAATAAAGTGAAACGGAGGATATTATAGGATCTCGCTCTATGGTCATCACGTTTCCTGAAGAGAAGCCCCTGTCAGGAAATGCCGGCGCCGAGTAGGCATCAAGTTTCGGAGCGAGGGGAGCTGACATCGGGCAAAAAGGGCGCAACGAGCCCGCTATTGGACGAGTGGAAGCGGCCGTGGCAGACCGCGGCGCATCTTTAGCTGTAAAAGAATGCGCATTCGCAGAACCTTCTGCGGAAATCGCCTTCCCGACCAGGAATTGCCTTGCGTGCGCGCAAAGCTTGTCAGCTCTCGTGTCAGGTGGTGGGTTGTGCGGCGAAGAGGCGCTAAGAAACACTGCCAGGTTGCGACGCGGGAGCTCAACTTCAATAATTTGTTTCTCGATTTAGACAAAATTCAGTTTGATTAATCGTTCAGAAATGAAAGACATTAAACTCTTCTTATTATGCCGATGTGTTTCGTATTTTTACTTGGACCACCTCAGGGTAGAATGGGCGGCTCTTTAGGCAACAAAACATACTTTTGTTTACAATGTAGAATTTTTTTTTGCCTGTGATGTATTTACTTGTGCGGTTTCAAACAGTTTTCATTTTTAACACATCTACAGGGCTTCCAACAAATAAAGTTTTAGCTGCCAGGCGTAAAGCGATTATAAAATAAAAAATGCTATTCTTGCGCAAGTTCAATTTTTATAAGAATATTTTAACAATAAACTCTACATAATCATCAAACCACAGCAAGCTAAAAGCCGTTCGAATTTCATCACACAAATTGTGAAGCTTTCCGAAGAAAATCTGATTTTTACTCAATTATTGAGTGATGCCTAGTTTCACGCCCATTTTACAAGAGCAAATTACGCTCACGCCATAGTAGTTTTTTTTTTTTTTTTGCGAAAATATTTTAGGAAACGTTTAAGGACCTTGGGCTAGAAAGCCATGAATTTTCTTTTAAAAATCGGAAATGGTCGAGCGCTAACGTCAGGGACGTTTTAGAGGGAATGACCCATATAAGTAGGTTTCCGTGTTTTCGGAGTTTATTTCTCGTGAAATTCGGAGGGCGTTTTTTGGAGTGTATTTTTCGCCGAGGATTCGGGGTTTATCGGAGTTTATTTTTGTTAGCTTCCCAATTCTTTGAAATTCTGAGTTTATTTTACTGCGTAAAATGTAAAAATTCGAAAACAAAATAAATAAGGTACGGGTAAAATATCCGTTGTCCCGAAGGAACCTCGACGTGCCTAAAGAGCAAATTCCCCTTTTTATCAGTAATTCCAAATTTCAAAGGAAACTGAAGTGGGATCTCCTCAGGACCACTGACCTTGTGCTCTATATAAAGCTTAGTTGTAAAACTCCGTCTTTTTTACTGTTTATTTTGTCGCTGTAACCTCGCAATTCGGGGTAATCGACGGAAAATTTACCGGCGAGTGTTTTTCGGATTTATCTGAAAACACGGAACCCTACATATAAGGTATTTATGTTCTTATGTCTTCATACGTTGATTTAGTACATTCATATAGTTGTTTTTTACTAGGGTTTTGCATTCACTCACAATGATCATGCCTGAAATATGACATAGGCCTAGCGCAATTAGGTTATTCTTTAATGATCTCATTGTTACGTTTATTTTCTGAAAGCAGTGAAGTGGAGAATCTGGGGGGGGGGGGGGGGGGGAGAAAGAAAGTTTTGTCAAGATGAAAAACAGCTTCCGGTTTCTAAAGTAAAATTTCCGGACTCCCCAAAATACCGAGGGCATAAAGAGGTGGGCGAATTCGTGCGTAGGCCAAGGTGACGTCTTTCTGAAGGTGCGCCCTCCCACGCTATTTTGGCGGCGTTCCCGCCGAAAGCAGTTGGCTTTCCGCCGAACCTTTTTTTTTATCCTTTTGCTTTGCGAGTCGCTTGCTATAAAGGGACCCGCAGAAAAATTCCTGAGAACTGACAAAAAGAGAACGATTTCTGACATAAGAATATAACGCGTCTATCAGCGAGGTTAACGTACCTTTGAGATGTGCTTCTGCTGTGTTCAATGGAAATGCCAGATATTTGTACACAGGGACGTCGGAAGTGTTCGGAAGATGCGTTTGAGAAGAAATGGGGAGGGGGAGGTTTTACTTCCTTGTGCTTTCTGTTCCGACGCTACTGTTAGTACACAATTAACTTAAAAATTGCACTTACATCTTGTCATCTAGTATCAAGGTTATGTGACTTCTACCGTAGCCTCATCTTTTTAGTGGAAAGACTTTTAGCCCTGATGCACGGCTTTTTTCAAATTGTAATGGATAATTCTTAGGTTTTCACCATAACTTCGAACCGTTTACAAAGGAGCCAAATCTTCGTTAGCCATTCGAAGGCTCGTTTTGTCACTACCGAACACCTGACTTTTATCACGTGACATATAGCTCAGCTTTTAAGTTATCTTTTACACCATCGAAGTTCTCATTGCAGGACAAGAGAGACATTGGGTATCTCCGATATGGCAGTGTTCCTGATTAGTTATCAGTAGACAAAAACGTACTTCCGTTCAGGAAAGCCTATAATCTGCTCCGTATTGGCGCTTCCTGGAATGGAACATTGGCCCCAAGAAAGATCTTCAAGTTGGCCAGCAACAACGTTATCCTATATATCTTCCGTGCTCGAAGTCCATGCCTTAATTAACATTTGCATTTATTAACGTGGATAGCTCTGCTCGTGAGTGCGTCGCGCATCAATTAAATAGGGCTGTGGTTTATCATACTTTCTTACTTTGAAATGACTGGTCGTGGCATATAGCTGCAGTGTGCTAAAAGAATAATTTTAAAATATTAATAGAAAAATTTAGGCATTAATGTATGTATAGAACAAAGGTGTTTGTAATGCAACTTCTATTAAAATCAAACTTAATCACCAGTTATGTTTTCGACAAATACTTTTCAACGAAGTAACTTTTTTCAAGGTTCACGAGCAAATCAAACAATGTCCCTCATTTTGAAAACGAAGCCCCATTCCATTTCATTATATCGCAGCGCATAACTACCGTATTTGGTAAATAAATAAGAATAACGTTAAAATATTAGATCTAAAATACACATTCGCAGATATAAACTTGAATTTAGCGACACTTTGCCACCAGAGTTTCCTACATACTTTTTAACTCCTCGCAGCTCAAGGTGTGTACGCCGACATTCAGCACTGTGAGCTTTATGATTATGTTCTATATCACTTGCCTAACAGGCTGGCATGAAGTACAGTAACCTAAGCTTTATGTTCAACATCATCTGCCTAACTAGCTACATTGAAAATTAAAAAGATAACCAGGCTGCAACGCAACGGAATCACAACGTTCCTCAATGTATAGGAACTCACAACGTTCCTCAAGAGATAGGAACTACTATTATACTTACCTAGCGTTGCGGACCCATTCACCAGCAAGAACACGTCGGAATACACAAGTGCAGCCCAAAATAACGCAGCACTCGGGATTCCAAGTCTCTTCAACCCAACTTTCATGACGGTTATCCAGGGTCAGACGATGTCACGCATCGCGTCTCCAGCGTCCAAAAGCCATTCCAGAGGGCACATCATCTTCAATGCATCCACATCACCCGAACCATTCTTCTAGAGTGATCTACTCTAAACAGAAGTAGCGGATGGCTAACACGTTTCTATTGGTTTCAAATGAAAACAGAGAGTGACTTATGCTCCCTTCAGAGCCGGTGGCCCGAACCTCAGGGAACGACGGCGTTCGCAAGGTTGGAGCTCATTCTGGAGTTCTGGGAGATCCGTCCGCTAAATCGGGCATCAGCTGCGAGGGGGGGCTGAGGTTAGCGGGTGAGGAGGTCCGGTTCCTCCTCTCCCATGCCTGTGTGTTCGTTCGGTCGGTGTTGTTTCAAGTCTGTGTGTTTTTGAGTTTGTGTTTGTGGGGGCGCCCGGCCGCGGATTCTCGTCTGGAAAGGGTCTGCAGAGTTCCCGTGTGAAGGCGACATCTGGTGTTAGGAGAGGCAACCACGTGTTCGGCTCTCCCTTTCTCTCCATCTCCTCTTAGCGTGCCTTTCTCTCTTACATGTTTTATGGTGTTTTTTTATATTTTTATATTTTGAATTCTTATTTGACTGGCGCTCTCTCGTTTATGCCACATATGCGTCGGAATAAACAGACGAAACACCAGGCTAGTGCAGCTGTATTTGCGACACGGTGTCCCGGTGTTACACATGGTTTCCCAGAGCCGGTATGATTCAGTAATTACAGGGCAACTTTCCCATGCCAAGTGTTCCAGGAGCGAGGTACAGCTTCTGAAAAAATAAACTATGCTTTGGGAGTGGAACTACCAACTATTTATGGGGTGTGTGAACCCTCATCAAGAAGGTTACAGTAAGGAATAGATGCGCAACGCTTGTCTCCGGCGGGCAATGCATCTCGCTACGCCGTCATTGGGACATTTTTTTGAGACGCGCCAAGATATCAGAGCCGCTTTTGGTGACAGCGGGGTAGACATCTCAACATCATAAACGCTTTGCAGCGACTTAGAAATTTTAGTAGATTAATTGGTGACCTTTAGTGAATTAATAGGTTGATCGGTATAAAATGGTGCAGGAGGCTGCTATATAGTATACATTTCAGGAGCATACTTGTTGGGTTTCGTATAGCTTTACTAACGCAGGAACAGTACAGCTGCAACGGAAAAAGATTAGCTGAAGTGACCGAGGACCGGAGCAGCAAAATCAGGACATCCGGCGCTATTGTTTCCGAGCGCGCAGATAGCAAGAGAGCCACGCACGTTCCATGTTTCAAAGCGGGGGTAGCCGGCAGAGAGATGCCCACTCTAAACCCTGCATTTAGAAACCTATCTTATCCTCACGTTTCGGCCGAGCAATGCGCCAACGTGGTTGCGCACGTGAGCCCCTTTATTATTACAGCGGAGCTGTTAAGCCCCACCCTTGGTTAGTGTGATTCTGAAGCAACAGATGACGGTGGGATCGCCTTCCAGGCCTGTAAAAATTTATCGCATAACATGCGATAAATCGTGTGTGGTTGCGCTTCGATACAGTGGGGTAATTTTCTATATCTTGAATTTGACATCCCTGGTCCCTCGCTTGTTTTTCTCTGCTATGAGCTTTCTTTGGAGCGCGCACGGCTGCGCCAGTTCTCGTGCAAGGGGGCCAGTTGCCTACGCTCCGAGCTCACGTCTCCAGCAAATGTGAGCAGAGCAAAACGCGAAAATCGTCCTAAGCCAAATGGCAAGGCATATTCACAACAAAACAACCGACGCGTTGAAAAATATAAAATTGCCTGTGCGCCGTTAGCACCCCGCGGGGATTTCGGAGGGCAATTACACATATTGAAACGTGATCAGATTTAGACAGACTTGTACGTAGTTCAACTACTCTACTCAAGTTACTGTAGTTTAACTACATTTCTGAGTAGCTTAGTAACTTTCAATTACATTTTTATTTCGGTAGTTAGTAGTTTACTTTAATTACAATTTCCGAGTAACTTCTACTCAAATTACAAATTACTTTCGAATTTTAGCCCTTGCTTTGCCTATCAACAAACATTCCTGCTCAAAGGAGATAAGATGTTGGAAGATCAGCTGATAATTGCAAAGAGGAGGGAACATGTGGCGTAGGAAAGGGGGAGGAAGAAAATGGGTTGGAGAGTCCGAAACCCCTAAACGTTTCCCGAGCCCCCCCCCTTCAACAACACTGCTACGAAGCGCGGAGAGCGACCAGGCATGACGCAAGAGAGGCCGAGTAACTGCGGGATTAGCGCCGAAGACTGGCGTGTCTTTGTATCCCGAAGATCAAGGAGACTTGACGCATTCGAAGACAGGGCTGGTTCCCGCTTCTCCCCAAAGTAGAAACTCTTGCCCACTACAGGAGGTGCACACAATGCGTCCTCACTCAAAGGAGGCAACAAAATGCAGCACCTGCTATGAAGCTCATCTGGTGCTCCCGTACTTTGTTCTGTACTCGAAGAATCGCGTGCTAAAGGGCAACGCAAAGGGGACCTTTTAGATGCGGAGCATCTCTTGCTCGGGTCTATGTCCCGCGGCGTCGGCGTCGTAGTCCGCACTCACACTACGCATGCGCAACTCTCCTCCTTCCCTCTCTCCAACAGCTGCGCGTTACTCTCTCCGCTCTCTCTCTCTACCAGCTGCGTGCACTTCGCGTGCGTTCGCTTCTACTCACACCGCGCGCGCATGCGCAACTCTCCTCCTCTAGTCTCCTCTCCTTCAAGTGTGAATATAAGCAGCGGTAGCGCGCTGCGCGCGTTCAGTTCAGCGCTGTTGACTCCACTTCACTCCGTTCTTCCGATGAAGTGTGACTACCAAAAGCAATACGCAGACACACATCCTTTCATGCTCATTGGCGACTTTAATGTCAACGTCATAAAGAGCCATTGGATAGTTGAGTACATGTCATCACACCACTCGCTGCAACACGTATCATACGACGACCGCAAACAACAGCCAACTACCATTCCCGGCACATGCATTGATCACGTCTTCACCAATTTCAAGATCCACCCACTGCACCAAGAGGGGTAATAACACCGTTAATAACGATCCGCGATGCTCCGCATCACCCCATGGTTCCCCTCGGGAAGATGGTGTAATTTTTTGCGTTGCCTTTCCTCCCAAAACATAGAATATGCAGATCTTCAAAGATTTGAAGATTGTTCGAGAAACCTTAATAATTGCCCCAACGTTTCTATATAAAAAATAATAAACATCCAGTACATGGTACTTAAAGTACTACTGTTTAGAAAACTTGTACTTTATTTTAAGTACATTCTCTGGGCATGTACTTGTACTTTCCGAGAAAAGTAAAACTCCCGACTTCAATGTACATTCCCCGAATTTTAAAACAAAAAATGGCGTATCGTCGTGTGAAAATGCGCTCTTTCAAGACGTCATCTGGTCATTTCTCTGAGCGAAGTAATGGCGGCTATAAGACCGACACAAATAAGTGGCTTATAAGTTGATTCTGTCAAATAGCTCGTCAGCGAGAGTAAAACAACTACTCTGTGGTGACTTGACTTTATATTTGCTGCCATTTCCGAAAAAAACTGATGCACTTCCGCTTACCTCTGAATCAATGCGTACCAATTAAAAAAAAACACTGTATACGGAATAAATGGGCGTCATGAAAGATTCTGTTAAAAGTACTGGCACTTTACCTTGAAATATATTGAATTTATGGTACGTTACTTTAAGTTCATTGCACCCGGTGTACTTACTCCTTTACTTGAAGTACATAACCTCTAATTTACTTTGTACTTTACTTCAAGTACATTGCACCCGGTGTACTTACTGCTTTACTTGAAGTACATAATCTCTAATTTACTTTGTACTTTACCTCAAGTACTTTTTAGATGTACTTTACGCAACATTGTAAACAAGCAAACACTGTATAAAATTCAAGCTCACGCAGTGATAAACCTCAATGTAGAAATGACACATTTGCAGTACATCATTGGCCAAACAAACAAGAAAGTACAAAACAATTAGGCACGCAGAAGCAGAACCAGCTATCAAATCATTTCTTTGAAAAAACAATCCGATCCATATTTGGCTAGCACAATTTCGCTAACGGATTAAAACCTATGTACTTTCTTTTTACCATAAAAAAACATATAAAAGTAACTTCGAAGTAACTTCAAAAGTAATTCGCTACTTTTTTACGGTAATTAGTATTTTCTCAATTACTTTCCACTTGAGTGATTTCTATTCTACTCAAATTACTTTTGAGGCCAATACTCAGTAACTTAACTTCAATTACTTTTTTTAGTAACTTGTACATGTCTGGATTTAGATGACGTGCCGGCCCTTTTGTCGTGCATGTGTTTGGCTCTTTGTCGATTTCCAGGAAAACGTGATGACGCGATAGACTTGGGTTTCCAAAATTCTAGCTTCAGGAATTAAATACCTCAAACATCAAAACAAATGAACAATTTTTCTGGGCGGCCAGGTGTCTCATTTAGGTAGTTGGGTGTTAATTTTGACCAGACCCACGAGACTGGAAAACACAAAAAATGACACTCAGGTTTAGATATTGAGTTTGGTAAATCCAAAGTAGGACTGGTGCGGGAGTCATAATAAAATTAAAAAAAAAAACGCCAAGGTTAAAAATTAACTTGCAGCAATAAATGATAAAAACTAATTTTAATACCAGTTCAGTGATACATTCAATGACTGGCCAGGCGAAAATTCCGGGTCTTTGGATAGCTTTTGCACAGAGTTTAAGCAATGTACCAGTTTTAATTTGGTGATTTATGCGTGCAAGCAGTGGTGTGCAAAAATGAAAAAGATGCAAACGGGTAGAGTTTCACGTTGTATGGCATACATAGTGTAAGCACGCACATGGTACGCTGATTACGGCAGAAACAGCACTACATTTCGCACTAGCGTTGAGCGTATAGAAAGTTAAGGGTGCATCGAAAGCTAAAGCTTGTACACATATACTGCTCAGGCCGTTATGTTTGAATGTTCATAGTACTTTATTACTCTCAGACTTGGCGTAAGTTGTCGTCTGATTGCTTACAACAGAAAGAAGGAAACATTCTAACTCTGGGTTGATAAAAAAACAACAAAAAAACCTCCTGCTGACAGCTACCAATTATCTCGGCACCGATCATGAGTATTCACTGCATGCCAACGCGGTTGCGTGCTTAGAAAGAGTTTTTCCCACTTGATTTCATACAATCGCTAGTGTTCTTGACAAACAACATTGTTTTTTCACGCAAGTGGCCACTCGTAAAGTTTAGAATACTTTGTATTGATTGTGGCACACGTGGAAAGCAGCATAGTTTTTTTTTACAATACGCGAAATAGAATGCTCCGGGTTACCTTGGTCTCTAATGCATGTAGCACACAAAAGAGCACGAGCTGAATTGCAGTGGGAAGCGAAAACAATCGTAATAAACAAGTGTGAAATAACGTGAAAACTGAGGGCATTGCACATATGCAGACGGTAAGCTTTGTTTCGCTAAATACATTACCAGTAAAGTATATGGTTTTATCGAGCGAACGAAGCGAAACATACGTGCGCACCGTTCAAAGCTAGGAGCTCGCTTTTATAGCTTTTGGTGCGCTCAAACCTTTTAAAACAAGATTATAATCAATTTTATTATTTCATTTCTTTTTATTAAGTGCTCCTATGTTTTTTGTTTTTTTTTGTGCGTGTGTTTTGCGCTTGCGTGCCATTTTTTTTAGTTATATAATATTTTTCCAGACGTCCAGAAATCATAGTCTGTTTCATCATAAGTAAGAGCCGCATAATCAAAGATGTAGACAAAAAAAAAAAAAAGAGAAACGCGAGCACCCGAACACACATTAAAAATGCAATCTAACGGCGCATTGAAAATTAGTTGTTAGTTTTTTAGAGCGCAGGAGTTTCGTAGGGTGACATTGTTGCCCGTTGTAGATTATAAAAAGTGCAATACAACTGTTAGCTCGGCGTCTTTAACGTGCATTACGCAGTATATGTGATACACGATCGCACGACGGTATACGATGCAGATGGGCGACAGAACCCAGGGTTCCTGCTAAAGCCCCTTGATAAAGGCGTTCTTTACAAGTACCGCCAGGGGCGGATCCAGAGGATCCCCCAAGGGGGGGGGGGGGGGGGGGGCCCAGGATAAAAAAGAGGGGGGCGAGGGGGGGGGGAGGGAACACTCGCCGCGCACCTCATTGCGTGTTGGATCTTTGTTTAAAGGGGCACTGACACATCAAAATAATATTTTTTTTTATTATCCGAAACGATTGAAAACGATGCCGGGACATTACCCTTAAAATTCGAAACTTGAAAATTCAGTATTTGTGAATTAAAAAAAAAAAAACAATTTCCAAATGCCGAATTTGAAGTTCCCGCGCGATCCGCGCCAGTACAGTGAGTCAAATTTTGCGGTCTCCTACGACTCGACTTTTTTTCAGACCTCCGCCGTTGCCACGGCAACCCCAAGCGAGAAGGAGGTGATATCACGCCGACGCGGGAAAGAACCGGTTTCTTTCCCGACTCGCCGTGTTGCTCGCCGACGACCGCCGCCAAGTTTTCCGAGGGAGGGTACAAATCTAGGAAGCAACATCACACCGAACTCTGATTTCTGGTATTTCAAAAAGAGGGGCCGTAGTGCGTTCGCAATTGCCTTAAAAAACATGTTTTACGATTGCCGTTATTAAATGTTATAGAAATGTCACCTACGAAGCTTCTAAATTTCCTGATTTTTGACGTCACCGATCAAAAGAAGCGAGGAGGTGACCGCGGGAAATTTAAACGCCAAAAATAAAAAGGCGCACGCGCGCGCGGGGACATTTTTTTTCGCGATGCGATTTTTTTTTGCGTGTCTGTGACTACAACTTGCATCGTTTTAGACAATAAAAAAAAATACTACCTTTGGGTTGTCAGTGCCCCTTTAAAGACGCGTATAAATGCTACGCGGAGACCTGAAGGGATTGGAATGACAGTCAATAACGTTGAGATTGTTCACAATAACGCTAGCTCCTCTTTTTTTGCTTCTATGAATGAATTCTTGGAAAAGGCAACAAGAGGTTTTTGAAGTTGGTAATCTGTAGTCTTTCCAACTAAGAAGTGCTAATGGTAGCTCGAACGCAGCTCGCCTGGACAGGGTGCTCGAAGGGAAGTAATGATCCTCAAAGACCAATCACCCTGACGCCCCCGGAAAGGTTTCATATTTCTGTCGTGCTCGAATCTCCGTATTTTCGACATTCTTTATTCTGTTCGGGGATGGCGACGTTTAATCCCCTCAGGTCGGCCGAAGCCTTCCGAGGCCGACGGTGAAGGTGTCACAGAGTGTGTGTTTGCGTGTGTGTGGGAGGGGGGGGGGGGGGATTTAATAAACCCGATAAATGAAACACTCCGAGATTAAACGAGAAATTATTGAAAAATAATAAAAATGCTAGGTTCAGACCGGTGACAAGCGATAGGTCCACGCCCGGTGTAAAGTAGAGAAAGGCGACGACACGCAGGAATAAAAGAACAAAAAAAAACTACAAGAAATTTAATAAGAAGAGATAAAAAGCCGCGCACGCCTGCACACGAAAAACTCATCCAAACGCAACAAGCGTTACACCCACAACACAATGACGAAACTTCGGGCGGCGGGGCCACGAAGAACAACAAAACAGCACTCAATTCCCGACACAACGCGAAACAACTCGCTGCTCGCGGCACAAATGCAGCCGGGAACAACGTTCGCCTACGCATTGAAAACGAAAGTTCCGAGGAAGGAAAATGCTCCACTGGTGAACCCAAAGTCCAGGGGAAAGTTCAAACGAAGTCCGAAGACTCACCGACGTCTTGGGTCCGACGGACGACGAAGGCTTGACTTTCCCGGCGTGGTGAACTGGTTGCTCGGCGGTCGACGCAACGTAGCCCCGCACACACACTCACTCCCCCAAAAAGGGAAAAACCGAAGCCCGTACGCAAGCACGCCACTAGGGCAAACGGCGAGAAGGCAACACTAGGGCAACCTGCCCAAGAGGATTCTAAAAACTTCGACTCACGGGAACAGACGACGGGAGGAACGACCAGCCGACCTGACCGGCCCGTCCGGGGTTCCGCCCTTCACCCGCCCCCGTACCAGGGTCTCCAAGGTCGAGGTCGGGGGAAGTCATTTCCTACTCGGACCAAGCTACCCAAGCAAAACATAAAAATAAAAACTCCCGACGACTGGCCTCGACAGAAACACATGTCGCTGCCCGGCGGCCTTGTCCTAGGGGCAGAGACGCGGGCACCCCCAAAGATAATCCGATAAGTGGAAGCGGGAATTGGCAGAGACGGATTCCAAAGAGTTTCATAAGGGGGCTTCAGTGAGAAAGAAAAACACGTGCTGAACAGAGGCACAACCAAAATAAAGCAACAAAAAATACTGAAATTCGTGACAGAGGGTGGCTACTCGAAAGCCCATTGTCAAATGGAAACAGGCCCGCAGCTTTTCCTTTTTTCTACGCCGCGCTGTCACGAGAATGCAGGTGCGCTTTGACGCTTGGGGCCCCTGCTTATCATCTTAGTTAACTGGCAAGTCACAGGAAACGACATTCCAAATTTCCTGTGCTCGGATACAAACGTTCTGAACCCGTCAAAGTTTCGCGCCAGGCTCTGGTTTGCGCAGCCCGCGCAGCATCGCGGGGGGGGGGGGGTGCTGATATGTCTCGGGGGGGGGGCCGGGCCCCCTGGGCCCCCCCCCCCCCTGGATCCGCCAGTGAGTACCGCCAACCATTGTCGTGGAAACGCGCAAGACACGTGCCACGAGCGGGTGCTCTGCCGCCATTCGCTTTCAAGGGCCAGTAATTTTAGTAATTTTAGTGCTGCGCCGCCATTTGCCTCCATGGGCCGCTCGAGACACGGGCCTCGTGCACTGGCAACCTTCTGAGGTTACTTGAAAGACCAACGCAAACACATCGAGGGGATTTAGTCCCTACAGGTTCTGGAGCACACTTGCGCATTTCTCCACGTGATCCGCGGTGCCACAACACAGTCGGCCAACGACCCCCACCGCACTTGGCTTACTTAGCCTGTGAGCTAAACCAAATGATCTACGCTTAGAGTACCGGCACTCTTTTTTCTGATATTGTTGTGGGCGCCGCCATCTTGGTAGTTAGTACAAATTAAATGACACTGCCGACCGTCATGATTCAAAAGTGCGACTTCCTCAGTATTAGTTTCGGTGTTAGGAAGCTAATGTTGCTTTGCTTTGTCGCGAACTGTTTAAACATTCATGGATGACGGAAAAGCGTTTCTTGCGATTTCAGATAAAGCTCCAGATAACTGACAACCATCCTTTTAAGCAAAAAGAAGTCTATGAAGCGCAGCTTATTTAGTGACAAAGTTAGCCTAGGTTAGCCTAGGCACCCTAGGTTAGAGTTCCTGTATAGGCTCCCTACGGGAGCCAGAGTTGCGCGTTCACGCATGGCATGTGGATTCAGCTCCTCACGTGACTGAATAGACCATTTGCTTTATTACCCAAGCATCAAGGAGAATGCAGGGATTGGTGTTCCACGCGCCACACGCGCACGTCTTCCCCGTATAAAATATTCGAAGTAAATATCCAAAATAAAGCGTTGACGAACGCGCGTGCAAGATACAATTTGTTTTAGGTTTTTGCTTTGGAAAATTTACTACTGCTGAGGCCAGCACGTGCGGCGCGTGGAACACCAATCCCTGCATTCTCCTTGATGCTTGGGTAATATAGCAATAGGTCTATTCGGCGAATAGCAGTGCCGCGCGTTCGAGGCGCGCGGCGGGCTCAAAAGCCTGGGAACGTACGCCGGGGCGCGTGCAACGTCTACTTTGCTGCACGACACTTGATACGGCTCCTCACGTGATCGGATCTCGGCGAATAGCGGCGAGGGCGGCACGCGGCATGTGGAATCAAACGCGCAACTCTGGCTCCCGTATCCTATAGACGTTTCCACTGTTTACAAAAATCACAGTCCACACGTGTTAAATCACAGTCCAGAACGCGCACGTTCGTCGCTTCGGAAAGCGAGCAAATCACGCGCCATACGCACGAACACTGAAAATGGAACCTGCCAAGTGTCCTTTTTTGGAAAGGTCTATACAGGAACTCTAGCCTAGGTTAGCCCGACCGCACAGGCACAGAAAGAGAAGGAACTGGTTGACCTCGCGCTCTTGGCACTGCTTTAGTGTCTTCATCAACCCGTAGCATTGGCTGCGCTCCGAACTAAGGTCAAACAAAGCAAGTATTCAGATATAATGGTTTTACAAGCTAAACCAACAAAAATCGCTTGTCCCAATAAAAAACAAATTAGGGGTTTATTTTGACTAACTGGAGATCTTTTGACGTGCAACCGAAATCTCAGATTGGCCTCCGTCAGATTGCGGGCACCTCGACCGATATTTGAACCCGACAAGTCTGGATTCATGGGCCAGCGCGTTGGCTCAGAGACACTGAGATGATTTAATGTTTCGTGTTTTATTTTAATATCATTGCCACTTAACAGCCACCGAGGTGGTTTTTGAAACAAAATATAGTCGAACCATGCCGACAAGCACAGTTTGATTGCCAAAATTATTTTTTGGAAGTGATAGAAACATTCAAATGCTTTCGCATACGTGGCAGAATCCCAAATGGTAAAATCCCTTTCATGGTGCAGGCTACAGTGTTCGTGCAGGCATATGTGCCGACACACAGTAGGACGCGCGCAAAAGCAGCTGTGGTGCTCCCGCAGCCTCGCGCTTGTTGTTCCGACATCACTGGCTCGCTCACTGCGGGCATCCAGGCATCTGACACCCTGACATCTGGCGCTTTTTCTGTCATTCACGTGGCGTTCCAAGTGGCACACGACGGAAAATGCACATCAAGCTATTCTTGAACACGTGTCGCCATCTGTATTTTATATTAAGAAACTGCAATTTGCCGTAACTGAATGGGAAAGGTTTGAGGTCTTATAACATTCTTAACGTGTAATATATCAATATGAAAGTTCTGGAAAATGTAATATCGAAGGATGCTTAATAATTTAATGTCTCGTAATTTTGACTATTTTGCGTGATTCCGTTTTTATAGCACCATAAATGAATACCATTTTAAACGTCATTTTTATTTTAGAATATACATTATCTGTACAGTTCGTTGCTTACTTTTTTAATTCATTATATCCAACCGAACGCTCACGTAAAATATCGTGGACGATGGGACGTTATAACTCGAGAAATATTGTTTCAATATTAGAGACTGTGGTCTATTAAAAGCTGAATAATTAAATCACAACTGAAAATAATCGTAATATCGAGACATTAAAGTATTGTTGAAAAACAGCTCTTTAATTTGACATTAACTTTATAAATGTAGGATGCATAGAAAGAGTTATAAACCGCCAAAAAAGCACCAAAACGTCATGCACGGTGGGGTTGCACCTTAAGGGATAGTTTCCCCAGGATCGTGTCCGGGACCAAACAATTGTCGACACCCGTGGCCGACACAACTCTGGTTGCCGCCGTCGCTCATAGATGGCGGTAGCTGTCCAGTGTTATGTTTGCCGGTTGTCTGCTTGCCGCTGTGGCTCATAGATCGCGGACAATGGGGGAGTTTTAGAATAACGCACGCAATTTTAGCGCACACTAGCGCTAAATTTAGCGCTTACGTTAGCGTACGCTACGCAAGTGTTTTAGAATGGCGTTTCTCCGCCGCGACGCAAAAGCTCAAATATATCGCGCTTGCAACGCCACAAGATAGTCACAATTTTTATCACACACGAAATGCTGTAACAAGTTTATTTTTTTTTATCCATGAGTAACTCGACCGGTTGTGTCCGCTTGCGTCGCCTCGGCAAGAGAGGTCTCGTGTACTGACCTTCGCACGTACCGCCTTCGCCGAGAAATGTTCGTGCGTCGAAGCATCAAGTTGCCGATGGTCGTCGCCAAGCCGAGTGCAATGTCGTCCCGTATTGAAAATCGCAGTCGCGAGGATGCCGCCGACGTCGCACTCACGACGCCGCCAATGCGGCCGCAGACATGGTCCTGGGGCCGCCTTTTTTTAACCGTTCTCGTCCTGGCTTTAGCCAACTTAACACGAATCCTCCTTGGTGGAGCGCAAAAACTCTTTGCGCACGCACAAAATTTCCGAAAAAAAAAGCGTACGCTGATAGCGCACGCAGAGCGCAAAACGTGGTTAGCGTTCGGCGCATGCGCAGTGGCGACGACGCTATTCTTTGCGTACGCAAAGCTTTAGCGTGCGCTATTCTAAAACTCCCTATTTCTTCGGAGGAAGAAGAGCGGGAACGGAACGAGCGGCGATGTGCGCAGCAGCGCAAATGGTTTCGCAACCGCTGCGAGGCCGCTGTCGTCTAAAGTTACACTGCGTCGAACGCTTCAGATTCTCTTGCGAAAGAAGGCCAGGGGCCCTAATCTGGACACTTGGCGAGAAACTCGGCGAGAAATCTGGCGGGCGTCATTGGTCAACGCCGCACTTGACCTTGGCGCCGGCCAATCAGAGTCGCAGGATTTCTCGCTGACTTTTGCGCCAAGTGTCCAGCAGATTTGGGCCCCAGGAGAGCGAGAAACACTTGGCGAGAAACGTGACGGCTATGATTGGCCGGCGCCCAGGTCAAGTGCGGCGTCGGCCAATCACGGCCGCCAGATTTCTCGCCGACTTTTTCGCCAAGTGTCCAGATTAGGGCCCCTGGAAAGCCATTACCGAGAACAGATGCTACAGCTCCGCTGCTCTTCCTTCTTCACCAGAGTGGAAAGGCTGAACTTTTTTTTTTTTTTATATATATATTTTTATGCGGGCGTTATGAGCGGTTAGGAGCCGACGAGCCAATCAGACGGCGACGAAAGCGCAACGTCATTGCGCCCATCCAATTTTTATGTGGGTGTGTTTTTGCCTTACCAAACGCATACAGTGTGCCGTGACGTTGCGGTTTTAGTCCGTCATTGTGCAGGGATTCCACAGCTGCCAACAAGGTACTTTCGAAACGAGTCTATTGTCGGTTTAGGGGAAAGAGCGATAAAGGAAATACCGCTGCTCACAACGCCCGTGCAAAAAAAAATAGAAAATAAATAAATAAATAAACGGGCTTACGCGCGTACACACGTTGGCGCATCGCTCGGCCGAAAAGCTTTCTGCCGGCCACCCCCGCTTTGCAACACAGAGCGTGCCTAGCACTATCGCTATGGGGGCGCTCGGGAACGATAGCGCCGCTTGTCGCGATTTTGCCGCTCCGGTCATCGGTGACTTGTGCTAATCTTTTTCCGTTGCAGCTCTACGTGAAGCCATTTCATTTCACTTATAGATTTGCTTAGCACACATTCAAATTCTTTTAGTTGATGGCAGAAGTAGAGAAGAGGAGGCAACTCGTTTTTAATGTCAGAAAGCGAGCTTCTAAAAACTTTTAAGGTTTTGAAAAGTGAGTTACGGTATCTGTTATTTGCCTAGAATAATCAAATTACAAATAAAAACAATGGACAAAAAACAAAAAGCAGCGCTGCGTTGTATAGATTTCTATCCCCCTTCGCAGCATCACAACGTAAAAAACGGATCGCAAAGCCAATTAGAATATTCTCTGCAGACATCTAAGCGGCAAATATAGTTCGACAAGTACATACGGGACATTAATCAGTACTCGCGGTTTGATGTTGAGTTTGACAGCAATGAAGACGATTCCCTTGATCACTCCATAGAAGGGCCAACTTTCAACCAAATAGTCGGTTAAGTAAGTAGCCAGTCACAATACTAGATACCATAATCAATAAATCGGCAGGATACGATTTATTTTAGAGCCGTAGCCAGCCCGTGTTTCACGCTTCAAGAATGATGTGCTCATTCTGAGCACTGGTTTGCTAAAGTGAACAGAATTGGTTTTAAGAACTTGGTAGGGTGGCTTTATTCGAAATCGAACACGTGTGTCAAGGTGGATATTTCGATTTGTCTAAAAAATATACATATTTTTTTTAGGCACAAGTATATATACATCTACTAATTTCCACAATGAACCAAACCACTCTTAAAAATTTTTGAAAATTTTTCAATGGAGGAAGCGAAAATGCCACATTTCGGAAGCTTGATTTTTGTACCATTTATTCTGTTGGTCAATATAAATAGGGTAAAACAACAATACTCACAATTTTTAATGCGAGTGAAAATGTGAGAACATTTTCACTCAACGCAGCTCTTTACCTGATGCTATGCCAGAGCTTCCGTGGTTGCCAATGTTGCCATCAAAAATGCCGTTTTTTGAGGACTCATTTTGGGAAGAGTTTAAAATCCAATTTCCCGCGTGGAAGATGAAAAATTCGGATATTGCATGGAGGGTGTTCCTAAACACAGTAAAAACAATTTGAACTTTCTCACACTACACTGAACTTCGCAAGCTCACAATGTTTGGAATTGTTGGAACCAGACCACGAACCCACTAATTCCTTAACAGAGTTAAGGGAACCCAGGTCAAAGCCATATCAATACACAATGCGGCCCCAGCGATGAAGGTGCAGAACACCCGGGAGTTCCTGAAGCTTCATAGCTTAACATTCAGACTTCAAGGTGACTCAGCTATAGCAATGGACATTTTAAATTATTCAGGCACCTAGGAGTATGTCACAAGCAGTTACTCTCAATCTGCAGCAATAAAGGCCTGTTCACACTCTTGCGACCTCTTAAAGGGGCCATGAAACGAAATTTCGGGCTGGGATAAATTATTTTAAATTGGGACTTTACTAATCGCATATCGTTTAGATGGCCAAAAGAAAGAGGGTAGAAAGTCAAAAGTCAGCTTTTCGGTACGAACATTTGAAAATATAGCGGACTATTTTGTACCTTCTTTCCTTCGAAAGCTCTCCGCCTTTTCACTATGATACATCCGCGGTTCCCAAAGCGCGTCAGCGGTGCCAACCTGACGTCAGCAGAGCTCAGCTCACGAATTGGACACGAGAACTGAGTCACTCGGACGTATGCGTTCGTCAACAATCAATTTGTTGACGAATACTTGGATTCTCGTTCGAGGCCAATGAGTGCCCTGACGGAACTTATCCTCACTGGCGAATGACAAGTTCTATGTTTTGCATAAAAAGCACGGTGGAAGCTAGGAGTCATCGCACCGGTGCCGAAGAATGTCACGACAACGTGATTTCACAATTCGCATTTGAGTTGAGGATTAAAGCTAAAGAGGAAGTAGGAAAATCGTTTCATGACCCCTTTAAACCTGGGTTCCTTAAAACTTCTTAAACCAGAGGGCACACTGGCGCCATCTATTGGGTAGCAGTGTAAACTCGGTGGTCCGGCATATTTTTTTATTGCTCTCGTGCATTATCCTTTCTTTCTTGGCTCGAAAAACTTTTGTCAATGTTATAAACGAGCCTTTCTATGGGTATTGCGCACATTTGACCTCTGAAATCCTGCAAAACCTTCGCTCTTGTGAAATGCAGTTCCAGGGTCACCGCATAGATGGCGCCACAATGCCAGTGTGTTCCCTCGTTCTAAAAAAAAATTTAAGAAGTTGTAAGAGATCTCGTCTCTCTGTCATACTCGGTCGCAAGAGTGTGAACGGGCCTTAACTCTACCACACCAAAAACTTGAATACAAAAGTTACATCACATACATCTTTGCCAAGACCTTAATTCGATTATTTCAGTGCAAACACATCTGTTCCCAGGACACTCCTTTGGTAATTTGACAAATGGTATTTTTGTTTGGATACCCCTGGTAATTAAATGGTAATAAAGTAGCCAACCACCAGAAATTTGCTCAACACAAGACACATTTATTGAGCCACGTAGCACAACAGTAGTTCCAAAAGGGAATACAATGACCGTTTCTTTGTGACTTGCATTTCCAAATAAACAGGGGTCTATTTACAGGTCTTAACATAGCACAGCCTCAATGCTAAGCACTTTCTTGAACTACATAGAAAGAAGGCTATTTACAACAGTTTCAAGTGTAGCATCTGAATACTAAACACTTTCTCAAACTACGTAAAAAGAAGGCTATTACAACATAGCTCATGTTCTCCATGTAAAAAACAAACAAAAAAAGACCATACAGGAAACTTGCAATGTGACAGACAAGAACTTTTAGGATTACCACCAGACCTACCAACACCACGCCGTTCCCTTACTTGATGCCATTTTCCCGGGTCTGGGTCCAGACAGCAGTGGACGCTAAAAAGCAAAAATCTCTTCTAATGACTGGTCCTTCAGCCCAGCGCCAAAATAATGAGACGGGCTACCTCGCCATCTTTTGTTTGTTCTGGCCAGAGTTCAATGTGCTGCCTTGCTTTCTTAACTTGCACGATTGAGTCACAAGCGTTATTAAAGCTCCTCCCATCCCCCACTTCTGGCGAAGGAGGCGCAACCGAGAGCATCGAGTGATGAACTGTCGTTACGTGCATCGATACTGGCTCGGTTGCCCCACCAACGCGCACTAATCTGAACCGGCCGTAGCTTCCACTGCTCGACAGGTAGGCAATGGATACCAACCATCGGCAGAAGAGTGCGGTTGACAGACACAGTAGTCGAAAGCTCCCGGACCTTCTTCGTGAGCAGCCCCCGCCAGTGAAGTTCACCTGTAACGAAAGAAAGCCGTGAAAAGCAAAGCGTCTGCCCCACTCAAAGATCACACGCGTTACAAGTTCGCTAACACATTCTCTTTCTGCTGTAGGTCGACAGGGTTCGTCTTCCATGCAAAGTGGAGAAGGGAGGTGACACGTTGTACCGACCATCGTCTGTTCAGAGTCGCAACCACCATCAAGATAGCGGTGACTCAGCCCGTCTGGGCCTCGAGTTTGGCCTTCTTGGACTGCGAAGCGCACCGGTGACAGAACTCCAGCGACAGGGTTCCGTCGGCGACGTGGACGCAGACGCCGTTCCCCCCTGGCCCTGAAACTGCACAATTGGAACCTTTAACACCGCCACCACCACCGTTGCTTCCCACGTAGTCGTGGTCTTCGACAGGTCTCCGCTTGCCCGTGGTCTTCAACGATGTCACAACGTCAGGCCTCGAGCTCCGAATGTTCCGCACCAGCGCCGATATCTCGTCCACGTTGGCGAGCACGCTCTTGAGGTACCGCACCTCTTCAGTTAGGTCTTCGACCTCGACGGTCATGTCCCGCGTGCGCCGTTTCAGCTCGGCGTTCTCCGTGGTCAGGGCTCGGACACTGCGCTCCAATTTGTGCACGTAGAGCTTCTTCTTAAGCCTATTTTCCCGGGCCGCGATCGCGTTCTTGGACATGCAGCTGCCGCGGCTCGAGAAGTACGCGTCGTCCGCTTCGCCCGTGGACGTCGGAGATCCGCGACCGTCTTCGTCCGAGCTCGACACGGAACCACCCTTGCTTCGGCCTCGAGACTTACCGCCAGCGAGAACGGCGTAGTTAGGCCTAACCACTCGAACGCGGGAACGCCGTCCAGTGTCCGCCGGTGCGGTAGTCGACTCCGGGCTTTTCGGCGGGGATACCTCACGACCGTCGTGACGGCTGGTTTCCGAGGGTTCCGAGGCCGTCGCGGACATGGCCAGTTCGGACAGGGCAAAGTCCGAGAGGTCGAAGTCGTCATCACCGAACTGTCCGCCTCCACCCAGCATGATGTCTCGCAGTATCGGACCGGCGTCCATGTCGTCCAGTTCGGCTTGAAGAGCTACGGGAAAGAGAGAAAAGCCCGTGGCGTTCATTATCGGGGTTCTTGGGATCTTCAGAAAGGTCCTGCGTTCAAAAAGAATACCGTACCCGGGTGATATTTTGACCACTTTTCCGTAAAGGTGAGCCGCTGCGTGACCGTTGCAAAGGAGCTACGCAACGTGAACGACGACACAACAAAGAACGGGAACGGCCCAGTGTTTTTGAACGAACTGTTCGGATTGCTTCGCATGACCTGCTGGACCGTTGACCTTGGGTTTTTGTTCGTGGTAGAAGATATATTTATAGATAAAATAATATTAAAAAAGCACACGAAGCACGAAGAGAGATAAAATTATTTTCTAAAAACTTGCAGATCTAAAAGGTAGAAATATGTGTGGCTACGTATCCGGCGCAGATTGCGCGCATGCGCAGCAGTAGACCATCTCTCTACGGAATCGCAAGGATCGCAAGCAGTAGCTGCAGTAGCACTGTTCCTGTTGCTGGGGTTTGCTGCGACAGTGCACGGAGCTCTGCTTTTAATCGTAATGTTCTGAAACAGACTTCCCTGAAAATGGCAAAGAGAGCAGGAGGTGCAAAGGCTCGGTCCGGAGCTGGCAAGAATTCGTTGGCGCAGGTGTTTATGACTCCTACTGTTCGCGAAACTCTCACGCTTGCTCGATTAGCATCCCGACTGAAGTAGTCGGAACCTACGCTCTCACAACTTTACCGTCCTTGCTTGACAGCAAGCTGAAATCGGTCTTTTTCATCTAGTACAAAAGAACGTCACAATCGCCCGCAAACCTGCGCGAAACGGTTGCACCGATAACGTCTCGGTTTATTGGCGAAAAATAGGCGTGACTCTGTCCGTTGTTCGAAAAGGAGTTGTGGTTGCGTCATTGGTCCGCAAATGTGCACCCCTGGCTGCTCAGTTCATGCGATATTGCGCAAAACTTGCTGCCTTTGGTTCACGACTACAGATAAACAGCATGACTATCGTCCCGCATAATCTGTCTGATAGGTATACCTTCGCTACTGCGACGAAACTGGCATATGTCAATTTGAGCTGTAATAGTAGTCAGTTTTTGTTATTATTACTAGAAATAGCTGTTTACTGTATTGGCTGAGTTTATCTTGACCCTATGAGTTTATTTTTTGCACCATTTACTCTAAAAAGGAATTTAAAAAAAGCTGCTGAGTATATTCTTTATTGGTTTTTGCAATTACTTGACTACTTCTAGTTGGAAGATGATGGCACTGCAACGATCCAGAACAATTGGACAAGTTTTTATTTCACCTTGCGTGTTGGCCTTTCAAACGTTTTCTATGGACATGACACCAACACAAACTCGATTTCCTGCGAGACAGATCATCTGCTTAGCTTCTTTCCATCCCCAACTTCGAAGGTAGCAAAGAAGTAAAAGGATGAATTCTGCAAAGAGGGTACGGCTCTGCACTGACATTCACCGCTTTGACAAACTTCTCTAGGCCTCCTGCACATATCTTGCCTGTGACATTGTCGCACTGTACCAATAGGGAGTTTTCACGTGACGTCAATTCGCCATTTTGTTGTTAGTTTGTTTTTTCAAACAAATTTACTAATATGAAGGATTACATCGCAACCTGTTGAGGAGATGTCAGCATGGTAGGACTTATAAGCTTCTGTGCTTTACACATTTAAGGGGTCATGTAAGTCACATCCCAAGCAGCTCACAACAACAAAATGGAGGACAAAATTACGTCGGTGAAAACACGCTATAGAGAAAAACAAATTTGGTACTGCAATATGTATGCCGTAGAAGATACACTTGCCGCAGCAAGGCCCTTCACAATGGCTACTGATGTGACGTCAGGGAAACCTATATATATATATATACATATACATATGAGTTGTATTTATATATAGTATATATATATGACTCGTGTATTCATTTATCTTGCAGTGGTAGGTTCACTGCTTAATTCGAAGTAGCATATTTGTGGTGTCAAACTAACATAGCGAAAGTTCTTATGACGGACAAGCCATCGAAATGGATGAAACCACAGTGTCGAAGTGTATTATCAGTAGGTCATGAAGGTTGTGAATCGCCCTTCTGGGCCAGCTGAGTGTGAACCCCACCAGTGCTTTACATGCCCCCCTTCCCCTCTCAGCAGCTCCCTAACATGCCACCAGACTTAAGTCCAACCCCCACCCCCAGAATTTCTTAGATATGGTGTATAATCCAGGGGTATACACCCTTCCAGAGCACCTTTCTGAGATTTATTACCTCCCCCCCAGATTGATTCTAGACCCCACAAAGTATGGAAGGGCTAATCTTTTACTGTATGAACTTCGTCGGGATAAGGTTTACCTCAAACTCGTCTGGTCGCTCTCTGCAGTTGGGCCTGTTCGACATCCCGGATTTGGACAATATGGAAGGTGACGACAACGACGACAGCGGAGGGGATGGCGACGACGAGGATTTGGAAGCCGAGCTCTCTGCTCTGTTGACTGGAAAGTCTCAGGCCAAGCCCAAGAAGCCAGCCCCAAAACCAGGTGCGTCATTGGTGAGGTTCCACATTCTTGGAATGTGCCGACAGACGGCGAGAGCAGTCCCCCCGCTGGTTTTGTGACAGTTGGAGAGAACCGAGAAACCCCAAAATATCGGCTGTCCTTGAAAAAGAAAGACCCAAGTTTCACTGGAAGAAATCTACTATGTGCACATTTATTGTGCGTTCACCCGGAACACAGCTCACACTGAACTGTCTGCAAGACTGCTTCTTCCTTCGGGAACCGCATTCCTTGTCTTGTTTCCTTTTTTTAATTGGATCAGGAACATTTTTCAAGTATTTAAGTCACATGCACGCGCCCTGGGGGTTGGTGTATTCCATGCCCGTTTCCTGTTTTCTTCTACATACACCCTAATAAACGCCAATCATTTGTCTGTCACCAAATCTGAAAAACCTCCAAATAAAAAACAAAACAAAAAAGGTTTGTAGGGTGGTTTCATTTGAAATCGAACACGCTTGTCGGGGTGGGTCTTTCGATTATAAAAAAAAATGTATGTAATTGCCCCATTTCTGCAAAGAACAAAACTGCTTTTCAAAATTTTTAAAAACAAATTTCGCTTCACAAAAAAGTATTGAGTGGAGCAGGGTAAAACTCTGTTTTTTATCCCGTGATTTTTCTACCCAGTTCTGTACGCTGGTATGAATACGGAAAGCATACAAAACTCGCACTAATTTTTTGTGCTCTTTTATGTTATTTCAACTATTTTTTAGTTCAAAGGGAAATACTTATGTATTTTTGTTTATTAAGATAAAAAAGGCCAAACATTGTCTCTTTGACAATCCGGTGACATCTTCAGAGCCTTGTAACTCATGAGTTAATATATTTGTCGCTTACCAAATACTATGCGGGTGTAGCCCTATACATGGGCTATCGACGGGCATAAGTTTATTTTATTTTCACGAAATTTTTATATAAAATTTGAAATATCGTCGAAAATGAGATTAACCAATATTTTGAACCCACTGTATTGAAAAAGGCCATTTTTTTATTTCGTTCAATTTTTTTATTATTGCTGCCGATCCTATGAACTTTCGATTGGCTTGATGCGATTTCCCCTTTTTTTTGTTGTATCTTCTCTAGAAGTGATCGAAATTGCTCCCACGTTGCCAATCCGACACGCATCTAAAATAGAGGCCGTGTCGATTTGGTGGAATAATTAGCAGTGCGTCACGTTGTTCTTGCATTGTCTGTCGCTCGATTTCCGCCTGACGACATCGTGCAAATGTCACGCCGTTGCGCGTCACACGGTCCCAGCACAAACGCAATTCGTTGCCGCTTTGGGACCAGTTTTGAAAAGATGGCAAACGCGTCGATCGAAGACTCGGTCTGGGCACCATAATTTAGTAAAATGATTAGCTGCATCTTAGATCCTCCTTGCACACCCGTGACACACAGTAGGTTCGAACCTAGAAGAGACATAACCAAAATGCGAATTTCTTCTTTCAGCGATGGACCTGGGTTCTATTCAGATGATGGCGGCAGCCATCATGAAGGACGACACCGGTACGGACGAGGAAGACGACGCCAACTTGTCGGACGACCCGGACTTGGTGGTCAGTAGCGTTTTGCATGATGGGTAGAAATGTTGATTAAGCACGTTGGTATGTTATTAAAAAAACACATGCAAAGGAAAATTTTTTTTCTTTTTTAAGCAGCCTGAATGGAAAGAGGATGTCATAAAATAATTTTGGAATGAAAACCTTTTTTTTTTTTATTTAGATCTATATTTATGGCGCGAAACGAATTTGTAGTTGGTGCCCGCGGGAGCCGCTGCTAGGCCCATGGTAGCCCTGCGCGCAGCCGCGCTGCACCGCCGAAGCTGCAAGTTACGCCGGAGCCGTTCAGCGCCGTTGCTGAAGTCCCCAGGAACCCCGACGCCGCCGGAAAGGAACGCTGGCGCGCTGCTGCCATCAATTTCTGACCGGCGCACAGGTCTATCACGTGGTGCTCGCTCTCTTTCGGGAGCTTCCTATGGTCTCTAAAAGTTACTTATTAAGCATCATTATTTTGTTCCACTTAAACCGAAGATTAATAAGTAACGTTTAGAGCCCTTAGGAAGTTCCCGAAAGAGCACAAGCAGCACTTGACTATAGTGGCCAGTCACGTGGCCTGAACAGCCCATTTTCTGCAGGCTTCCGTGGGTGCCAACTACAAAGTCGTTTTGCGCCGTAAATATAGCTCTAAATATTTGTTTTTTTCGTTTAAATTTGTTTTTGGCAACCTTTTTCCACCTGCTTAGTTTCTCTAAATGGAAGCTGGAAGTTCTTCGAACGGTTTCCTCACTTAGCTGCGTGCGCCGAAGTGCTACCTCGTTGTGGCTCAGCATGGTTGCCAGATAGGGCAGTATTTGATTATGGGTTCGAGAAGGTATGAAGCACGTAGTGCACTTGTTTTAATCATGCCCGTAGCGCTTCTGCAAATGTTGACCTAGTGGATGGCAAGCGTCGGTCCAAACTCCCAGTAGTGACAAGTAGCTTGTAGATTTTGTTGGCCCTGGCCCTCTAGTTTAGATTGGCTGAATGTTCAAGGGTGGTTCACACATATGCGCGCAAGTGCGCCGCAACCATCTGTGACTGCTCATAAGGAGGGAGCACGCTGGCACCATCTTTCGGCCAGCCCCGGAGCACATCCGATTTGCATACGACTAGACTCGGGGTTTTGCGGTATTTTTGAGTTCGAACCTCCGCGCCATCCACGAAAAATGTTTGCTTATAATTCTGTCGGAAATTTTTGAAGCCCACGGCGAAAGTATGCATTGTAAAGAGGTGGGAAATGTGTACATAGATCAGATATGCTTCGGGGCTGCCGCATGAACGGCACCAGGTTGCCAGTGCGTTTTTGCGTCGTAGGCGGGCACGACGCGCTCGGCAACGCCCAAACGCGGGTGTGTGAACCGGCTTTTAGTGATCAAAAGGAAAGATTTCGAGCAAAAAGCGGTTGGTGAAGTTTAGTTAGGGCGAGCAGTTCGAAGGACAGGGAATAGACCTTTTTTCCCAATTACCTGAACATCAAGGAGAATTCCGGGAACTTAGGTACATGCGTTCCACATGCTGGCACTTTCCGCCGTAACTGTTTGAAAGCGAAAACCGTAAACGAATGACACTTTGCAATAAAACTCAACAAATTTTTATTTTGGTTATTACCTCTAAACCTTTTTATGGGGAAGGCAAGCACGTGCAGCGCGTGTACCTACGTTCCCAGCATTCTCTTCGATGCTTGGGTAATTGGGCGAAAAGTCTAGTTTTGCGCTGCTCGGGGTGATGGAGGTTGGACTCATTTTTATGTTTGTTGTACAAAAACAGGCCGAGTTGCAAGACCTGGCACCGCAACAAGAAGATAGGGCACCTTAGTCAACCATTTAGTCAACCTATTTGATAATGGCAATACAGGGAAGGCTCGTTCTTCACTTTTCCTGACTGAAATTTAATAAGGAGTGCGGCTATGGAATGCTTTTGTCACTTTACGGATGTCTTTTATAAAAAATGTTGACATTTTGTCGAAGACACAGAAGACCAAAAAGTTGACCAATTTTGCAGAAGAGAAAATTTATAGAAATAACTGACTTCTTACAAAAACCTTTCCATAGCCGCACCCCCTAGGCGTTCTGCTACATATCTAGCGAATACAAATCTTGAATATTGTGATAGGTTTCCGACGATAGGTTTACTAAACAATGTGGACGTGTTGCTGATAGAAGCTGTTCTAATTTCCTTCTCATTTACCCGACAGACCTGAAATTTTGTTATGCACCCTCTGGCGTGACCACCAGCCTACCCTGTAAATTTAATTAATTTTAAGCCAAGGGTTCAAAAGTTGACCCTCCTAGGGGGTGTGCCCCCTTAAACCGAAGATTACTAAGTAACTTTTAGAGCCCTTAGGAAGTTCCCGAAAGAGCACAAGCAGCACTTGACTATAGTCGCCAGTCACGTGGCCTGAACAGCCCATTTTCTGCAGGCTTCCGTGGGTGCCAACTACAAAGTCGTTTTGCGCCGTAAATATAGCTTTAAATATTTGTTTTTTTCGTTTAAATTTGTTTTTGGCAACCTTTTTCCACCTGCTTAGTTTCTCTAAATGGAAGCTGGAAGTTCTCCGAACGGTTTCCTCACATAGCTGCGTGCGCCGAAGTGCTACCTCGTTGTGGCTCAGCATGGTTGCCAGATAGGGCAGTATTTGATTATGGGTTCGAGGAGGAATGAAGCACGTAGTGCACTTGTTTTAATCATGCCCGTAGCGTTTCTGCAAATGTTGACCTAGTGGATGGCAAGCGTCGGTCCAAACTCCCAGTAGTGACAAGTAGCTTGTAGATTTTGTTGGCCCTGGCCCTCTAGTTTAGATTGGCTGAATGTTCAAGGGTGGTTCACACATATGCGCGCAAGTGCGCCGCAACCATCTGTGACTGCTCATAAGGAGGGAGCACGCTGGCACCATCTTTCGGCCAGCCCCGGAGCACATCCGATTTGCGTACGACTAGACTCGGGGTTTTGCGGTATTTTTGAGTTCAAACCTCCGCGCCATCCACGAAAAATGTTTGCTTATAATTCTGTCGGAAATTTTTGAAGCCCACGGCGAAAGTATGCATTGTAAAGAGGTGGGAAATGTGTACATAGATCAGATATGCTTCGGGGCTGCCGCATGAACGGCACCAGGTTGCCAGTGCGTTTTCGCGTCGTAGGCGGGCACGACGCGCTCGGCAACGCCCAAACGCGGGTGTGTGAACCGGCTTTTAGTGATCAAAAGGAAAGATTTCGAGCAAAAAGCGGTTGGCGACGTTTAGTCAGGGCGAGCAGTTCGAAGGACAGGGAATAGACCTTTTTTCCCAATTACCTGAACATCAAGGAGAATTCCGGGAACTTAGGTACATGCGTTCCACATGCTGGCACTTTCCGCCGTAACTGTTTGAAAGCGAAAACCGTAAACGAATGACACTTTGCAATAAAACTCAACAAATTTTTATTTTGGTTATTACCTCTAAACCTTTTTATGGGGAAGGCAAGCACGTGCAGCGCGTGTACCTACGTTCCCAGCATTCTCTTCGATGCTTGGGTAATTGGGCGAAAAGTCTAGTTTTGTGCTGCTCGGGGTGATGGAGGTTGGACTCATTTTTATGTTTGTTGTACAAAAACAGGCCGAGTTGCAAGACCTGGCACCGCAACAAGAAGATAGGGCACCACCTAGGCCCGCACCCAGACCACCACCCGGCGCAGTACCCGTGTTACCACCAAGGTAACCATTTTTTTTTCACTTTTACGCCAATTATAGCCCTACTTAGGGTAATGGCCCTGGCCAGGTATTTCTAAGTGTGTGCTGTGTATAAGTATTTTATGTGTGAACTATGCAACCGCTACAAACTATGTACCAGGTGTGCTCTGTAAAAGAAAAACCTTTTTTTGTTTGTTCAAAATGTGCTTTTGCAAAGTATATACGAGGTGCAAACTATGGTCTTGAAGATACAATAGTAGTGGCGGTCCTGTTTGATGTAGGGGATTGTTAGATGGTATTCTGTTGAAACATGATACACAACTGACTAGTTCAACTGCACTGAATCTTCCAGGCCAGTAACGCAGCCAGCGCCAGCTCCGAAACCCAGCGGGGAGTTATCCCAGGTTGAGATGTTGCAGGAAAGGCTCCAGAACTACCTGGCAGCCGAAGCTGCAGCCAAATCCGCGGGTGACACTTCGAAGGTCCGGCGTTTCGGCCGCGCCATCAAGGTTGGCACTCCTCTGACCTTGGTCTGCAGTGTTAATGTTGCTATTTTTATTTCATTTATTTGAGAATGCTACCAGCTCCCCTTCAGGTGCTACTGTAAGAATGGTTACAAACTTGATACAGACAAATTCCCTGGCACACCAACAGAAAACTAGCTATGGTGGAACTCCATAGCCTCTTGCCAGATCGACAATATTATTAACGAATAAATAATGGTCTCTACTTGCTCTACCGGGTACTTCAAACTTCGTTGCATCATGCAGTTTGCATGTGGAGCTGTTTTGGCTGTACTGTGATGCGACTCATTACATTTAGACCCCAAAATGGAGTGACATGGTAAGCCAGGAGGGGGGGAAAAACGGGACGACACCACAAAGCCCTTCGGAGCTTTGTGTTATCCGCCCTGTTTTTCCTTCGCTCCTGGGTTGCCACGTTAGTATTGAACCAGCTTGCCTGCACACTTGCTTTGGTTCAAGAAAGAGGGTTGACTCAAAATGAAAACCTGGGGCCAATGAGACAGAAGCAAATGACTCAACTATTGATGTTTCACTTGTGTGGTTAATCGAACGAGCTGGCATGGGTTCGCAATGAGCATACAAAGAAAAAGGACGGCTGCTAAAACAAGTCTTGTTTTAGGCTTCATCTGTATCCTTTGTTGTTTTTGAATGGCTCGGCCTTGGATCTTGAATGTGTCTTATGCTCAGCTTAATGCGTGATTGTGTTTGTAAAATAAAATAGAAATAGTACTGTATTTTTCAGTATATAAGCACATCGTTATATAAGGCACTCCTCCCACTTTTCACAAGTTTCTAAGAAAAATTAGTATATAAGACGCACCTGTGTATAAGACACACTTTCGAAAATTTTGGAAAAAAAGTGTGTCTTATTACACCGAAAAATACGGTAATAGCGTACGATGAAACTTTTTTCTTCTCTTGTTTCAGACACTCGAGTCTTTGGTGAAGAAGGCAAGGGCCGGCGGTGCTGTCAGCGAGGAGGATATACCACCTCCCGTCGCCATTCCGAAGGCTGCATCTGCGTCTGCGCCTCCTCCCGCACCATCCCGTGAGTTCACGCTCGTAGCCTCTTTCCCGCGCGACAAAAGACTTAAAGGGGCACTCAAGTGGATTCTGAAATCGTCTATTTATTGTCATAACTCAATCTACAAGCTCTAAACATAAAAAAAAAAAAAGAAATTGCATTTAAGATCGGTTGATTTCCCCATTAAATGTCCAATCAAAGATTGTGCCACGCCCCTATTTCTGCGCCGTGGCGCAGAACACCAGGTGGCGCCACGAGACGGGAAGGCAATAGGGGAGGGCATGTGACAGCCGGGAAGCTGTTGCAAGTGACGGCTTCACGGCGGGCTGATATTTCGAAGGCACGCATATTCGAAAAATTAGTTCGCCGGGAAGCCGTCACCCGTGATTGGCTGTCGCGTGCCCTCCCCTGCTGCCTTCCCGTCTGGTGTCGCCACCTGGTGCTCTGCGCCGTGATGCAGAAAGGGGGGTGTGGTAGGTCCGATTGACTTTTAATAGGAAAATCGGCCGTTTTTTAATGTAATTTAGGGTTTTTTAGGATGCTTAGAGCCCATAGATTGAGTTATGACAGTAAATAGACAATCTCAGAGTCCCCTTGAGTGCCCCTTTAATTTGCGACTGGTAGGCGAAGAGAATATACCGGCGGTCGTAAGGGAGCTTCTTCTTGTGGGTATTTTCGAGGCAAACTAGGCTTTCCTGAAGGCCCGAAGAGGTTTTGAGGATGTTTGCAGTTGGAGATAAATAAGGTCACATGTATTTAGGGTTTGTTAAAGGGTAACTGCAAAGAAAAAAAAGTGTCTTTTTGAACAGCCTAATTGGGACAAGCATGTCACAAAAGAAACGTTCCGCGAAACAAATAATTTTTTTTAGCAATATTTACGCCACTGGACGTAATTTAGTCGGAGTCGGAACCTCTCCACATTTGAAACTCCCGCTCTTTCGACCCCGCGAAGGAGAAGTACGCCCCGCCCCTCACTCTCCTTGCGTTGCGGAGTTGAACGACGCAGCGTCTCGACTTCCGGTAAGATCTGGCCACAACGCACGTTAAACATGGCACCGGTATTGTTATGGTTTAACGGGACACCAGAAGCTGTGCGGTTTGCAAGCACATAGCGAAGACGTGACCTGAGAAGCGCCCCTGTGATGTTCGCGGAAGACGGAAAGTATCATTCGTAATCGTCGTGTGTGCTTTGAAAGCGAAGGGAGTCACAGGGTCCACGAGTGCGCAACCACATTCCAAGGTTACGACAGCGCTGCGTTGACTTCGGCGATCTCGTTCTGTTTGGTGCGACACGGCGATGCAACAAAGAGCTGAAATGTTCGTGGTGTGTGTGGTGCGGTGCTTGGAAGTAGACACCCACATAACACGGAGTGCAAATTGGTTTTGTGGGGTTGATGTTCAACGGGTTCAGTCCCGTCGTCGTCAGCTGATCCAGTCAAACTGGTCCGCGAGGACGCAGCGAGCGTTTTTAAAAGTAAATCTTCCTTCGATCCGTTTCCAAATGTGGAAGATTCCCGATGCATACCGTGAGTAAAAAGTTGCGGGCGTTTTCAACAAAATTACGTTGTTTTAATTGAACGATAAACTCCGAATTGTTGTCCTAAATCTGCCGTTTTTATGCTTCGTGTTGTTGGACTGCGTTTGCACAGCGACGTGTTGCGCTCATCGTGAGTGAATAAATTTGGGCAAGATTTCGTACCTGCCTACAGATGCATGAACTGAGACCATTTTTCACGTAGTGAACATAGTGCTTTTTTTTATTTTGTGTGTCTAGTCGCGGACGTTCGATGCACCCGGTGCAAATCTCGACGACTTCCGGAGCGATATGATGAGAACGTAACTGGACACGTTTGTCGCTACACGAACGCCCGATTGCCTCCAGCCAAATGGCATTCCTTTCGGGGCGACATGGCTGCTGGAAGGCTCGCTGTCGGGATCACTCATCTGACATCTCCAAAAAGTCAGCATTTGCACGCGCAAGCGCAAAAAATAAAGCACGCTAAGCAAGCAAAGAGGAAAGCGAAAGAGCCGCGCTATGAAAGCCAAAACCCCGCGTCGCTTCCTATCACTAACACCATGCGACAGCTGCTAAACACACACTGCTTCACTTCAAGAAGTCTCACTCAAGCACCTGAGTCAGCACTAAAAACTGATCACTTCGACGAAATGACTAGTCGAGGTAGGCGAGACAGGCGGGAGCGGAGACTTCGGCGGCCATGAAAGAATGGCGAAGCTTTTGTTTGTTATGGTATGAATCCAAACGGAAGTGCCCGTTTTGTAAACCTTTTGTAAAGAATAGTAACTTTCATCACATGGGTTATTCTTTAAACGTAAAAATATGCCGCTCAAAAGGAAATTGCAACATATAACAAAGGTTTAACAACCAAGATCTATGCTGTCAATCAAACTCTTAGCCAATGAGAGCCGATTGGGAGTAACGTCACGGAATCCTAACTTCGTGGCGCGCCATTTAAAACGGACGAAATAGTCGCAAACTAAAATCAGTCTCACGCAATAAATATTGCTGTAAAAAAATTTTTTTTTTTTCCGCGGAAAAATTGTTTTTTGACATGCTTGTCCCAATTAGGCTGTTTAAAAAAATACTTTTTTTTCTTTGCAGTTACCCTTTAATGCGAAAACATTAACTGTCCCATGGAGCGAGCCGACGTCATCAGCCGCGCCAAACAGCAGATAAATTCCCGAAGCTGCGATCTGACGCATCCCAGCTTTGAAACCATGCAGAAAGCCATGCAAAACGGCAATGATATGAAGCCGCCGCGTGTCAATTTCAATTAGTGCCACCCCATGGCGCTGCGTGCCTGCGCCGGAGCAGTAACGGCTGAGGCGCCCAATGATCATCTTGGCGCCTCGGCCGTTTCTGCTCCGGCGCGGGCCCGGAGCGCCGAGAGGATCTGAAGTGGCCTCGGTGTCGAGAGGATCAGAAGCGGCCGCGGCGCGAAGAACGACATTCATGCTTTCCCTTTCACAACTCATAAAAGGTGCTTAGGTGTACCTTGAGTCTTTTGTTTTCTTCAAATTTCAAGACGTTTTTTTTCAGGGTTTATATTTTTTATTTTTTTTGAAAGGTTCAGTGTTTTTTGGTGTCTATTTTTGGCCGTTGAATGAGAAATTGGCCTTCATAGAGGGTCATGTGGGAGAAAACAGGACGGGGCCATGGGCTTCCTCAACCTAAGAACTAGTGCTGACGCAAGTACTAAGAACACAACCCGGAACCGATAACGAAAGAGAAACGGCTGACAGGGTTTGGTTCCTTAGAGGGAAGTTGAAACACTTCTTGGAAAAAATCAAGCTAGAGATGAATTCTGGCGTATTTTTATCCCGTGAATCTGAATATCACGTTAGTTTTTCCCATAGATGTAATTAAACGTGAAAAAATGCGAAAACCTCCGACCAGGCGTGACGTCATTCTAGGGTATTTGGGCCGCCAAGTGCATGAAGCTCATGTGGGCAGTGCGTGCAATAGCATGCTTGCCAGGTGTATTCCCCCGCACTGACACCAGTTTGTGACATCTCTTATCTGACTTTTTTTGAAAATAGCAAGAGTGCTCGTGCATAGCTTTGACAGGCGCTGAAGATGCGCGAGAGCGAAGATTTCGAAAACTCTTAATCTGACGTCACGCCCCAAGAAGGAGGGGCTTCAGTAGTACTTTGAAAGTTAATTTCTGCAGCCTCCATGCACCGAATCGAAAAATTATCTCAATATTTGTGATCCTGGAGGCCAAGTAAAGACGATTTAGGTGTTTTTCCTCAAATACAGAACCGCTTCAGTTTCCCTTTAAGAAGGAAGCATTCTTGCAGACAGTTCGGTGTGGGCCATTCTCCATGTCAACGCAAAATATAGCTGTAGATGAAGATTTCTTTCCGTGAAGCCTGGTTTATTTTTTTCTTCTTCTCGAGGACAGCTCCAATTCGAAACTGTTTGTGGTTTTCCCGGATTTTGATATGTAAAACAGCCTCGGGGGAAGGGGAGAAGGGAGGGGGAGTTACTTTTCGGAGTTTAGCGGCACATACCGAGAATGCGGAACCCCAATCACAAGTTCCCGTTTTGCTCGTCGTCTCGCCTCGACAGAAGAGCCTCCACCCACGGTGCCCGTTCCGTCGGCGGCCCCTCCTCCGGAACCGCCCAGGAGTGCTCCCTCGGCTGCAGAAGCGGCTCCGGTCGCACCGCCGAGGCCACAGCACAGGCCGGCACCCCCGGCGCCACCCCGTAAGACAAAAATCGCCCTTTACAGCTCTTTTCCACTCGAGGCAGTCGCTTTCGAACCGAGCTTTGCAGTCGAGTCTTTGCCGTTAGTAAAAGTGGTCGCACCACAGCTTGTTTGACTGTAATTTCGATAAGGAATAAAATAGCAAAGTTTTAGTTCCGTCTTTGATGTCCCAAACGGAGATGGTGCAAGTTTTGTCTCGGTCATTACCCCCTATGGTCACTGAGAAAAGAATAGCAGGGTGGGTCTTTGGAACGTCCGGCGTCCAGCACAGGAGTGAAAGACCTCCCTGCTGTCCTCACCTTGTCGGTGACTATAGCCTCATTTTCGTCTCTTCACCAGTCCAGTGCTGCCATGCCAGCGGTTCTTGTTCGCTCGACGCTTTCATCTCTTTCTGCGCTTTTTCGTCACGGGAACAAGATCCTGTCGTAAGCGTACGCACCGGAACAGCGAAATCCCGCAAGAAGGCTCGCGAGATTGTACGATGCCACAGGCTGCTTTTGGAAGGCATCCAGAAACGCTCGCTTGCCGAGTCAGTTTATGTGCTCTACCAATTGCAAGATATTCAGAATAGGCATTTGGACAAGTTGGTAGGAGTAGATAATGAAAACAGCGCAACTGGGACGATGACAAAGAAGAGGGATATGCAGAAGAGAGAAACACAATTTCGTGTTTCTTTTCTAGTAAGATTTCAGTTGCTAGTCCGCACTTGTTCAGTGTATCTCTCTTCTTTGTCCTCGCCCCAGTCACGCTGTTTTTCACTAGATATTCAGTCGAAGTTCAGGAGATGACCCTATTGCATTGTCTAAAGCATGAACCAACTCTCAAAGCAAACAAAAACCTAATTTTCAACTGCTTTAGCCCTATCAAGTGTTCTTAAGTTGTAAACACAGTTACTGGTGAGATGGACTAGGCTAATGCCGCGAACAAAGACGCTTGTCGCGGAGGGGCCTTATTGTGGAGTACAGTGCAACCCACTTACAACGATACCACATATAACGATGTACCGCTTATAACGATCAGTTCCTAGAGTTTCTAGACTGGAAATTATCAGTTTCTAGTCCAGATACAACGATAATCGGTTATAGCGATTGAAATTTTGGGTTTTCTCATTATCGTTCTAAGTGGGTTGCACTGTATAATGCATTTCTAGAATTGGCTTAATTTCGGCTCCCCAATTTCGCATCACTTTGCCTAAATGGTACTTGGTAGAACAAACCTTGTGCGTATATGACTGCATCCACTCCTCCTGGGGCTGCATTGCTAACCCACAGTATCCTAAAAAAAACAAAAAAAAATTAATTAGAGCCTAAGAAGACCATTGCAGAGGTATACTTACGTCTTGACTATAGGAATTCTCAAACTTGTCGACATCGAGGAACCCTTGTCTCTTTGGACTGGTAGCCAAAGAAACGCTCCAGCTTCCCGCATTAATACAATAAAGCAGTGCAAGCAGTGCAAAAACAATTTACTTAGGGGCAGGGATGGCTGAGGTAATTTAGGAGCTGAGTGAACTCGTGAGGGTGCTCTGGGGAACCCCTGGATTCCAGGAACCCAGTTTGAGAACCCCCACCGTAGAGAACCAACGTTAGCATGACCGATGTGCCTCTAGGTTCAGGCTCCTTGTCCGGCGAGCCGACCGCGGCGGTAGCTCCGGCCCCCGGTTCGACGGAGCATACCCTGACGACCAGACGGGATCAGTACAAGCACGCGGCACTCAGCGCCAAGAAGCGCGGAGACCAGCAGACCGCCATCAAGTACATCCGAACGGCCAAGGTGGGTGCTTTCGGCTTGACGCCATTGTCCGCCATGTTGAAATTCCAGGCTAGTAGTAGTACTGCACTGGCAAAATTTTTCACCTGCAGCATAGGCAGCAGATGCCCATCGTGGCTGACTCACTTCCCACCGTCTAAACGAACAACACAACATTTCTTGCATCCACTTGGTTGCCCCTTGACAAAGTCTCCAAAAGGAGAGACAGAATCATGGTGCTACTTCTAACTGTGTACCTTGTGTTTGCACATTAGGTGTGAGAGCTTTTTTTCTTTCAACTTTATGTATCTAGTGAATTGTAGGTTATACATTTGTGTAGGACTGCGTAATTGGCACTGCACCATGTGGTATCGTTCGATGTGGTCCTTTTACGTTGCAGCAATTCGACACTGTTTTAGCCGCCATTGCACAAGGACAGCCGGTGGACCTCACGAAGATGCCCCCTCCTCCCCCAGAGTTTGCTGGTGAGCCTCGTTTTGGTCTTGTCACATTTGTTGCCTTAGCTCTGGAAAGAACCTGCCGGATACCTCGGAGTGAGAGAGGGTTCCCTCAAGGAACTGAGTCTCTTAGCAGAAGTTCCTGGGGTTTTTCTTTTTTACAGTGTTTGCTGCCAGCACTATTGCACTACTTTGCATTTTTTTTTTTGTTGCATTGACAATGTATTTGTGGACCAAGAATGTTTTCGTGATGCTTGTTGCTCAATACATAATCTCCCCAGTTCTCACAGGCTCTGAAACCGAGTTTGGTACTACCCTTTCCTTCACTCTTTCTTTTCTTCTTGAGAAGGTATGACTGAGCTGATAATGTATAGTCAACTTCTCTGAACAAACTTCTTTGTTACGGGCTCTGTGACATCGTCAATCAAGCCAAGGCCACTGGTGTAAATGGAGGGCCTTGGTAAGAATTCTTGCTGCACGAGTGTTTTTGCAGCTGAGTTGTGTGCAAAAGGAAGGGGTGCATGCTTATAGCTTTTGCTGTGGCTGACGATGATTGCCATTGCCTTAATGAAGGCAGTGACAATCGTCTCACCTATGCTCATTGCCGATAACCTCTAAGGGCCTTTTTTTCTTCTTTTTGTCGGTATGAATGGAGGGCCATAGTTCAATGGCTTTGGCCAAAAGCTGAAGGAGCAGTTTTCGTTGCGATGTTTTTTTGAGAGAAAAGGGTATCCTTGGACGAATGCAGTCAAATTTAGCTTGTTTAGTGCAGGCTCGGAGTAAGCTACGTAGACTGCTCTACAAGGTCTCAAGCCTGCGCCTGCACCTTGCCATTAGTTTAATATCAGGGAGCAGACCATACGTATAGTATTTTCTACCATAGTTGGCACTGTTAATTTACTCTCTTGCGTTTGTGTCTTGCAGTTACGGCATCCACTGCGGGGCCCCCTAGCGTTCCTGTTGCCGTCGCGGTTCCCGTGGCCGGAGCAGATGATCAGTCTTTCCCTGCGTATCTTGATGAGAATGGTGGGTCATTTTTCTCTGTTCTGGTCACTTGTCTTTCTAGGGAAGTGCAACATCTCTTCGCACGTTATCTACCAGAGTTTCACTGAAGTTTTCCCTTGAAGGCCGACTTACACCTTCGGCCGTTTGCAGAAAACATAATCCTTTTAGTGTCCTTCTCCTTTAAGGAGTATACTACCCAGGAAAGTCAACTTCTGAACCGCTTGGTTTATTTTAATCAAATTTGCAGTGGAAGTTTATATGAGTGGCAAGATCATCCCTGCCAAATTTCATTGTCCTGTGTCAATTCTGAAACTTGTTACAAATGTTACAATATGGAAGTCAGTGTGTTTGCTTAGGAAAACTATCGTTTTAAAATAAAATAAGAATTTGTGATTTTTATGTGTAATATAGTCATAGGAATACCCATAGTACATACCCAGCTACCGTATTTTCCGGTGTATAAGTCGCGGATTTTTTTAAACATTTTTCTTGGTGCGATTTATACAACAATGCAACTTATATAATTCTTTTTTTTTTTTTTTGAGTTGCGATGTCATTTTTTTATACTTCACGCGCCTTCTTTTGTAGAGCACCATAACTACGTAGCCATAGGTGGTGTTTCCCCCTCGGAGGTGCTGCTGTCGCCGCACTATTTTGACTCGGAATGCGAGATATTTTAATATTTATGGCTTCCCCGAAGCGGCTGCAGAATATTTTCTCGCGTCTTTCTCAGTTTCCGTTTGATGAGCAGTTTTTTGTGCCATGCTCCAGCCGTGTTGCTACATGTAAAAGGAAGGATTGTGGCTAGCCGATCTGTTAGAGGTACTAAAAAAAGGTTTATTTTTCTGCCCGCGCACCGTCGCTCGCGTCGTCTCCGGGACTTGGCCTAGGCTAGGCCTAGTGCTCCAAAGCTTGGTTCGCGAGTGTCTAGCTCCTTAAACTTTCGTTCGCTCGGCATGCGTTCGCTCGAATAAAGTCGACTACCCTCTCATTTTGCACATTTTACGTCCTTTTGCTGCGAAACACTCGATTGCCCTTGCCAGACAGCACGATACTATGGGCATTTCTTGCGAGTCGAAATGCGCGGCAAACTGTACGTGCGATCTAGCGATTGTGCGAAACTCCGATTTCACAATACCAATGTGCATAAACTAAAGAAGGGTGTGTTCAGATAAGGACGATCATGGTGGTGTCATGCCTATTTTTTGTTTTCAATCAAATTTTTATATGAGGTAGCGAAACCTGTCCACACAACGGGACAGACCTTACTTTTGCAAGATACTTCATTGTATTCGTGTGAAAAATCGCATTCGAGAGGAGGTTGAAAAAACGATTTTCCCAACTGTGCGATGACGCAACTTTGAAGGCCGGAGGAATAAAGAATACAGGTTTCTACACTGTCGAATTTTTTACGTTTAATGCACGCATATTTTTCTGCCAGAATTAGTTAAAGTTAACTTATATGAGGCTATATTTTAAGAAAAATAAAATGCCAAACTTGGCTTCTGGAGCAAATCTTACATAATGAGGCATTTTTCAGTGAATTTTTATGTCGCTTTAAATTTATGTTCTAAAGCTGAAACTTTTTGTGTCCAGTGTTTCATGCCTTGTGAACTTTTAACAAATTAATTAGCGTTATATAGTTGAAAGTTTTTTCCTGGATTGCGCCCGGAAATTTCGTCAAACTGGAAAAAGTCAAAATTTTGCGATTTGTGTGCGGCAATTAAAAAAAAATAATCATTCTCGATTTTCTTTAAATTTTACTCGATGGGTCCTTGATGACCGTTAATTACAAATATGCAAAAACATGTTGCATTATTTTCTTTTAAACTAAAAAAATAAATGTGTAACCAGGTCGTGGTCGCATCAATTACCGCTGGGGCGTTTCTGTCTTGACGACTTGTGGTACACGAGCGACGCATGCCACAGTGTCTGTACTTGGTCATATTAATGCCCAGGCGTCATGAAGAATTATGAAAATAGCACGTGAACTTGGTTTTATCGCTGATATGAACGATATTGCCAATAAAAACTGAACGTTGCGGCGTGTACAATCCTTATTATGGTTTTATACTTGGCTCGTTAGATGTTCATTGTGCTACCATTTAAAGTTAGTACTTTAATATTAGTACCTGGCTGACAATATAATTTGATTCATATTTCTAGGCACCGCTCGAAAGCTTGCTGACAAAATAGTATGATTGATTTCTCTAGCGATCGCTTACACGAACGACATTGCGGAAAGTTCTGCCCCGACCGATCGCGCGCATGGCTAGGGCGGAACGAAAACAGTGTATTTCTTGAAAAACAATGATGAATGAGTGGAAATTAAGGTTTAGGTAGCCTAAGCGGTTCAGTGTCGGAAGCAACAGCCATGTGTGCGCTTGGGCGCTACTCAAGTCGCTCCAAGATATCTTGCGACGCCTCATCCGTGATCAGAAAAGTCATGATCTGTTACTGGGTCGAGGAGGCAAAAGAGTTATTGATCTGGGGAAATATTTCTATAAACTTCTGAGAGGGTCATAGAGTTCAAAAGCCTGCAGATGTTTATTTTCAATTAGAACGCTCTTGTTGAGAATCAGCCAGCGCCGCCACCGAGTGCCGTAAGCCGTCACACGCGCACAAGTTCGTGGTTCACTATAAACAGAAAAGGAAGAAAGTTCTGCTGACCAGAAGACCGGCCTACACCGCGGTGAGGTCTTGCCAATAAAGAGGACGTAACACAAGTTTTTTAAAAAAACGTGAGTTTAATTGAAACGATTATTTAATTAAAAAGTGAAATAATATAATTGGGTTCACAAGTACCGAAACGTGGCAATAAATATAGTCGTAGCACTTAACCCAGCCGGTGCGCGGGCAGAAAAATGCAAATATACCTAGCAAATACACAGAAGAAAAACAATGACTAAACTAGACAACTAGATTGCAATACTAAGGAGCTAGCGGGTGGAGGGAGTGTCTAATCTGTCACTCTCCGGGAGTTACGGCCTCTTCCCTCGCATTGTTCGAAGGGGGTGATACCGGTGGATTCCACGGTGGGCTAGATGGGCAGCTCGATGAGGCCAGCCACACACACACACACGCACACGCACACTTCTTGCGAAGGCTTCCCCAACACAGACATGGCCCGCCACCGTCGCTTTTCCCGGGCTCGATCCGCTTTTTCGCAGATCGAATCTCACGGCTCCAAGTCCAGAGCAGACTTTGTGTTCACACAGGTAGCATATCGTACGAGACAAAAAGAGTGTGGTTGTAAGCGCGCTATATCAAACCAGGTGCAGGAAGGCCTTCGAACCGTTTGTCCCGCGGGGTCTTGTTTATATTGAAGGGCATAGGAATTTGTGAACTGTGATGTACGCCTGGGTCGGTCTCCGGGAAATTCGACGAGAGGAGTCTTTAATATATCCGGGCGCAGTCAGATTTGGTGACCCAAGCAATCTACTAGAACACGTTCGAGGGACTCAGGACTTCTTCCGCTCAGAGTCCGCGCTGCATGCCACGTACAAGGAATTCTCCTGATCTGATTTTTCATATTTCATCACGTGAAGCGACTGGATTCTAGGCACCCTCTTGGCGTCCTTCCACTCCAGTTTTTTTTCGTTCTCGAAATGCCTCAAGCTCGCCATTAACAATGTAGAGCAAGACGTTTTTCATTTTTCCTTCCAATGCCCGTACAAACCCACTCACACCTTTTATGTCTTCAGTGGCAGGCGCCCGAAAATTTTGCAGGGTGGCTTGGTGTTTTACAAGTCCCCCTACCCCATCGCATGCACTCTTGCCTTGCCCTGCTGGTGAAAAGATGCACTTCGTCGTCTGGAGCTCACTGCACTGTAAAGGCCGGTTCCCAGATGCAGCGAAGCGCTAATGTAGCGCTTCTCCCGTGCCGTCAGCTACTTATCGTCTGCCATGAGCAACATTTTTGACGGTGCGATACAATGCTGGTGAACGCTCCCGTCAGCACGCGCTTAGCGCGAGGTCAGCGCTATGCTCGTAGCGCTCCGCTACATGTGTGAACAGGCCTTGACTCGTGAAATTGGTACCGGTTCTTAAAATGAGCGGCCGCTCCATCGCTATTGTAAGTGAGGCGAGAGTAGATTGATGTGTTGCTCTCAAGGTGTGACTTAATTTTCGACAAGGCTAAACGGGCATGCGCCTTCGGATGAGTTAGATGGTCGCAAATAGCGGCATAGCTCCGCGCGTAAAGATGCTGTTTTGGAGCATAGGCGGAAAATCCTCAATGTGCTCTGGAGCGGACACAACTACAGACCCATGCATCAAACATGTTTCGTACACTCCTTCGTACAGTCGGCTAGCACCGGCAAAACTCTCCAGGAGTCCTTCGCCCCCCTCCTCACCTTTCCATTCTCTTTGTTTGTTCTTCCGTGGGGAGGGGGTGTTCCGCCACCACACGAGGAATGACTTTGGTGTTTGTTTACCATCGCCACATGCCCCACCGGTTATGTTTACACCACGCAGGGACGCCACGGGTGTCGCGGATCGCCGCCGCGAGTCGGTGAGATACGATCGCCTCTGTGCGCGCGGGTGCAACCTTCGGCCTCACTTTCTGCCAAGGGGGGGGAGGGGGGGGGGGCAACCTTCGGCCTTACTCTTTGCCAGGGGGGGGGGCTGTTACCTATTTTTTGCCCAGTCTTCATCAAGAAACACTTCTTTTACTCCGGCGCCGTCTTTAATTATGCTCCGGCTTGGAGTTGAGTTACGCCATGCGTAACAATGCCATAATGTACCACTGGCTTAACTTTCCGTTCACGCCACGCCCTCCATCGGTCGGGCCAAAAGCTTCTGTAACATCGCTCGGTCCTAGCGATGCCTAGAACGACGGATCAAATTATTTTGTCAGCGAAGTACTGATATTAATTCACTAATTTGAAAATGTAGCATGATGATCATCTAACCAGCCAAGTATAACACACTAATAAGGATCGGTTTCGCCGTAAAGTTCAGTATTCATTGACAATACCAGCTACATCAGCGATGAAAACAGGTTCACGTGTTATTTTTAGAGTTCTTCATAGCACCTGGCCATTAATATGACCAAGTACCGATACTGTGGCATGCGTCGCTCCTCTACCGCTAGTCGTTAAGTCAGAAACGCCCCTGCGGTAACTAATGCGACCACGACCTGGTTACCCATTTATTTTTTTATTTTAAAACAAAATAATGCAACATGTCTTTGCATTTTTGTAATTACCGGTCATGAAGGGACCATCGGGTAAAATTTAAAGAAAATCGAGAATGATTATTTGTTTTAATTGCCGCACAAAAATCGCAAAATTTTGACTTTTTCGATTTTGACGAAATTTCCAGACGCAATGCAGAAAACACTTTCAATGGTATAACCCTAATTAATTTGTTAAAAGTTCACAAAGCAACAAACACTCGACACAAAAGGTTTCAGTTTTATTATATAAATTTAAAGCGACTTAAAAATTCGCCGAAAAATGCCTCATTATGCAAGGATTGCTCCAGAAGCCAAGTTTGGCATTTTATTTCGCTTGAAATATATGCTGATATTATTTAAATTTAACTATTTATGACGGAAAAGTGTGCGTGCATTAAACATAAAAACTTTTACGCTGTAGAAAGCTGTAATCTTTATTCCAACGGCCTTCAAAGTTGCGTCTTCGCTCCAGTTGGGAAAAACGTTTTTTCAACCTCCTCTCGAATGCAATTTTTTCCACGAATACAATGAAGTATCTTGCAAAAGTAAGGTCTGTCCCGTTGTGGGGACAGGTTTCGCTACCTCATATAAAAATTTAATTGAAAACAAAAAATAGGCATGACACCACCATGACCGTCCTTATCTGAACACACCCAGAACTCATCGCGTGAACCGTGCAAACAGGTGCGACTTATAAAATACAAAGGTGCGACTTATATACCAACTTTTCCACGAAAACGGCTCAATATACGGATGTGCGACTTATACAAGGGTGCGACTTATAGTTTGGAAAATACGGTAGTTATTTTGCTATTTTGCATTGTTTTTCATAAGTATAACTGTGTAAATGTAATGCAAATGTAATTTCTTTAGAATAAAAGAATGTTAAAGTAGAAAAACTAACTAGCCAGGCATGTTGCTCACAAAATTCTATCCCAGAAAACCACCTAAGAATAATTCTCTCTTGTGTAATAGGAAAACGATAGTTTTCCTAACACGACGATCTGATGGAAAAACTGAAACTGAGAAAATGAGCTTGAAGTGTAAAGAGTGCTGTCTTTTATTTTAGAGGCACATTTACTCAAAGAAAGCCCCCAGGAGCATACATGGGCCCTTCATCTTCAATTCTCTTTTGCTCAGCAGCAACAGCTTGCAGTTGTCTTGCTTTCTTGGCCGCTTTTGCATTGTCAAGTGACCTTGCACGTGCCCGGGCTGGCGACTCGTTCCCAAGACGGGTAAATGCGCCGCTCTCACGACGTCTCTGCAGCCACCGCACGCGACAACAAATTGAAGGCTTGCGCCGGTCCCAGTTTCCTTCAAAATCAGCTATCGTTAGTAGCACATCGGGCACAAAAGTGGTGCTTCGACGGCAGTCACATTTACAAAACGGTAGCCACTCAACAGTTGTGGCTCATCGCGGGCGTCGGACGGTCCACTTTCGGGTGCGTCCGCTGCATCGTCACACGTTGAAGCAGCGCGGCCTTTCGTTCTAAGGCGGTGAGTTTGCTCCCGTTGTCTGCCGTCGGAACACTTGAGCTTTCCGATCTTGAGGTACCGGCGTCAGAAGCCGGAGGAACTGCGTTGATCACGTGAGGTGGGTCTGAAGTATGCGAACACTCAGGCGAAGGCTCCAGCGCACTGCTGCGTAGGCCCCTCGGTTTTGCGTATCGTCTCCGCTTCCCAAAGGCCTTCCGCGTCGCAGGCTTTACAGCAGGCATTTTTCCGAAGAAAAGTTGCACGGTGAAGGCGGTGAAGAGATAGAAAAGCAGTACCAGCGCTGATGAAAATCGAACGAGGATTGACAACATATGGCGGCAGAAAACCTCGCATGCGCGGTGCGAAATGGTGTTCAGAAGGTCACGTGTTATGTTTTCGCCAACCACAGTGCGAGTTTTGTTTTAACGACCAATCGGGGTTCGCCATTTCTATATTTTGTGTTCTTCTTTCTCAGGCTCTGCACACGACCTGTCATACTTTCGATAGAAGCGTCCACATGCATTCGAAAGAGGAAAGATGACAATTCCAACGAGGGTACGCGGTCGGCGCTTGGCCCACTAGGCCTATCAGGGGCGCGTTTTCAAAACGACTGTCGCGGGCGTGTTCTCCGAGCTCGAAACGTCGCGCAGATGCCGTGAGCGCTTCAATAAACACAAATTGTAGCTTTCATAGTACAGAGACGGTTCTTTATTAGTTGAGAAAACCAAAGCAGCAATAATCTTAAAATCGACTTTTTCGAGAAATATCGCAATTTCTTGCACCGTGTCTCCCCTTAAAATGCTAAGGCAGCCACGTTGGTGCAAGGTGAAGAGAGGAGAGGACGTGAAAAAGGAGTGAGCGAGCAAAAGGGGAAATTACGAAGTACATGTCATCCTTTGAAGCAGATAGGTTTCCACATTCCCATTTTCGACTGACCTCTAACTATGCTGAAATCGGTTTCTGGCAATTCGGTTTTGCCCGTAAAAGAAACTCAGAAAATTTGTTTCCTGGGAGGCAGCGTTTTCTGTAGCTGTCCTTATCTTGTTGTCCACATCTTGAAGAGAAAAAAAAAAAAAGAAAAAAAGTCTTAAGACACTTAAGCATTTTTTATGAGTTGTGAATGCGAAAGCGTGAATGTCCGACGATGTGGATGCTAGAGGCGGCGCCATGTTTGTTGGCGACGAGACGAGCAGAAGCACCACTGACAGTGCGGATGATGAAGGCAACGGCATGTTGGTCGGCGGCGAGACAAGCAGAAGCCTCCGAGCGCACGCCAACGTGTTCGTTTTAACTGGCGCGGGGCCCGTAGTGGCAGGGGGTTGCGGCGGTTGGTTTTATCAGCGTGCTGGCGGCACGGACACGCAGCGCCATCTGACGGCGGTCGTTGAAACTGACGGGTGTAGCGGCCAATGGGTGCCTTCGCCTGCGCGCCAGCCAATGGGACCTTTGGGGTCAGGGAAACTAGGTGCCGTTTTCGCGCTTCAAACTGATGACGTCGGTTCGCCTCATGGGACAGTTTATGCTTTCGCATTAAAAGACAGGGAAATTTGCACTAATGGAAGTCCGGCAGAAGCTCAGTTGCGGTATGCAAGAAGCGAAGAGCAACTGGTTGGTGCTTGGGATGTGAATGGCACGCCTGTATCGTAGTTCTTTTCTGATATACCGTTTACTAATGTTTATTCCTTGACACTACCAGTGCAAGACGATGATCCCTCGCTGTTCAACGCACCTCCGCCGCCGACCAGCGTTCTCGAGGCCTTGCAGCAGAGACTGGAGAAATACCAGAGCACCATCGCAGAGGCCAAGGAGAAGGGAGACGACCGGAAAGTTCGGCGTCTCGGACGCATTGTCAAGGTCTCTGCCCGTTTCTTCCCATTTCTGGGGTCTTCTTCCCATCTCTTCCACGGTCCGCATTTTTATTTGCGAGGAAATTTCCCCGTTTCTTGGGAGATTTCCTTATTTCTGAGGAGATTTCCCATTTCTGTTTATTTCTGGGGAGAGCTCCCCATTTTTTTCTTTTTCTGGGGAAATTTCTCCCTTTCAAGAGAAATCTGTAGTTGCAAGTCGAAGAGTACTTTCATGTTTTATGAGCTTTGGCCTGTGCTTCTGCTTTCCTGGAGAGGATGTGAATAGCTAATTGTTATGATCTACGGAAAGATCCTGGTAATTGACAGGGCGACGATAACTGTCCATACCCTGAAATGCCACCTGAACTGCAGTGCTGAGCTCAACGTTTTGCACGCCATAAATCTAGTGCAGATAAAAGTTATGAAACAAGCGCTTCCTTTAGAAAAGAGGGTGGCCTAAGGTTAGGTAAACGGAAAAACAGCTGCCTTCCACCAGTGTCTGTTGCCAAAACAAATGGAATTTTCGTTGAAATGTTATCAGTTCTTAAAACATCATGCGTCACAAGCTGAAGTTGAGCTAGTTGGTACATAATGCAAAAGTAAACTGTCAGCTAGCATTACTTTAGGTATGAATCTTTGGGTCAAAGTGTTGAAGAAGAAGTATAAAGTCTCAGTTGATAGTCAGCGGTGTGCCTGTCTCTGTTTCTCCCTGTCTGTGTTTTGTCCCTATCGTTCTAGCTGACCGTTTACTTTTGCATCATTTGTCACACGGTGCACCAGAAAGAAAAAAAAAAAATCGGCAAATCTTCAGGACACAATTTGTGTTCTCTCAAACAATTTTCCAAACAATAAACCCACTTTTTGTAACTCACTTTAGCACTTGTATGTAAAGAATGATCTGAGAATTTGAGATGGGGGGTTAGCCTTCTCACTGTGTAATTAGCCCACTAAATTTTTACCCAGATATAACTATGCTGATCCTGAGTCATTTGAACTGCTGGCATAAGGAACAAATTGTGACCATAACTAGAGTGTCACTAAATTGAGTCTTTTTTTCAGCTGTAAACCCTGCATCCAAAATTGAGAAATGTTATATTAACTAGATTGTGTCCGTGACCGATAAGACTAGTATCCTGCATGTATTGTATACTGGTATAACAAGTGGATTTCTTTAAATCTTAGTTTGTCATGAGACTGTTACCACTTAAACCAAAGCCAATCAGCACAATATGTAAAACATTGGCAATAGCATAATTTTTTTTTTTTATTTTGGTTGGATTCTGCCTGCTGTGCCAAGCGTAATCCACATACAAATGACGTCGGCTTTGTTCGCAGCAATACGAGGATGCCATTAAGCTGCACAAGGCTGGGAAACCGGTCGACTTCGAGGAGCTGCCAGCTCCACCAGGTGAGACCTGATGCGTATAGTTTACCCGGAGCCCCTGAATGTGCTACGCTTAGACTATGGACACTTCCCAATTAACTTGTAGGTGCCACCATTTTGTTTCTTGATGCACAGCAGGTGCGATTGGCGATTGATGCGATTTAGAAATGTGACTTAAGCATTAATATTTCTGGAGGATAAAAATTTGTTTCCTGTGGTTTCAGATAACATGAGGTGACCACGGGTGGAACGGCTGCGCCATTTGCACCATTTTGCGCCAGACGAATTTGTCTGCACCATCCTGTGCCATTTTGCGGGAACTGCGCCACAGCCAATACCTCGCGCCATTATGCTCCAAATCGCACAACGTGCGCCGAACAAATTGTATTTTGTCGCGGTTTCGGTTGTTATCGACTCGATTGGCAACAATGAGCGTATTTAGCTTGGTCGCCCTTGCAATCCTTTGTTCTGTTTATTTTCCCTGTGTATCCTGAGTGGGAAGCGCGCGAAAAAACTCTGGAGTCGGATTCCAAGCGCTACATCACCTGCAACTGGATTGTTATTCTTCAACCATAAGCGGTTAAGAAAGTCGACCGAGGTGAGGTTGAGTCGTTAAGCGTCATATTGCCTGAGGCTCTGTGGCCCAGGTTCTGGACGTTAGCCAGTTGAAAACACATTGGCAAAAGATTCTTTTTAGTAATTCATCGTTAAAAGTTGGAACCGCATTCCCGCAAGATAAATCGTGATTTGATAGAACTGAAACGCGGTTCGATCCGAAACCTTGCTGGCCAGCAGCTCTCACGCGAGCGGTAGATCTGCTCGGCTGCTGGGCGTATTTTAATCTTTCTCCTGCTTATCGCTTCAAATAAGATAACTTCATTAATCGTAGTCTGCTGCTTCAATATTGAGTTGTACAATAGGATAAACTTTGTTTCCCTGTTCCTCCGTGCAACTGCACGTCCGTTGCTTACGCACGTCACGTGGTTCGCACATATAATTACTATGTCGAGCACTGTGCTATAAGCAGTGCTGGTTTGTATTTTGAGCAGCTGAAAGCCACTCAAAAAATATCAAGGACACTTTCTTCAGAAACATATGGTACTGTTATCCCATCTACCTAGGTTCCTAACCACTCATGTTCATCTGTGCTGCTAAGCACAATTGAAATTGCTCCCGTGCTCGTCCAAGACACGAGCTGAAGTGCAATGAAAACCGATCTGAGCTGCTCCTAGCCTGCTCCAGAATGTAGTTTTAGTTGCTCCCAACCTGCTCCAAAACAGCTGTTTCAGCTGCTCCCGTGGCTGCTCCCATGTACATTTCATGAGTTCCACCCCTGGGTAACTGGCAACAAGCAGCAAGATGGCAAAACTGTTTTTACTCTGAAGCGTAGCTTTTGTGTGACTCTAGGCTTGCCTTAACAATTAGCTCAGCTTAGTTTGACTAGCTTAAGTTAAACTCGGGCTGCCTGCACCCTTTAGGTTTTGGACCGATCCCTGTACCGCAAGAAGCGGCAGCGCCCGCCCCCAAGCCAGAGCCCCCAAAACCAGCTCCGAAGCCGGCTTCAAGGCCAGCTCCTGCCAGGCCAGCGCAAGCCGCAGCCAGTCCAGCCACCAAACCGGGACCGTCTGCTCCTCAGAAAAAGCCACGTGAGTCGAATGTGCAGAAGAGTTAAATTTTTTCTTGCTATCTTTAAAGAGCGACCTCAATGACACAATGTTGTTAAAAATTGTTGTTTTTGCAGTGTTTGGATTCTCTTGACCTTGTGCCGAATTGGCATTAAGATTGTTCAAATTGCCATTTCACGCACGTGAAGTATGACTCTAACAAAGTTGCGAGTCGACTACCGCATCAGTTTGTGCAGATGACCCGGTTGGAGCATTGGGCCGTTTGTATTGCATTTGTCTAATGGGAGTTGCTACTCAATTCGTGCAGTTGCGGTGCTACATTCGCATGGCAGTGCTCTTACAACGTACAACTAGAGCCACAGAATGTCCCCAGAGTAATACAATCCGTAGTGCCGATTGGAACTTGAGAACCGAGCCAATCAATCTTTCCGGTTGGTGGATGATGGCCATCTCAAAGCCAGGAGGAAGTAGACAAAAGTGGAAAAGATCCGTAAAACATTTTAAATAGGAGCTCCGAACAGCCGGTGAATTACGACCGGTCGAAAGGTGATAGGACCATAGCTTTTCACTAGGATATCGAGTAGCACATAATCTAATCCGCAAGGAGGAATGCGTGGCCCGTTTGCCCGCTGGCTGGCAAACTCCACTAGCTCCGACACGATTTGATTGCACGGGGTTGCCATTTTCGGGCCATCAACTGCAGTGCCGCAAAGCGGTCGGTACTCTAGGAACATACGGTAGCTCTACACTGGGCGAGCGTCGGGAGGTTGTTGAAACGCCTGAAACGATGTCCGGCAGTGCGGCGGGGCCTGTCGACCACTATCGACAAGCAGATGGAGTTCCTGTTGGAGCGGCAGAGATTGTTTCGGGAGGCCGCGCTGGATGCCAAGCGCCGCGGGGACCGGGAGCAAGCCAAGGAGTACCTACGCATGATGAAGGTAGGGTCGTGGCTTCCGTCAAAATTGCCTCAAACTTGCAAAGTTTTCACTTGGCACAGTAGGAGTAGGTTCAGCTGTGCCTGGACTCGTTGCCCGTCCTCCGTGTGTCGCAGACAGATCTCGGTACGCAATCCACGCGCGCGTGATTTTGCCACAAAGAAAGGGGGGACCGTTCCCTTTCTTTTTTTCTTCTTTTAGGGGCGAAGCTCCTTAGGGGTTAGCCATGTCCGTATGTCCGTCCGCCGTCCGGCGTCGGGTGCTCGTGCTCCTGCTCGTGAGCTCACGTGCTCATGCGCTCGTGTAGGGCAAAAAAAAAAAAAAAATGGAAAAATAGATGAAAAAAAAGTTATGAAAAAGAAAAAGAAGAAAAAAAACCACACATTCTCCTACTGACATGAATGAAAACGACTGAAAAGCTTAGCATGCAGCGCCTCAGCGTCTACGCAGACAGCAAGCTGCTCCGGAGACCAGGACGCGAGAAGCTGCTGCACAGCGTCAAAAAAAAAAATCAGCACCATCAGCACTACCTATGACCAAATCAGTATCATCAGCACCACCCGAGCTTCGCCCCAATCAACATCATTCACCACGTGGAGATGCGGTCATTTTTTTTTTTTGTTCCAACATCACTGACTCGTTCAGTTCTCCATAGAACTAACAGTCTGCCCATGGTGACAAGCTTTTCTCTCACAAAACATTGTTTTTCACATTAAGTTTGACCCTCAGTTGTTCATGTTCGAGAGCCTGCACCACAGTACTTTCCATAACTCCTTGGCACTTCGCTAGCATGACCCAACAATTGACTGCAGCAGCCTTATTGTACGCTGGCTTGCGTGGCTCCTTGCTGGGCTTATTTGCTTTTGCAAGAGTTTCCAGGCTGCGTGACTGGTCCGCTACGTGGTTGGTTCGTTATCTGGTTTTCCACTTTACTGGTTCAATGGTTAATCTGTTTGCTGGCTTACAGGGTCTTGACCCGATGATCCAGGCGACAGAAGCAGGCCTGCCCATCAACGCAACGAGTGTCAGTACATCTTCTGTTATTCATTTTGGTTATTTTATTTTTACATTCTCAGCAGCCAAGGCATTCAGTGTAGCACTGGAAACTTTCTGAATGCCCATTTCAGATTCCCATACCACCTCAGCTTCAGGAAGACTTTGTGGTCGTCGAAGCTTCGGAGTGCGAGGGGAAGGAGCAGGAAGGAACGGACGATGAAGCCTACAGAACTTTGGAGAGAGAGCTCGTCGACCAGCATCTGGTACGTCGGATGCCTTGCTCTCAATTTTTAGTGCAGACGGTGAGGCTCTGACCTGTTGCAATACAGTACAATCCATTTATAACGATAGCACATATAACAATGTTCTGCTCATAACGATCAGTTTCTAGACTAGAAACAATCAGTTTTTAGCTCAGATACAACAATAATCGGTTATAACGATTGAATTCTTGGGTTTTCCCATTATCGTTACAAGTGAATTTCACTGTTTGAGTAACATGAGTGTTGATTTATTTTGCCTGGACTCTTTAAGAGCTGGTTCACACAATTGCATTTGAGTGTGATTGACTGCGTGGCGACCTCTAGTGATCACTTATGGCGAGAGAACACACTTACGCCATTTATTGGGCAGCCCCGGCAGCTACAACCTTCTATTTAATTTAAAAGCAAAATTACAACAAAAGCACCGCATTAGCACTCGGGTTGGGTTTGGGCTCAGCTGATATTGGTTGATTGATATTGATATTGATATTAATGCGAAAGCATTAACTGTCTCATGGAGCGAGCCGACGTCATCAACTTTGAAACCACGCCAAACGGCTCTTTTTACACCACTTCGATCCCATTGGCTAGCGCGCGTCCACAGCCAACGGCACCTTTTACACCGCTGGGATCCCATTGGCTAGCGCGTGCCAACCAGGCTTTCATTTGCCGGCACGCAGCGCCATGGGGTGGCCGTTCGTTGCAACTGACGCTGGGCGTCAGTTTTGACGACTGGCCACCTCATGGCGCTGCGTGTCCGTCAGCGCTAGAGTTCCTGTATAGGCTCCCTACGAGAGCCAGAGTTGCGCGTTTGTTTTCCACGTGCCGCCTTGCCGCTATTCACCGCGATCCAATCACGTGGGGAGCCGGATCAAGTGTTGTGCAGGAAAGCAGACGTTGCGTGCACCCCGCTGTACGTTTCCCTGCTTTTGAGCGCGCTGTGCACCTCGAACGCGTGGCGCCGCTATTCGCCGAATTCAGTCACGTGAGGAGCTGGATCAACATGCCGTGCAGGAAAGACGGCGCTACTTGGATGAATGTGCAACTCTGGCTCCTGTAGAGAGCCTATACAGGAATTCTAGTCAGCACCAGTCACTGCGCCAACACGCGTAGAGCAAGATTGATGTACAATCGGTCGTAACAAAACATATTAGGTACTTAGAGTAAAATAAGGCATCAAAACATATCAGGTGCTTGAGTAAGATAAGGCATGAAAAAAAAAATTGTGCTGGACAAGGATGTTGCATGATGTCTGAATACCGTATAAACTCGTGTACGGGCCGCACTATTTCTTCCCGGTTTTGAGGGCAAATTTTCGAGGTACGGGCCCATACACGGATTAAAAGAAAATATCTGTATCCACATTCCTAAATGACGTACATGAGTGCGCTCGCTTGCACTGGTCGGAAAAGCCTCATTTCGGAATCCAGACTCAATTGTCAGTCGGATTTAATTAGTTTACATACTGAGCAATACGCTTTTTTTTTTGCCGTACTTGATAGCATGCGCGGCAACTTTCGGCTTGAATCCCGTATGACTGTTGAAGTGGTACTTGCCCATAGCTCTCAGATTGCGCGAAAAGGCAGACAAATCACGACGCTGTGACACGAATCGAAGAACAAAAGGAAACCTCCCCAGACCGTACAGTGGCGTTCGGAAACCTGAGTGCACGCTCGAGCCGAGCCCGCTGAATCTCCATTCCTCGCGCTTGCCACGGAACCTGACATAAACTTTATCTTTTCTCAATGCCTTGCCGCAACATAAATGCATCCCGACAGTGCGGCCAAGCACGATCGAGGTCGACAGCCTTTATGCCATACGGTGATACGGATGAGTGGAGAGCAAATATCAAGGATGCGGACACATGCCGGTACGTGCTCGGGCGGTGGCTAGCGCCACCTAGCGATATATATTCATAGAAACATGGCATTACAGTCCGCGTGCCTTGCGAATACAAGGGTTGCGGCGCATACGCGGATAATTTCTGTAATTTGTTTTTTCTTGCAATAGTTTGTCCTAAATACGGGGGTGCGGCCCTTACACGGGTGCGGCCCTTACACGCGATTATACGGTACGATAAATTGGTGATTCCTCTATTCGCCTCTCGGGATAAAACATGTCGCAATGTTGCGCAGATTTTGCTGCTACACATAACTTTATTCTGCCCAAAAGATCAGGTACGTAAATTACATCCTGTATAAGCTTTTGTAGAAACACCGCACCTCGGCAATGCCTATGGTCACCCAAAGTGCTGAGGTTCAAAATGGTGTTTGAAATAAAGTCTCTTGTGAAAATGTTGTTCATGGACTACGTGAACCAAATGCCTTTGCACCGCTTCAATACGCTTAGATTCAGTTTCCGATAAATGGTTCCGCGCGACAGAAGTGGATTGGAGCCGGAGCCTAACAGAGCAAATAAATAAACTTGATATGGCATCAGGTGCTTGAAAAGTGCAGAGTCAAACGGGAGATCATACCAAGCATTTTAAAACCGGTACCACAAATAGTAGTTGCATGAGATTTGAACATGAGTTTGCAATCAACTCGCACACCAAGGTCATCGATCACATCAGCTCCGTGCCTGCATACTTGTGGGTTTGTGTACAAGTCCAGTCCTACAGTGGCAGATGTCACCAAGGTGTAGTACCGCAATATCTCGAGAGACGCCCCACCCCCGAAAGATAACTTGCTCTCTATTTTTGGCACAATGTGCTATTTTTTTTTTTTTTCAAAGATCACCGAAATGTAGTCTAATTCTATACTCTGTTTCACCTTATGATGTACCGCAGGAAAGGCTACAGACGCGAGCTCCTTGCTCTAGAGCACCTCTCGGCGGCACAAGCTCTCGTGCATTAAGGGCAGCTGCCAACGCTATGAGCTCGCGCTTCTAGCCTTCACTGCGGTACAACATAAGGTGAAACGGAGTATAGTAGTTGCAGGGCCCTGGCCAATGGTGACCTCGGTGGATACGGTGTTACTTAGCCACGACTGGAGACGAGCGAACGTCGCTGACTGGGCAGGACGGTCGTCTTTGGTTCATTGCCCCTCCCTACAGTCGCAAGTTTCGCGGATCACAAAATCTAGAACTTGCTTTCTTTTTTTTTCGTCGCACGCTGAAAGTTGGCCCCTCCTTATTTTCTCCCGTTTTGCTTTTGATTTTAGGTGGGCTATCTGGGGACATTACAATACTACTGTCAGGAGCAAAGATTTGCTTTGCAGTCGTCACTTTAGCTCCGTGGGTTGCCAACCCAGGCGGTCCTTAGCGTTGTATATCACAGACACCGATGACTTTGAATGCATTCATCACCAAAGGAGGAGAGATGTGAGCTGCTTTTGTTGAAGTGGACAGCTTGAACGGTGTAGGCAAATAGAGATATGTAAGACATGCGCAAAGGTCAGAATTTCTTACTTTGAAATATTTTCTGTGAAAGGAGGGATATGGTGGAGAGACGTAATGGAGGTTCTACATAATCCTGAGCATCGTCGAAGGTTTCATTCCAGTTCATATTTAAAGAAAAGTCAGAAAATCATTTGATGATCACTTGGAGCTTTGTTTTGCAGTTTTGTTTCCTTCCCTTCTAAGACAACCAATGCTAATTCTAGATTGAGTGTGAAAAACATTCCTTTTTTGGTGGTTGTAACCTGAGACTCATTTCTTGTTCTTGTGAACCCTAGATGTGTGTCCAAAACAAGGACCACTTCTTCAAGCTGGGGGATGTGTCTTCAGGAACAAAGTAAGTTGTTTGTTGATATTGTTTTTAGGGGCGAAGCTCTTTAGGGGCTAGCCATGTCCGTATGTCCGTCCGCCATAGGCCGGCGTCGGGTGCTCGTGCTTCTGCTCGTAAGATCACGTGCTCGTGTAGGGCAAAAAAAAATTGAAAAAAAAAGATGAAAAAAATTATGAAAAAAGGAAAAGAAGAAAAAAAAAAGTAGGGGGTTCTGAGATGCCATCCCATCTGTCTGCTTAAAAAAAGAAAAAGAAGAAAACCACACATTCTCCTACTGACATAAATGAAAAGGCTCGGCATGCTGCGGCTCGGCGTCTACGCAGACAAGCACCACCAGAACTTCGCCCCAAGCAACATCATCCACCCCAAGGAGATGCGGTCAATTGTTTAGTTATTATTTGCGCTAAATCAAAAATTGTTTTCTTTTGTGAAATAGTTTTGATGAGGAGAAAAGTTGTGTACACCATGTACCCTGCAATAATGCCAAAACGGCGATGCAGGTTTCCATGTAAATAAAGAGTGTTCTTTAGCTGTTGATTTTTTTGTGTATGTTAAGTCACATACACTATAAATCCCTCTCTGTATCTATTGTTAAAAAGATAACAAAAAAATACTGGAATTTTTGGGAGAATAGTTTAGTTGTGTGCTTATTTAATTCAGTTCTTTCTCAGATTCACGTGTGTGGAGGCAAACATACAAACTTTTACCTTCCGCAGAGCAGAAAACTTTTGTTTCCTCCTCTCCCCATCTGGTATAGTAGCGAAGTAAAGAAAAAGAAACTGAGAAAGTGGAAAGCACAAAGTGTATGCTAGCCTTCTTATGCTGGTACGTACTGTTCAAATCCCAAATATTCAGGGACAGAATTGAATATTCATAACTCCCTCTTTAGACTGAAGGGTTCTGACTCTTGACCCAGAGGTATTTTTGCCTATAGTACTCCCAGACATTAATTTTGAAGTTGTTTATTTTTTCAGGCATGTTACAAAGGTATAAATGAACAGTAAAGATCTTGCTTTTATCTCCGAAAATTAAGGTATTTCTAAGCATTTGCCACCCTAAAGGAGGGACTATAGTTACAAATGTATTGCTTATTCTTCATAATAATTTGTTTTGGAAAGGGCTTCTTTATACGAGCAGATTGATATACCGGAAGGACATGACTCCGTATGCAAAACAGACAAGACGTTTTCAGACTTGCAACGGACGGTGTTGTACTCTCTTTAACTTTACTAGTCAAGGTTTAATGCTCAACTCGTGGAGAGGCCTACGATATATCTGCTAAAGAATTCAGAGCTATAGATTCAGAGAAGGGAGTTCAGGGGAGTTATCTCAGGGAAGTGAGTTCAGAGATGTGAGTTCAGAGACTTGAGGTCAGAAACGTGAGTTGAGAAATGTAAATTCAGAGATGGGGGAGGGGGGGGGGGGGGGGGGGGGGGGGCGAGATCAGGTGTGAGATTAGAGGTCTGAGTTCAGAGATTGTGTATTCGGAGATATGAATTGAGGGATGCAAGTTGAGATATGCGAACTCGGCAGGTTACCTGGTATTTACTATCGTCATTCTCTGAAATCAGATTTGAGAAGCTGGCCCAGGAGGCCCATCGGGACCTTCTGGTGGTGCGTAACCTGTGGCAGAGGAACGACCCCATGCCCCGTTTCCACTACGAGACGAGGGTCTTCACCATAGTCAGGTGAGCGACACCGTGCCTATGTGCACCTTACCCAGGTGTCTGGGGTTCTCATTCAGACTCTCGTTTTGTCCCAGGTGTAATCACGACCTCACAGACAACGAACTCGAGGTTTCGGTGGTGAGGGCGATCAACCTTCCAGGTGGGTCTCTTCGACTGCGGTTCCCTTACCCTTGTTGGTTGACTGAGGTATTTGACTAAACTACTGATTGATTGGTCGATTCTTGTGTCCAGCAGTCTTTTAGCATATCACTCATTGAATTAACAAACCGATTTATCATTTAAATGGCTCATTGATCGGTTGACTTTAGGGCCTAGTAGTCTCTTCTAAGCTCCTTTTACCCCTAAGCTGATAGCGCGGCTGAAGCTACGTGCTCGTCGGACTAGTCATATGTGTACGTCTTTCGCCACGTGGTCACGATACCACCCACACCTGCGTGCAGAGAGTGGGATCAGATGATGAAGGGGAAGTGTCTGATTTTTCTGGTAAAAGCGTAGCTCCCATTGCACTGTCAGCTTAGGGCTGAACGGAGAATAGAATGTGACTTAATCAATTTATTTCTTTATTCAAGTGGTTGTACGATTGATTGATTGGTCGGGTCTAGTGCCTGCCTAGTAGTCTTTTTCAGAAAATTTATTGGTTGATCAATTGACTGATTGATTGATATTCTCTGAAAGACTAGTAGTAGACAATTAAATCCCTCCAGCACTACACATTTTACCCTGACCTGTTGTCCGACACTGCCACAGCAGATATTCCTCTGTTCATGTTTGTTACTTAGCGCTTGTTCGAGCGAGATTGGTTTGCAAACATGAGGGATCATGCAAATCAAGTGTTTTGCAGAGCTGCACTGTTGAGCTGCTGCCTTTATAGTGCTGTACAGAAGTGAGATTGGGTGGAGTGGCTCTATACTAAATACTCGTTTTAACTCCAAGTACTGGAAGTGGTGTATTAAGATACATGGGCATTTAAAAAGAGTTGTTTGTTATTTGATGAAAATGGATGTATTTCAAATGCAGAAAGCAAAGATATTTTTTTCTGACAACCTAATCTTGTTTGGTTGTCGCAGGCTGTTTTTTTTTTTTCTTGGCGACAGTGAGTACGGTAGACATTATTAATAAAAGCTCTGTTTTCACAATGCGTAAAAAGACTCTGAGAGTTTTTTCTTTTTTCTTTTACTTTTAGCCAATTTATGTTTCGCTTGAATAGAACAATTTGAACTTTCACACGCGACTGATTTTATTGTTTCTCGAGAGCATGCTGCTCCTTGCATGGATGCGCGCATTCTGTTTGTTCGGCTGTCCGCGCCCTTCCGTAAAGCCCGGGCGCGCACGCGGTCCTTGGTGTCTTGTAGGTCGGAGCTTTGGAACAAACGGTTCAATAGCATGCGGCTGTCGGTGTGGCAGTATGTGTGCGGTCTCTTGACGGTTTCCCTCCCCCACTCTCGCCTCGGGTCCACCAGGGACCGCCCTCTCCTAGTCAAGTAAGGACGCTTCCTCTCTCTAAGCCCGTTTCCCCTCTCCCCCCCTCGCCCTTTTTCTGTCTACGCAGGAAAGCCGGATGAGCTGGATTCCTACGTGAGGGTTGAGTTTCCCTTTCCAAACGTGAGTCTTGAAGCATTTCAGTTGCCCGTTCTGTCTCGAGACTCTTTAAATGCGCAGCTTTTACGGGGCCAGCGCTTAGCGTTTTTGTGTCTGAGCCCGGAACATAGCCTTAACAGAGTGTGCAGCGTGGCACGTACACTTGCCAATTGCTCAAAGAGCGTGCAGTCGACGACCGCTTTTGGAGGGGGGACTTTTCTCACTTTGTGCCCTTTGGCAGCAAAGCAGACTACACTTGCCTTGAAGGCTCTTGCTTGCGGGCTTTGGGTTGTGCTTTGTTCGGCCCGACCACGGCAGGTGCAGCGAGGTGAAAGGGAAGGAGCAGTTGACGTGACTGCAAAATGAGAGCGCCGAGTCCGGCGGCGACAGGAAGCCAGTCGCCATTACGCGGCGGCCAACCGGTAGTTTCGGCCCAGTTTACGGACGATCCGTTCGATGTCGCATGTAATGTGCGCTGTGACTGATTGATCTCGGGCGGACGTAAGCCGAGGCATCCTGAATGCTATGCATTTAGAACTCCATTGAGAAATGTCAACTGGGAGGACATTTTAGGGGCGAAGCTCCTTAGGGGCTAGCCATGTCCGTCTGCCGTCCGCCGTAGGCCCGGCGTCGGGTGCTCGTGCTTCTGCTCGTGAGATCATGTGCTCACGAGCACGTGAGCACATGCTCACGTGCTCGTGTAGGGCAAAAAAAATATTGAAAAAGAAAGATGAAAAAAATTATGAAAAAAGAAAAAGAAGAAAAAAAAGAGTAGGGGGTTCTGAGATGCCATCCCATCTGTCTGCTTAAAAAAAAGAAAAAGAAGAAAACCACACATTCTCCTACTGACATGAATGAAAAGGCTCAAAGAAAAAGAAGAAAAAAAAGAGTAGGGGGTTCTGAGGTACCATCCCATCTGTCTGCTTAAAAAAAGAAAAAGAAGAAAACCACACATTTTCCTACTGACATGAATGAAAAGGCTGGGCATGCTGCGGCTCGGCGTCTACGCAGACAAGCACCACCAGAGCTTCGCCCCAAGCAACATCATTCACCACGTGGAGATGCGGTCAATTTTTTGGTTTGGTGGGCCTTAGCATTGTTGGTGCTTGTCTGCAAGGCTTCTTGACTAGGGGCTGCTGAAGCTTTTGTGTCTCAAGTTGCCTGTTTATCAGGCTTCTGGATTGGGGGGCTTGAACCTCTTGTGTCTCGAGACTTTTTCGTTTGGTGGGCTTTAGCATTGTAGCTACCTGTTTGCCAGACTTCTAGACCAGGGGTTCTTGAACTTCTGTCTCAAGGAGGCAGTAGCTACCTTCAGGGACAGACAAAGAATCCCTCTTGATGCCCTTCTAACCAGAAGGTTTACAAGCTCGTGAACTTTGTTAACATGAGAAAGGTGGGCTTGTTTGGCTGGCTGTAGTGCACATTTGTGTGTCTTGGCTGTGCTGAAAGCTTGCCCAATCTGTAAAAAAGAAATGCTGCCTGACCTGTAAAATTAACTTCAGCAAGGTTACAAATATTTATTTTTCTTAGTATTCCACAGTGAAAGGAAGAAAGCCCTCTGGCTACAAACATTGAGGGTACAATAATCCACATGTCGGCTCATGCCGATCCATGCTGTTTTGACATTAGAATTGGGGGGGTGGTTGGGGGGGGGGGAGTTTTACGTGCTAACATTGCTGAAGTGGCTTTGCTCTAGACTTATGGGGAGTCTTGAGTCTGTTCTTGAAAGTGTTGTTTTAATACAGAAGGAACTGTCCTCTCATTCTAGGATGCACCTCAGTCGGTGAGAACGAGGACTGTGAAGGACACCATCAACCCTGGTAAGCGGCAGCTAGGCAGAAGCTAGGACACAACAGTTTTATCCTTGAGCTTAAGTCTAGCAACTGTAACCTAGGGCAGGGGTTCGTAAACCTGTAGTTCTCGAGCAGGAACATCCAAGGAACTTCTTCCTTTGTACACTTCCCTATCAGTATTCTTTCTGAGAACGAGCTAGAAACTTCATACAGTCTGTAAATTTGACGATTTGTGATGACCACTGCCCTTATACCTACTCTATCTCACTTATTGCGCTCACATTTACGAAAGGTACAGGGGCAAGAGGGTAATGCAAGTAGTTGGAAAGGGGGGAAGAAGGACCCTCTTTCGTGTATCCCAGATATTGTTACTATGTATATTGGAGATTAGCCTTTCTCTCAAAATTCATACAAAAGGGGCTTTGCTTTCTCTTTCCTGTCTGTGGCTTCTGCGGCGCTGCATGAAACTAGTGAGATAAAGTGCAGTTTTGATGAAGGAAAGGGAATTCAGGTAAGGGACTGGAGGAACCCTTGGCAGTACTTTAGAGAATTCCTAGTTTCTAGTAGCCTAGCTTGAGGACTTGGGCTGTTTTTTGGGAGCAGCGTCAGTGAAATGTGTAACTGCTCTGTCACTAACTCATCTGGTGATTAATGCATGATGAGCTCACATGTTTGCCTTTTTTTTCGAACCCCAGAGTTCCAGGAGACGTTCAAGTTTGAGATCAACCGCAAGTCCCGTAGCTTTGCCAGGATCACAAAGAGACATCCCATTAAGCTGGAGGTTTGGGCCAAGAGGTAACAGTTCTTGCGATAATGTTCGGCACTGTTCAGGTGTTGCTCAGTGCTGTGTTGTCTTTTTGCAGGGGATTTCTAAGGAGCGATGCAATCCTGGGCACGGTGGCAGTTAAGTTTGAGGATCTCGAAACGAAGTGTGACCTGCACGACAGCTACGATGTAAGTTTGCTTGTTTCGACTGTATGTGTGTGCCTAGCAGTGTTTAAGCTTTGTCTTTTGTTATTTGTGGAGGACTCTGACCATTCAGAGTACCAAGCTGTCTTCTAGGCAATTTTTGAAATTCCGTTCTATCTACCGGCTCACACAGCAGTCTAGCTTTATGTAGTATTTCATTGGGCATCATCACTTTCATAAATATTGGATGAGAATGTCTTTGCTGTGCAGTTCATTCTAGATTTGTTCCAGTTTTGATGGGGACAAGAAAAACAACTGGTTTTTACGAAGCATTGACCTGAGTAATGGATCACTGCTCCAAAACTCAGGTCTATACATGCTTACCATAGAATACCGCGCCCATTCCCAATTTGTAAGATCTGAGAAAATACGCACAGTACATTTATACGTAATATTGATGACCGGACAAGCGCCCATCCCCTATTTTTTTCTGATTATCTTCAAAGTTTGAGTGGGCGCTTGCCCGGTATTTTACGGTAGACAGTGTTAGTTTCTGTTTAAAAAAAAAAGGACAAGAAAAGTGCAGATTGTACATTTGAAAAAAAAAGAATTACAGCTCCTTGTTTGTTAAAGTGGTAAGGTGGTTTCTGGAGTTGAATTGTGTTAATTTAAACTTTGACATGCTAAACTCCAATGATTGCTTTTCCAACTTCGGACAAATTTGTCCTAAAATATTCAAATTATTTACCCTTAAAGGGGCTATGCAACAATTTTTTTACTTTGCGCAAATACCGCTTAGAACGGATCCCTGACGTTAATGACCTATGAAACACGCCTTCGTTTTTCACCCGACGCATTAGAAGTCCCAGAAAAAAATTAAAAAACAACGAGCAGCGTTCACGCCCTCAACTCGCAGCCAGAACAAGCGGCCACGTGATCTGGAGCAGATTATATGCCGCCAATGTTGATCATAGCCACGCGCTGGGGTTGGCAAAGCACAGGACACGCGCTGAGTTCCAGACATTGTTATGGCTCGGCTATTGTCGTCGTTGCAGCGATTGGACACGGGCCACTACTCGAATGCTTCTCGAGCTATCAATTATCACGAGCCTAAATCGAGTGCCCACGCAATGCTCGGGTCCAATCTATGAACCGCATTCAAATATCGTCATACGGGTGTACTGCGATCCCCGCGTTACGTCATCGAATTTTGCAAGGGAGAGATTGAATGAAAATGATCGCTTTTTTCCTTGAAATTACACCGCAACAAAGGAGTTTCTTGGCCAGTGGCATTGCATGCGAGTATCCTTGAGTCCCACTAGTGCCAGTAAGCTCGTGTAAAGTGAAAAACATTCCAATTGAATATCGTTGCACAGCTCCTTTAAAGTTTAATATCACATTTGAATTTTCTAGCTCATTGACCACAAATATTTCCTGTTTTTTTATTGTAAGCTAATTCAGAATTTTTATATATATTTGTCTCCATTACCTCAGTTAACCGTGAAATCCCGTAAGGGCACCCTCCCCCGTGAGACTGCCCATCCCGTTTTTCCGGCTAAATATCTAAAACGTAAAAATTCCGAAATATCGCACACCCTCTATTCCCTTCGGACGTCACGCAATGTCCGACGGGAATCACATCAACTGCGCAATCTGCGGTACCGGTATGTCTGACAAGGGAGTTTCTAGCAGCTTCATGCGTTTTTGTCCGTGATCTGCGCATGCAATATTGGTTCATGTGACGTGCAACTTGATCCCGCGTGTTTATTGCATCGTAAAGTGCGAGTCTGCTGCGTCCACGACCCGCGGTATTTGTTCCCGTGGCACGCGCGTTCGTAGTGGGTTCCCGCGTTTTTTGCCCGCGATCTGCGCACGCGATATTGGTTCGCGTGACATAAGAGTTGTCCCAAATGTTTGTTGCACCGTGAAATGCAAATCTGCTGCATTCGCGATTTGCGGCATCGGTTCCCATAACATGCGAGTTCGCGGCAGGCTCCCACGTGACCTTTGCGCCATGTACTGTGTTTGCATGATTCTATTGCGCTCTTTTTTTTGCCAAAATCTGTGTCCAAAAGTACATGCACGTTACAATGGAAACCAAAAGCAGAAACTCAAGAAAAACGCCATACTCGGTATAAGGTGGCTGGCCCCATCACCATCGTAACCGTTTGTTAACATTCGCCATTTTGGTATTCGTATCGCGCGCATTCTCTCCCGTCTACAAACTCCTGTCCGCCGTTTTGAGATGGGAAAAAAAAAAAAAAATCCACTGGGAGGTTTTATTTAAACGAAAGGCCGTCACGCTGGCGGGAAAGATAACAACGGTGCAGCACTGCGTGGCCTTGCAATCTTAGTGACCCGACGAGCTCGCAAGGTGTTGTTTGGAAAACGACCCTGCCAGAGGCAAAGGTTGCGCACTTGTATGTACATGCGCAAGAAAGCGGCATTTTAAACGCTTAAGATGAAAGCAGGTATCACCTCTGTAGACAGCGAAGAACCATCGTCGGACTCTAACAACGGCGACTAGCCACAGCATTTATTTTTGTGTTGGCGTGGGTTTTATAAAACCTGTTCTATGAGGTATGTGTTCAATCTTCATTATTTTAACTGTGTGGTAGAATTGGCCGCAATTTACTTTTTGGATATCTGAAAGCTAAATCTGCCTGCTCGTCAGAATCGTGCAAACACTGTAAAGTGAATCTGCTGCGTCCGCAACCCCTTTTACTAATGACACAGGATGTCGTAGCAAATTACCGCACGTTTATCGCATCATAAAACACAAATTTGCCGTGTCCACTATCCGCGGTATCAGTTCCCATTTTATGTGGTTTGTAGCGGATAGCCCAGTGTCTTATCGCCTTTTTTTTATAAATGTTTGCTGTCCCATCCCCAAAGATAGCCCACCCCAGGTTTTTCCCAATTTATCTCCTCATTTTGGGTGGGGCGTCTTTACAGGATTTTACGGTAGGTTCAGCCATTCCCTTGTCAGTACACATTTTAGTCTCTCTGCTGTACAGCAAACTATGCACCAGTGTAGTACAGAAGTATCTTTATAAGAGAACTTTGACAAGAGGGAACTATTAATGCTAAAGCGTTTAACTGTCCCACGGAGCGAACCGGCGTTATCAACTTTTGAAGCCGCGTCTAACGGCACCTAAATTCCCCTGTCCCATGGAGCGAAGCCTGTACTCTGTAGAGCAAATTGATGGAAAAACTCCCATTGGCTGAATGCGGCATAATTCTAAGGAACGCCACCCGACAGAGAAGCCCTCTCCATGGCGCAGTGGCCCGTGCGCCAGTAAGGGGGGGAGGGTGGCCGAGCCCGCCCGGGTAGCCTACACAGAGGTTGCCCGGCCGAGCTCAGCGCGGTGCGCATGTAGAAATACGCTACGTATGCCGATGCTTTCGCATTCCTACACGCTAGCAGTCCTTGAGTGTCTTTGTAGTTGTTTTGAAATGTCTTTTTGGTTTCCCGCATTCTCAGAGTCTCCTTGTCTTGTGATGGCTAGAACTTCTGATTCTGGTTCTTTGTAGTTCCACCTAGAGAGACCCTACTGGGCCGAGTTTTTATTGATCATTCTTTTATTTTCAATGTTTCTTGTCAACCTTCGTTTCTCCCACTCAGGTATTCGACAGCAAGCGACCTTCCGGAGGCAAGCTAGAGGTGAAAGTTCGTGTTCGCGAGCCTTTTGTCTCGAAGCAAGTTGAAGAAATCAAGCAACGGTGGCTTATCATCGGAAGTTAGCCAGCAGTTTATGGCTCAGAAGCTAAGTGCCCAGTGTCAGTTGAGAAGGCTAAGTTAGCAACGTCACACAGTCGCAGCAACTGCCTTGGAAGACAAGTGGAATGTAGCTTGAGCTTTGTTTGTACGTGGAGTCACTGTCGCATCGTAGGGTACTACTTTTTGACATCTGCTTGTAGGCACACATTTTAATTTGACAACAAAACGTGCGCTATGCCTACCATTATTTTGAGTTGGGCGCAGTGTTCATGGCAAATAACGGTGGCCTGAAATTTTCTCCTTTACTGAGCTAATTCTATGTTCTCGATAGGTCGGATGATTTTCGTGATGACGGGGAACGTGGAGTGACGATTTGCCTTGCCTTCAAACCTCTTATGTTTTTCGGCTTGTACCCAGTGTCTGACAGACGAATTTGTGCTGGGGGAATGTGCACACAATATTTATTGATGAAATTGACTATATTGCTTTGGCTGCGCTAGATAGCAAACAAGGGAATCGACGAACTAAGACATTAAAGAGTACCTTTCAAAGTTAAAACGAAATCTCAATATTTTTGTGCGATGCCATCTTTTTCGTGATACCCGACCCATTCCCTGAAGCGAATCCTGTCGATCCGTTCGACGGTCCCAGTTACTAGCTCTTACAACTGTGTTCTTGGGGAGGAGATCTAACTGTAGGGGTCACTTTTCCAGCTTGACTTCCACAGCGCTCGGTGTTTACCCAACACAAGACCCGTAGATTGGATTCTTTTTTAATTATGTCTTCAATACCAGCTAGCTCAAACTTCTACGTTAATCAACTGGATACTTTACGTCGTCTTTGCTGCCTCAGCCTGTAGCTGGGACTCGTTGTGAATGGGTGATTCACTGACTGAACGCTAGGCGTGGTTGGTTGCTGACGCAGTAGTTGCGGGAGAAATTCAAACAAGTAAGTTGCGTTGTGGTTGTCACCGTCGGTTCTGTTCTCAACTTAAAGGGGCACTGACAACCCAAAGGTCGTATTTTTTTTTATTGTCTAAAACGATGCAAGTTGTAGTCACAAACACGCAAAAAAAAAACCGCATCGCAAAAAAAAAAACTTCCCCGCGCGCGCGTGCGCCTTTTATTTTTGGCGTTTAAATTTCCCGCGCTCACCTCCTCGCTTCTTTTGATCGATGACGTCAAAAATCAGGAAATTTAGAAGCTTTGTAGGTGACATTTCTATAACATTTAATAACGGCAATTGTAAAACATGTTTTTTAACGCAATTGCGAACGCACTACGGCCCCTCTTTTTGAAATACCAGAAATCAGAGTTCGGTGTGATGTTGCTTCCTAGATTTGTACCCTCCCTCGGAAAACTTGGCGTCGTTCGTCGGCGAGCAACACGGCGAGCCGGGAAAGAAACCGGTTCTTCCCCGCGCCGGCGTGATATCACCTCCTTCTCGCTTGGGGTTGCCGTGACAACGGCGGAGGTCTAAAAAAAAAATCGAGTCGCAGGAGACCGCAAAATTTGTCTCACTGTACTGGCGCGGACCGCGCGGGAACTTCAAATTCGGCATTTGGAAATTGTTTTTTTAATTCACAAATACTGAATTTTCAAGTTTCGAATTTTGAGGGTAATGTCCCGGCATCGTTTTCAATCGTTCCGGATAATAAAAAAAAAATATGATTTTGATGTGTCAGTGCCCCTTTAACCGCTATTGGTGCAACGGTTAAATTTCCTTCCAGTAGAAATGGAAGGCACCGTGGCTTGTGAGTGGGTTAATCCCTTGTCTTTCAACGAGAATTAGATGACTTTATTGCCTGATGCAGATCAGACGCTCTCAGGAAGCAGCCGCTGCTCTGATTCGCCGGAACGATTTCCGAGGAGTCGGCTGGCCACGTTGCGCATCTGCTTGTAGGCACACATTTTAATTTGACAACAAAACGTGCGCTATGCCTACCATTATTTTGAGTTGGGCGCAGTGTTCATGGCAAATAACGGTGGCCTGAAATTTTCTCCTTTACTGAGCTAATTCTATGTTCTCGATAGGTCGGATGATTTTCGTGATGACGGGGAACGTGGAGTGACGATTTGCCTTGCCTTCAAACCTCTTATGTTTTTCGGCTTGTACCCAGTGTCTGACAGACGAATTTGTGCTGGGGGAATGTGCACACAATATTTATTGATGAAATTGACTATATTGCTTTGGCTGCGCTAGATAGCAAACAAGGGAATCGACGAACTAAGACATTAAAGAGTACCTTTCAAAGTTAAAACGAAATCTCAATATTTTTGTGCGATGCCATCTTTTTCGTGATACCCGACCCATTCCCTGAAGCGAATCCTGTCGATCCGTTCGACGGTCCCAGTTACTAGCTCTTACAACTGTGTTCTTGGGGAGGAGATCTAACTGTAGGGGTCACTTTTCCAGCTTGACTTCCACAGCGCTCGGTGTTTACCCAACACAAGACCCGTAGATTGGATTCTTTTTTAATTATGTCTTCAATACCAGCTAGCTCAAACTTCTACGTTAATCAACTGGATACTTTACGTCGTCTTTGCTGCCTCAGCCTGTAGCTGGGACTCGTTGTGAATGGGTGATTCACTGACTGAACGCTAGGCGTGGTTGGTTGCTGACGCAGTAGTTGCGCGAGAAATTCAAACAAGTAAGTTGCGTTGTGGTTGTCACCGTCGGTTCTGTTCTCAACTTAAAGGGGCACTGACAACCCAAAGGTCGTATTTTTTTTTATTGTCTAAAACGATGCAAGTTGTAGTCACAAACACGCAAAAAAAAAACCGCATCGCAAAAAAAAAAACTTCCCCGCGCGCGCGTGCGCCTTTTATTTTTGGCGTTTAAATTTCCCGCGCTCACCTCCTCGCTTCTTTTGATCGATGACGTCAAAAATCAGGAAATTTAGAAGCTTTGTAGGTGACATTTCTATAACATTTAATGACGGCAATTGTAAAACATGTTTTTTAACGCAATTGCGAACGCACTACGGCCCCTCTTTTTGAAATACCAGAAATCAGAGTTCGGTGTGATGTTGCTTCCTAGATTTGTACCCTCCCTCGGAAAACTTGGCGTCGTTCGTCGGCGAGCAACACGGCGAGCCGGGAAAGAAACCGGTTCTTCCCCGCGCCGGCGTGATATCACCTCCTTCTCGCTTGGGGTTGCCGTGACAACGGCGGAGGTCTAAAAAAAAATCGAGTCGCAGGAGACCGCAAAATTTGTCTCACTGTACTGGCGCGGACCGCGCGGGAACTTCAAATTCGGCATTTGGAAATTGTTTTTTTAATTCACAAATACTGAATTTTCAAGTTTCGAATTTTGAGGGTAATGTCCCGGCATCGTTTTCAATCGTTCCGGATAATAAAAAAAAAATATGATTTTGATGTGTCAGTGCCCCTTTAACCGCTATTGGTGCAACGGTTAAATTTCCTTCCAGTAGAAATGGAAGGCACCGTGGCTTGTGAGTGGGTTAATCCCTTGTCTTTCAACGAGAATTAGATGACTTTATTGCCTGATGCAGATCAGACGCTCTCAGGAAGCAGCCGCTGCTCTGATTCGCCGGAACGATTTCCGAGGAGTCGGCTGGCCACGTTGCGCTGGGGAAGCTTGATGGTGCAGCTGCTGGTTATGCGGTTGCAGATGAAGGTTGCCAGCAGCATGATGAGGGACATGGCCAGCGCAAAGGTCACCAGCTCCAGCATGTTGGCTTGCTGGTGCTCTTTCGCTTCCGCCTCGGGATCGTTCTTCATCGGAACGAGCTCGCTCTGCTTCCGGAGGTCCACTTTGGGCCCTAGCTTCCTGCGTGTTGAGCAAGTCTGTTGTGCTACTGTACTCCGTTTCACCTTACGACCGACCGCAGCAGAAGCTACTCTCAGCCAATCCAGCTCTTTGAAATAGCACGTGACTCCTCGCAGATAAATTAAACGGACCACAAACCGATCGTGTTGGTGGCGCCTAAGCTCGTCACCCCAAAAGAAAAGGCAAGTTTTGCGCATTGTTCATACGCCACGCGATGTAGTTCTTACAAGATTTGGTTGTCGGAGTAAGAAGCAATGCTTTTGGCGTTTTGAGCGTGTACGTGCCGATAAGGGAGCATATATCTAATCTGAAATGCATCTAAGTATATCCTAATTCTCCGCGTCAAGGGGGAAATAAGTAATACTGCCCCCCGAGGAGCCGGACTTTCTTTTTACTACGGTTCTTGAGGAGGAAGCGAGTATAGTGGGACGGACTTCTGCACAAAAATTTGACATTTTTGTAGTGCTGTGTGAATAGCAGGCTTTGAATTTGAAACAAATTGAAAGCAAATAGTGGTTTTGGATGAATATTTTCGAATAGAATATTGACTAGTTTCTCCAAGCCTTTGACTCAGGCACATATCCAGGGAGTGGGGGAACCCATGGCCCCCCCCAACCCCCCCTCCCCCCAAAATATTCCGTTTTGCTGGGGCCTACTCTCCCCCTCTCCCTCATACAGCATTTTGTCATGGGCGGGCCCTGCCGAATCAAAATCCTGGCTACGTGCCTGCTTTGATTGCTGTTGCACAATGCTTAAATGAAAACCAAGCTAAACGAATGAACGTTGTTCCCAAGCTTTCACCTGTCCATTTATAAGCTAATGTTAAAGGGATTGTCCTGTAAAAGTTTGTCTTTCAGAAAACAATTAAATTATACTGTCATTGCTTTTAGGAATATCATCACACAATATTCAAATTTTTAATCCTCCGCCGCAGAAGTATTCATTTTAAACGAGCCAACTGCTAAGATTGCTCCCGCAAAACGCAGCGTTTAGTGGCAACAGCAGGAAGCCGTGACTTGGCATCATGCAAAGAGAGCCACGACAGCTCTCGAGTGCTCAGTAAAACAACTCTGTTCTAAGAAAGACAAGATTTATGGTATTGAGGGAAGCTCGATTCTTCGACGATGATCTTTGTACGCGCCATCAACCATGTTGAACAAAACCGGGAAGAGGTCAACGCCCGCGACTCTGACGTCACGATGCCTGATGTGACGTCGCGACACGACCAGCCATGCATACTTGCGAAATTTGGCGTGAAGTTTCGTATTGATGTTCACAATTGATTGAACCAATATATGGGGGCGTCTCTTAGTGAAATCAATATTGCACCTGACTATATTTATGCCCTCTCTACGTGACCAGCGCCAAACCTTAGTAACTACCGGATATCACCGGACATTTCCTTTGATCTTCTGTACCTAATATCTATTGTCTGCAACCTCGGAAAGTTTGATGCCTTGGCTTGGCAAGTAAACGACGGCTTTGGCTTAAAAGGAAATCTAGAACTTAGAAGGATGCCCAGCAATTCCTAATTGACAGGATTTACAAATCTTGCCATATGCAAATATCCTTTATTCAATTTAAATAAAAAAAAAAAAAAGCTTGGACGACGTTCAAGTTTTGTTTTGAAGAGTGGAACGCGATAGTTGGCTCCGTCCGCATCATCTTCTCATTTGCCGTGCAGGTGTGCCTCGCGTGGGCCTTGTCAGTAGCGTGTCTGGCTCGCAACCGAAGGGTTGTGGGTTCGAATCCCGCCTAAAATACTTCAATTTTTTTCTTTAAGGCAAATGAATTATTTTCATAAAGTGAAATCATTTGAGACATGCGGCGACGTTTACTTCGCATTACCTGTCATGTTTTAATCACTTTCATTCCACGTGTGACGTCACGTTTCACGTGACCGTTGTGGATTTGAAATTCCCGCGCGAGGTCATGTGACTGACGTCATGACCCTATCGGACAATCGGATTTTCTCGTCATAGCGCCGCCGACCGCCGGCTTTTCTGCGACAAACTCAACGCTCTCGCGTAAAAAAATAATCGCAAATTAGAACGAGGTTTGTCCAGGGCATCTCTGCCTAGCATATACTCGTACAATAACAACCATCAGTTTAATTTTGAAAGTTTTACTGCAATTTAGATATCGACATTCACAAAAAGTCAGTTTCTTGTTTACCACAAGGCGCGCGCGTGCACCGTCCCTCTTTGAAAGTGCTTTTCCTCCGAAGCACGCAAATGCGATATTCATATTTTTCGAATTGTTGATCGCGGCGAGTTACCCCGTTGAGTGCGCTTCTTAAGGCCCATACGCACATTCACGTTTGAACGCGTGAGAGTTCGTTGCGGCGTCCTTGCGCCCAGGAGCGGCCGCTTGCGGTGCGACGCGCGCCTACCCGCAACGCTTCGCAACGCAACGCAAGCGAGTAGACTCGCTCAACTTTCCAAAGCGTTGCGGCGCGTTCGACCTAGTTCGACCAATCAGAAGCCGAGAGAGAGGAGAGCATGCCGTGTCCGCTCGCGCCACTCGGCCGACTCGGCGAGACGTATCCGGTTCGCTGCCCGCAGAACTTGCTTTTTCGTTTTGGGGAGCGGTGGGAAGTGTATTTTCCGAGGCTGCGATGGTTCAAGCTTGACAAAACGTCGGGGAAGCCGGCGGGATTGTCCCAAGATCGAACACTTCGACGCTGTCGCTGTGCGCCGCCATGTTGCCTTGGATTTCGCTTACTATTGGTGAGCCGCTAGCGACGATAGCGCGTTCTTATTGGCTCTTGACTGCGGTTGACTGCGTGTCAACGCAACTGTGCGTACAAGTTTGGCGCAAGCGCTCCTCGCAACGCAAACGCGTCCGCTTGCCGCGGACGGAACGCACCGCGTTTAAACGCGAATGTGCGTATGGGCCTTTACCGTGCACCGGTGCACTGCAGAGAAGCAACAGCTCCGGAGCTCGCTTCCGCGGGTGCTGCTTCTCCGCAGTGCATCCGTGCTCGGTAAGAAGCGCGCTCAACGTGGCTAACTCTCCGAGATAAAAACTTCGAAAATATACGAATATCGCAGTTCATCTCGAACCGAATATCGAATAGTTTATCGTTCGAAACTACTATTAGAAATTTCTATTTGCAGAAAACTACATTTTTTTTTTGTATAAAGTCGACCCGCTGTCCATAGGTCGAACTTCGTCTAACTTCAACGAAATTTGAAATATATCAGTCCTTGTTCAGAAATAGGCCTGAATAGGATCCAGAATATCCGTAAATGACAATCGCACGTTCTATTGTGAGCCTGGTGGCTGTATTTTCGTTATAAACGGGCCACTCTGGCAGCGCTCTCCGAGCGCTTGCCAGAGTGGCTCGGAGAGCACGTGACATTGGCGCAAAATCGTGACGTAGCCTAACTCGGGACGAGCAAAGCTGCGGTGAGGCTGACGTGGACAGGACGCCCTAGCCGCCCCAGCAGTGATCGGGTCACCCATGGGCGTACCAACCGGGGGGCAAGGGGGGGCGCTTGGCCCCCCAGTTCTCAGAGTGGGGGGGCAAGGCATGTGCTTTAGCCCCCCCCCCTGAAACAGCCGCCACCGGGCAGGGCAAACACTGACCGGCGGCGCCCAGGGATACCAAGGGCAACCGTCCCCCTGCCCTGGGGGGGGGGGGGGGGGGAGGAGGGGGGGAGGAGGAGGAGGGGGGGGAGAGTGTTTGGTTTTGCCCCCCCACTCAAAAGCAAGTTGGTACGCCACTGGGGCCACCGCAGCTAACCGCAAAGCTGCTTTTGTACGAATTTTGAGTGACGGGTTAGTCTTCTATAACAGGGGTGGCCAGGCTGACCCGGCCTAAGAGCCGCAAGCAAAATCACTAAACTTCCAAGAGCCGCCTGAAAGAGAAAAGGCAGAAAAAAAGGGGGGCAAAACTTTTGTCCAGATCAATAAATGAAACGAACTACTTTAGATCTATCCGTGTCGGAAGCAGAGGTCGGCATTTTAGTTCGCCCTCACTCACCCTCACAGCCACACTCAACTAAGCCCCTCACTCACCCTCTCCTCATAGCTACACTCACCTTCAGACCCTCACCCACCCTCATCCTCACAGTACACTCACCGTCAGCCCTTCACTCACCCTCACTGAACCTCACGCCCCTCACGCACTCACCGCCCTCACGCACTCATGGCCCTCACGCCCCTCACGGCCTTCACACTCCTCACGCCCCTCACGCACTCATGGCCCTCACGCCCCTCACCGCCCTCACACTCCTCACGCACTCATGTCCCTCACGCCGCTCACCGCCCTCACGCCCTCACTCACTCATGGCCCTCACGCCCCTCACCGCCCTCACGCACTCATAGCCCTGACGCCCCTCACGCACTCACCGCCCTCACTGCCCTCACGCCACTCAGGCCCGCTTCAGATGGGGCAATTTCGCCCAGAAACTTGACGTCGCAACACAGGCCGCTTGCGTTCACACGCAGCAACCAATTGCTGCAATTTGCCATCATCATTCATGAAATTTTATTCTTCTTGCACTATTTAGACACACAAATACGCGCTATAAACGTGATTTTATGCATTTAAATCTCGTTGAGAATACTAATGCATCTTTCTGAAACAGTTTATTTCCAAAACTATCAATTTCAAACCAGAAACAAGTCTCTTCTTGTCATCATAACCGGCACGAGTTATCACGTGAAAATATCGCCTCCCTGATTGGACGCAGCCGCTTCAAACGTCTTCGAATCGCTCCGAGTTGCTCGCTTGTTTCGAGCTGGACCCGATCTCAGCAATTCGTGTCGATCTTGGGAAAGCTAGGGAACAACCCGTCAGCAACACCAAAATTGCTGAGAAAGTTGCTCCGTCTGAAGGGGGCCTCACGCACTCACCGCCCTCACGCCCCTCACGCACTCATGTCCCTCACACCCTTCACGCACTCCCCGCCCTCATGACCCTCACGCCCCTCACGCACTCGCCGCCCTTACGCCCCTCACGCACTCATGGCTCTCACACCCCTCACGCACTCACCGCCCTCACGGCCCTCATACCCCTCACGCACTCATGGCCCTCACACCACTCACCGCCCTCACGGCCCTCACTCACCCTCACACTCATGACTTTTCCTGGTTCAGAAACTCACTCACCCTCACCTCACCTGTGAAAATGAGGGCCCTCATGAGTGAGGTTTGCCGTGGTATTTTCGGAAGCAGTCCAACTGTACGTACGGTAGCAGTAGCACAAGACTACTAAACCGCAACCTGTCTTTCAATATAAAACGCTATCCATTTCTCTTTTTGGGGAGGTACTCATGTGAAGGCTTGACGAAACGGGATACTTAAACAATCGTGAGGCGACACAACTCCGACGTAAATCGTGCGACAATTCGCTTCCATCCGTTCTTTTTTTTTTTTTTGCCGGGGCCAAAGTTTTTTTTTTGATGATGATGATGATGATGATACTGTGGCTGCTCCCTTTATAACGGGCGGGCTCGATTAATCGTGCCCAAGCCTGGGGGTGAATTCAGCACCCCCTGTGTTGTGTATGATGCCACCAATCCTCCAGTCGTCTTTTCGTCTGCTCGATGGTCTTCCAAAAGGCTTCAGTAGTACCGGCTCTCTCGCTTGTTGTCGAGAAGCCCAGCGCTGTCGAGGCGGGACACCTTCGTGTAGTCGGTTCGCCTCTTCGGTGGTAGAAGTGGCAGAAGGTCGGATTCCGCCACAATGGAGTATGATGTGCTCCGAGGTTTCGCTCTCACCCTCGCATACTCGGCATACAGTCGACTGCACACTATTGTCGAAGCGCTGTTTGTACACCAGTGTGCGCAGGGCTCCCGCACGAGCCTCGAACAATAGGCGGCTGCCCAAGCTGTTGTCGTACAGCCGCGTCTCTGCCGTGATTTGCTGTTTCAACTCCGCATACATGTAAGGGTTGACTTTGTCCGGGCAGCCTCCAGCCATTGCACATTCTCCTGTTCGCGAACCCTCTTCCGCACCACAGACTCCCATTCTTTCTCTGTGGTCGCCTCCACCGGTTCTGTGAAGAAGCCAAACTTTTCTCGAGCTGGTAAAGGCGCTTTCGCCAACGGCTCTGCAGAGAAGTCATATGTGTGTATACGAACAGCCTCTTGGCCCAGCGGCACCGGTCCATGAGTCGAAGTCGCCCGTCATAGGAAACCTTGCTTGTCGCCTCCCTCGCTTCGAAAGACGACCAGCCCAGGTCCCCCTGCACTGTTCCGAAACTCGAAGCGCCCCATCGCGGCGACTTGCCACGCAGTGCACTCTGGGAACTAGTTGGCCACTCAGTTTCGGTTTCGACTGAGGAGCTTTATTTCATGCTATCACGCCGTGACCGAATGCGCTGCTTGCGTTTTCGATTGTCCGACTTCCCACGAATGTACGATACTCTAAGCATTCTCGAGCGATATAGAGGAGCGACCGGGGCATTCTTTCTTGGTTTCCGACATGCCGGATATTGTACCTGCGTATGCAAACGTATTAAGACATGACATAGCCCCCTCACCCCAGGATTGTATCTTTGAGCTCACTTTCAATAATCATGTCTAGTACCAGTGAACCACAATGGACCTCTTGGCGAATATGTGCTGCCTCCTAGACACGCGACTGGGTTCGAGGCTAAGTGGCGAGAAAACAACGCGCGCGCAAGGCCTCTCCCACCCGTTCCACACCCAAAACGTCAGCTACATCCTGTTCACCCATTGAGGCGCTGTGACCTAGATACGGTTCCCCCAAACTAGCCTTTGTCCCCATCGTGCGTAATCTTCCGCCCCGAAGTCGACACAACGAAACCATCTTCCCTCTTTGCTCGGCAGAAGGAAGACAGAGAGGGTACTGAAACTATTTACTCTCAAACCGATGTTTCTACAAAAGGTCCATTCCACAACCCGGGCTATAATAGTTCCGACAGCCGAAGGCTACACAGTTCACCGGCATGATCGCGGTGCACGTCGTAATCTAGAATGGACGTCGTCAGTACGTTGACTCGTGTTCACCTTGTTCGCAATATCAAAACTTGAGTCTCGAAGGTCTCCAAGGCGCTCAAAGGCGAGAAATACAAGATGGCAGATTGTTTGGACAGCGTTGGTTTGGAACTAGATACTCTCGAACCCAGGCGCATCAAATACTCCGCGCATGCGCACCGCATATTTCTACAAAAGTTCCATTGAAATTTTGTCACTTTGAGCCCTACACGTATTTTGCTTGCCAAACGTCCGCTTCGTGTTACTTCATTGAGCAAAAAACAAGCCGTATCATCACAGGATTCTCACAATTGAGCCCAACGTTGGCGCATGGAAGCCACAAAAAATGGGCTTCATATTTTTTTCTATTTTTAATATTGACTGTGTGCCTTCAATGACCAACGACTTTGATTAAATTTGGTGGTCGCGTCGATACCTTCGAAAACGGCCCGTGACCACGGAAAAGAGAGTGAGCTCGACTTAAACCGGCCAATTCTCGATCGGCGGTTTTCGGGCGGAAAGAACCCGAATTTCGAGCCGCAAATTCTGTTCTGGGTAGTTGGGCTCTCATATGTCACGTACAACTAAAAACCTCGGCGAGCATAAATACCCTGTCAGTGTCCCTTTAAGGAAACGCAATGAATTCGCACTCACTTCTGCACAAAAGTTACTTTGCCGATTGGAGATTAAGTTTTCGCAAATGCCGAGATCGGCTAGCTACGACGGAGTCTCTAACAAGCGTCGCCTACTCCTGGCGAAGGCTTTATGGATGAGCCTTTACAGACGCCCAAGATCTGTGTTTGAGCGGTGGCTCTAAAATTATCTCGGCATACTCGGTAAGGAAGAAAGCAAACATAACAAATCTTATGGCCACTAGTAACCGCCAAATGCGCTTGGAATACTTTAGTTCATTCACGGCGTGTACGTGCTGTCCGCCGAACTGTGCGACATTCTTCACGCAAGTGCTCAACAGTTGCTCTCTTCAAAACGGTTTGTATGTGTGAATGTGCCTATATATGATTGCAGGATAACTTTATGCAATATTGAATTAGTCGAATCCAAGCGTATAGGGACTTGACTTTGTGCAGTGCTGCGGGTCAGCTAGTACAGCTAAAAGGATAAGTGTTCGATTTTAGCTTTTCAACGCCGTCTCTCAGTTTTACCTCGCGTACCGGGCTGTATTAAAAAAAAAAAAAAAAAACTAATTGAAAAAAGGTAATTTCGTGAATGGACGCATAAATCAAGTAAAAAACTTGCTGACCAGCAACACAAGTTGCGAGCTCGGCGTACGCGAACTTATTGGTTGTTACAGCGTGTTGACTCGTACACAAGCAAGATCCCCGAGCTTCGCAGTGTCGAGATTCCCAGCATGGCTCGTCCACAGACCTCGAAACGCTGAAGGCTCGAGTACAAACATAAAGCATGTGTCAAGACAAGCTTTACGTATGGTTCGGGCTTGTGCTGAAGCTTCGAAGTCTGGCCATTTAGGATATTTAGTTTAGAGACCTAAAACGATGCGCTCGGGACCAGGAAACATGAGATAACGACTGTTTATAATCCACGCTCTGTATGATCTCTTCTCGACGTGTCGATCGAAACCGAAACCATGCCGCTCTCCTCCCTGACCAACTAGTTCCCAGAGTGCAACGCGCGCAGTGTTGCCCGCAGGGATTTAAGGAAGTAGTCTAATAGACTACTTCCATACTTCGTGATAAGCAAGCCTTGAGCTTGCTTATTACGTGGTTCGGGACAGCCACTCACAAGCTCTGTTGGCTGTCGGTCAATCGCTCAAGCCCTCCTCTGCTCCTCAGGTTCCGAAAACGGAAAGGGAAGGGCTGTGTTCGATATCTTACCCAAATATATCCGAGCTACTCTGTCGTGTCATGTGATAACAAAGAGCGACGCTGGTCGCGGATAGGTTTTCAAACGCGAAGGTACAAAACCTTTACCCTGGATTAAGATCGAGTAAATTTTGGAACGCGTCCAAGGATACAAGGCCCAGGCACAACGGAGGGACAGCATTGGTGGGTAGCGTGTGACGTCAAGACGAGCACCGAGGTCATCGAAAGGCGGAGGAAGCGAGGAGGAAAATCGTGGTTTTGGCTTGGTGACCGATTCCCCCGGCTTTGTGGTGGTCAAACGGGGGATCGGTGAACGAGCGGGCTAACGCTTCTCAGCTCGGAGCGTGGAAGGAAAGCTTGCGCTGCAGAACTTCCTGGGCTCGATCTTAATCAGGTTCATACCGGCACGCGTTCGTGTAATCACTACTGCGAGGCGCACGTTAAAGACCCCAGGTTAGCACTTGTACTGCACTGGCTAAATTTCTCATCTACAGCTAAAAGACAGGTGGAGGCGACTAGCATCAGGGCTGTCTAAACATACAAGCAACACATTTTTTTTTTTTTTTTGTGGTCAGACAGACATCGGATTGTCGGAAACTTCCGACTTCTTCACGATTTCTGAAGTGTCCTGTTTGGAGAGGCTTTGACTGGAAGGGAGGCGGAGGGGGAGGGGTGAGGTAGGTTTACTATACTCCGTGTCACTATAGTTGTATGTATTACAGGTCGAAGGTAACGCCAGGCGAGCGGAGAAAGGGCAAGCATTAGGAAGGCTGGGTAGGAGGAGTGAAACCTCCCCTCTGAAACGTTCCTAGTGCTCTCTGTCTCTCCCCTCGCCCGTCCCGCCTTCCTAGTGGTCACCCTTTCTCTCTTTGCCTTCGCCTGCAGTGCACTCAATTAGAGACACAGAGTTAAAGAGCTGCGAGCCGCACTTTAACTCGCAAAGAGCCGCAGCTCTGCCACCCCTGTTCTAGTAATCTTCTAGAGGGAGAATAGCCACGTCTGGGCAAGTCTGGGGAGTTCCTCCTCCTCTTCTCTGTTGGTGACCGGAGAGCTAATGGGATGACGCCAGGTGCAGGGCATGTATGCACGTTTGCAGGTTCGGTCTCAGGGCGCCGCCATCTTGCTCAGTTGGGGTACGCTTGGGCGCGGCCATAATCCGGTTACGACGCATTAGCAAGGCTTCGTAACCGTGCTAAATTTTTTACGTCAGCTACTCGGGGCCATTGCGAGCCACATATTGAACAGGAGTGCTGTGTGCTGGGTCTCGTGTTCTCACTGCTTGGACGCGTGTTCCAGCTGAACGCTGACTTAGCATTCGTGTCCAGTATGCGTCCCACGCTTGCCCTAAGTTGGGGACGTCTAAACTTCATCACTACAGCTGTTGGCTTACCCAGCACTCTTGTGGCGAGAGTATAAGGGAGAGAGCAGCTGGAGATTGCGGATGCGTGCTAATAGTGACTAGCACCTCGGCTTCTACGCGTTGTGCTGAATAGAGGGACTACTCCAGATAATTAAGCCGCAAAGCTGAATTTTTGGCGTCACCTAAGGAAGGCCGACGAGGGGCAGATTTGACATAACTGCTACGTCAGCATCCTTAGGTGCTGTCAAAAATTCAGCGCAGCGGATTTTCCACCTACGAGGTTGTGTTTCTAGCCTACACCAAAGCTACGCGCTAGCGTCCCTCGACGCAACGAGGAATGCCTATATTTTAAATGAACAGGCTGGTGTGAAGTCGGTGAGATGTAGCAATTAAATTTTCGTGCCGCCTTCCGTATCTGCTTCACTCCAATTGGAAGGACAGTTGACGCAGCAGTCCTGGCTGCCGTGCCTCCTGGACGTGCATCACTGGCCAAATGTGTGGCTCTCCGCTCTGAGGCACAGCGGATCCCGGTCGAGGTGCCAGCAATCTGACGTTAGCTTGTTGCGGAGAAGGTGCTGTGTAACCGAAATTCAGTAGCACGTCAAAAGATCTCCAAATTAATCCCGAATCCTTCGCTGGGGTGTGCCGATTCCCGTTCGCGTGCAGATGGCAAACTCACTTGAAAGGATCGTTGAGAAAGTCTCTCTTGACGGCCAGCACCTGCTCTCTGTAGACCTCCTTGGAGAGCGCGTCTGCCAGGTCGCGATGCCCCAGTTCCTGAAGTCTCACCAGGATCAGATGGAAGGTGCTGTTGGCAGGCCTTTGCCGGTTCCACAGATCCAGCAGGCGGAAGCAGGAGAGGGCCTGCGCCTCTGCCTTGCCTGGAAGCGTACGTGGAGCAAAGAACAACAAATGATTTCCCTGTTTTACACGTGCAAAACATTTATTTTACACATAGCCGCGGACCAGATCGAAGGAATACCGAAGGAAGGAAATAAGTCTACAAATCTGGACAGCGCATTCCGTGCATGCTCAAGTAGGGAGCCTGGCGCCGCTCACTTCATGCTCGCAGGGCTCTCGTATTTAGCGTATAAGAAAACCTAAAACATGCATGTGTTTTGTTTGGAATCCAGCTAAGAATACAGTAGAAGCCCCGGCTCCAGCACGGACTCGTTGCCTTTCGCTGTGCTTCGGCTGCGCGCGTGACGAAGTGTTACCAAATGCAGAAAGGTCGTGCTGGAAAGGGAGAGAGAGAAATGATTTTTTTTTTTTGGGTCAAATAAAGACCCTAGAGGTGCTCCTCCAATAAGCGGACCAGAGCCAGCTGATCGACATGAGCCGCCGAGGCCAGCCACACCCGCCTGTGTGGGGGAGGGGGGATGGGGTAGTGGGGAGTTCGGATGGCTGAGGGGCAAGCGGACAGGAGATGCTCAACGTTTGCGTAATGGCATGACGATATTTAAATGCTATGACGATATTTAAATGCTGCTCATGCCGTGGACACGAAGACTGTCTAGTACTTAAGATCGAAAGAATAAAAAAATGATACCATCTTCCCGAGGGGAACCATGGGGTGATGCGGAGCATCGGGGTGGTGCTGACGCTTGCTTGCGCCAACCCACTAACAGACGGGACTGTTGCTTCCATCACACTTCATCGGAAGAACGGAGTGAAGTGGAGTCAACAGCGGTGAACTGATGTAGCACGAGTAACTTTGAAAGTCTAATCAGACCGCACGGTAAGGCGGCGCAAAATGCCGTAACAGCGCTTGCAGGTTTCCTCGTCGAGACCGGGCTGGCCGGCGAGATCTAGGCTGCAACGGACGCGAGCGGTCGGGAAATGCTAGCAGACGACAGCCGCGGAGTTGCGGGGAAATGTACCGCAGGAAAGGCTACAAGCGCGAGCTCCTTGCTCTAGGGCACATCTCGGTGGCACAAGCTCTCGTGCGTTAAGAGTAGCTCCCAGCGCTATGAGCTCGCGCTTCTAACCTTTTCCGCGGTACAACATAAGGTGAAACGGCGCGCCGAAAACTTTCCTCCTTTCCCTCCTCCGGAGAAACACGGTTTCGCCTCAGACCCCGCCCCGGTCACGTGATGGGGAACTCGCGCAGCGCGCTACCGCTCACACTTGAAGGAGAGGAGACTAGAGGAGGAGAGTTGCGCATACGTACGACGCCGCGGGACATAGACCCGAGCAAGAGATGCTCCGCATCTAAAACACGGAGGACAATCGCAAGACAACCGCGTTCTTTCATTGAAAGAACGTGGCTGTCCCAGTAGCACACTGTCTATACTTCGTTTCACATTATCTGCGAGCGAAGCCAAAGCTAGAAGCGCGAGACCAGCGCTTTTTTGCGTTTCTCCCCAGCTCGCGCGCTCGTGCAAAGCCTGAACGCACGGAACTTTCGTGCTCGCGCTTCCAGCTTTGCCTTCGCTCGCACATAAGGTGAAACGTAGTATAAGCATTCGATTTTGGCTCGCGACAATCGATGCCTCGACATGCATTCGGGTATGTGGCTCGTGCCCAACCTTAACAATGCGTGGAACCCGGCGCGCGCCCTGTGCTCCGCCAATTAACCCCAACGCGTGGCTATGTTAAAAACACTGGCGGCATATGATGGGCTCCAAATCACGTGGCCGATTTTTTTTTTTCTGGCTGCGAGTTGAGGGGGTAAACGTGTTCGTTGTTCTCGTGCCAAAATTTTGGCCCTAGCGGCGCGAATTTTGCCGTCGTGGTGCTCTGGCCAGCCGCGGCGGCTAAGCGGCACGGTTCCACCAGGTTGGAAATTTTTCGCGGCGGCAGAGCGGCAGCTTCCGCGCTGGCCACTCACAGCGCGGCGGGAAATCACATGACAGGAGGAGAAACATTGCGGGAAAGCTGGCGCATAGGACGGCGGCGTTTTCACGTTCTTGAAGCAGGCGACAAGTAGAGAAAGGACGCAAGCGACTGGTTTGAGGTTTCTTTCTTCCGGCGGATCGAGCTTCTTTGCTTCAGCCGTCGCGTCGAAACTGTTCAGAAGGTTATGGAGGAGGAGGATTGCTGCCCCTTCCTCGGAATTTGTTTTCTCAATGAATTACGCGGCTCTTTTTTACTTTCCTCGCCTGAGTACCAACTGTAGCGAGCGCAAGAGACGCTAATCGGAAGTGGCTTGTACGAGCGCTAGTAAAAAAAAAAAAAAAAAAAAAAAAAAAAAAAAAAAAAAAAACAGACGGAGAAGAAGAATAACTGAGCGACATTGACGTGTCTTTTCTAACACAGATCGTCACACCATATAAGACAAAATGTATCTTGCCCAGTTCAATGATCTGCTTATCAGTGAAGTGTCGAAGCGTCATGTTCTTTGGGACGCGCAGCTCGAAGAATTTAGGAACAATGGGACCAAAGAGAAACTCTGGCAAGAGGTGACTGAGGCCGTGAAAGTGATCGACAAGCCCGGTATGAAACCACTGCACTACTACGGGAGGTTCGGGTCTAGGAGGTTCAGGTCGGCCATATCAGTTTCTTTACATCCGAGGAAGGTGCTGCCCGTGACGCCGCCGTGGATGATCCGACATTTCATCCTCCGCAACAACGAAGTTTGAAGAAAACAAGCAAATAAGACCAAGGTTTATTTAGTATTTAAACATTTGTTTGTTTGTTTTATTATGGTGAAATGGAAGGGGAAACTGAAAACTAAGGGATTAAAATTGTTGTTAGAAGCCGCTGTAACCGACTGTTCGCATCTGCTTGCTGCAAGCAACATTGGCCATCGCAACGGCAGAAAACGCTCATGTGAAATGAAACCTCGCGATCCGTGCCGCCGCGCCTCTGGGGGCAGCGATTTCGACCGCGGAATCGCTTCCGCAGTCGAAATCCGGAAACTGCTTGAGCGGCGACGCCGTCCCCGTCGGCGTAACTGCGCTTAACCCTCCCCAGGCAGCACAAGACGTCGAGATGACGCCGAAATAAGGTCCTAGACGTTGGGCGACGTCGAAGTCCTTAACAAACTTTTTATCGACGGCATTGGTACGTCCATATGAGAGGTTCCGACAACGTCAAACACGCGACGTAGTGACAACGTTATAAGCTTCACCTCGACGTCTTCAACAGTAATCGACGTCTGTTCGACGTCTTGTATGAGAAGTTCTTTGAACGTCGAGCAGGACACGTCACAACAATGTCCTGAGCAACACGTTAACGTCTTCGACATTAATCGACGACAGTTCTACGTTTTCTCTGGGAAGTTCTTTGAACGTCGAGCACGAGACGTCCCAGCAATGTCCTGATAAACACCTTGACGTCATCGACATTATTTTAAGTCAGTTCTACGTTTTTTTCGGGAGGTTCTTCGAACGTTGAGCGCTTCAAATCATTGTTGCCAGTTATCTGAAGCTTTGTCTGAAATCACAGGAAACGCTTCCCCCCCCCCCCCCCCCCCCCCACACACACACACACACACAAATGTTTAAACAGTTTGCGTCAGAGCAAAGCAATATTACATGACCTTCCTAATACCGAATCTAATGCTGAGGAAGTCGCACTTTTGAATCATGGCGATCGGCAGTTGCGTCTGCTCTCCACAAGCACCAAAATGGCGGCGCCCACAACATTGTCGGGAAACGGAGTGCCGATACTCTAAGCGCAGCTTATTTAGTGGCTCTAGGGAAACTGAAGCTCCTCCCTGCTGTTCTCGTCCTGCCAGGGACTACCGTTTTTTAATTTTTTTTCCTGTAGATTTTTTTTGTTGTTTTGTTAGCCATATGATGTTTCGGTCCCCTCTTTCTATGTCGTTCTGTATTTTTTCCTGAATTTGCTTACCAGGCAAAACCGATGGCCACGCTAAGCTGCCTGGAACTTCAGGGAAGCACTAGTCGCAGGCGCGAAGTGGACTTCATCCGGTTAAAATCTTATACTAAATATTACAGAAAGGGGCAGTCCGTGTGAACCACTAGAAGGTCACTTACGAGACTGAGTCGGCATGCCGGTTTAACGTTACACATGTTAATCAAGTGGAACGCGAGCATTCGTAGGATTGGAAAAGGTATTGCCATGTCCATGGCCGTCGAGCCATTATCGTGCCGTACCAGCACCACATTGAAGACAAGGCGGCAAATCATGGCACGTTAACGCTCGACGAGGATACACGTGTCTGGTGGCGACGCTGAAGCGTGTGATAGGTGGTACTGCGTGGTTCCAATTGTGACGACGTTTGAGGGAAGGCATAGGCCTTCTCTTCTTTGTGGTACTGGTCGGTTACGCAAAACACGACAGTGAGACATGTGCTCACCGTCCGGTGTGTGGTCAAGTTCATAGTCGTCCGAATGGAGAGACTCAACGAGGCTTCGGCACTGGTCCAGCCGGAGTCTGTCGGCCACCATGCGTATCTGGTTGGTGTTGAGTTCGCTCGCGCTGGCGTTTGGCGACGCCGTCCCCGTTCTCGGAAATAGCAGCAGCAGCACCAGCAGCGTCGGGGACGGCCGTGCGGGGAACGTTTTCAGACCAGGCATTAGTGGGAGCCTGTGTGTACTACCTGCCTGAAACGAACAATGCTGATGCGACGTCTTCCTCTTCTACGGTCTTGTGTGCCGCGAAGCCTTTTTTTTTTTTGATGTCATTTGTGCACGTTGCTCACAATAGACCCTTTCCGAAATTTAGTGCCATCTGGTGGTTCGTAAAGCAGTTTAGGTTTTGCCATATCAATGGCGGAGATGAACTTGTATCGGCACCGTCACTTTCGCAAGTCAACGGCACGCGAGGAATCGTTCAGTGAGAGTTCTTTCTCGATCACTTTCAGTTCGATGGTGACCAAGAACCTGCATTCAGAACAAAGCTCCAACCCACTAAGATGCCTTGAGAAAATTCTATACACCAAAGGGCTTTAGAGCCAATTGTGTGCCGCCCACAGATTGACTGCATCTGAGTTAACGCTTACGTAGCTCTTGGGTTCCATTCCTACGTCGCGTCGTGCTGACCCCCCGAATATGCAGGCCTCGCATCATCCGCTTAGGAGCATCTTCAACGTCTTCCTTTATCAGTCACTAGAAGGCCGCCATTGGTATGGCACAGATGCCGTTCTACAGATGATGATAGTGATCAAAGTGGCCAGACTGAATTTCTGGAAGGGTCTATTATTACAGCTCAGAATGAACTCACTTGTGGTCTGCCAGTAAAGACAACTATCGGAGTGTAGAATGTTTCTACAACGCAGTGGAATCGATGTGGAAGCTCAGCGTCACATGGAGCAGTAGCAGCGAGCTAGAAGGAGAAACAAAAACGAGACATAAGTAGCTTTGTTCGATTTACTTGCACCTCCCGCACCGGTGTAGAGAAGTGTAGGATGGTGTACTTCCGGTCGTATCTCAATACACATACCGGAAGTACACTTTCCAGGGGCGGATCCAGAACTCAATTTAGGGGGGGGGGGGGGGGTGGTACTCCGTTTAGGGAAGAAGGGGGTAGTAGCCATCGCATCCTTACCAGTGTTGCGGAAAGGGCACCCACATCCCATTCCAACTCCATTACGGGGAAGTAGAGTTCCCGACAATTCCATTCCTTTCAAGTCCTCGGAATGGAGACACTGGGCCCATTCCTACTTCTGGAATGGCTGAATTCTACCATTCCATTTCACTAATTGATAAATCTAAAAAAAAGAAGCTTTTGACAGTTCCATTGAGTTACTGAAAAAAAAAAGAAACAAGAGCATAAAGCTGACATATATTAAATGAAGAGACAACTGCAAAAGTATGCAAAATGCTTCCCATCACTAATTCCACTAAGCCAAGTGGTGGTCACACAAAGCGCTTCGTGGCACTCGGCAGACATCCATCGCGCAGTGAAGCGTAAAAGGCTCGCAACAGACGCCAGAAATTAAAATTACGCATTTTCTTCACAAACGGACCGTATACCTTTCACAGATACATGGTCAACGTGTTGTTTGCGTGGCGCATGAAGCTATCTTGCTGTCTGCATCGAAAACTTGCACAGCAGCACCGCTATAGTCGCTGACAGGTCAAGGGTAAAATGGAAGCTCCTCCCACCTCTTTCCAATTTAGCAAACACTGGAAAGGAGACCCCCCCCCCCCCCCCCCCCCTCTCCAGCGTTCGCTCTGCTAAAGTGGAAAGAGGTGGGAGGAGCTTCTCTTTTACTCTTAAAGAGATACTGAATCGAAACTTGAAATATAAAAAAAAAAAAAAAATAAGTTGAATGGGATCAGCTACACCTGTGATTGATAATCGCACGGTTGTATTTCAAGCGAATGGCTATATTTTTCATTCTAAACGACGGGATTTCGGTGAGCGCTTCAAAATCAGCCATCAAAGAGCGCGATGCATCTCGGGAGATCCAGTAGATCCGGCGCGGCCTTGACGTCATGATTCCACGAAGGGCCAAGCGTACCGTAGTTACGAGCTTTGCCACTTGGAGGCTTCAACACGTTACAATCTCGCCTAGTCGAAGTACCCGGGGGCTGTAGCATATCGCGTAGCCGGCAGAGCTGGCGGTGCATGCTGCCTCGAGTGTGCGATGGCCGACCAACGCGACGAGAGCGGTGGGTATTATGACGACGAAGACGCCGCTACATCACCAGTGGCCATAATGGCCAAGGGGCGATTCGTCCTAGTCGTGTCTGTATGACCCGTCTGCCTTGTCTTCGTCGTCCGCAGCAGGTAGCAGAGGTTACTCACGAAACGATCTTACGCCAAAACGTAAGAAATCTGTATTCACGAACCGAAATTATCGCAAGTTTTTCGTAAGCTACGACGAAATCCTACGACCACGCTTCCGATGTACAGACGTTTACGCTCTTTTTATGATCTAATCCACATCGCCGGCAACTCGCTGGCTTACCTCGTCGCGACGACCATCGTGCATTTATATGTGCTTTCTGTGCGCGTCCCGACTTCAAGCAGCAAGAAAAAAAAAAGTATTTGAAACTGAACGTCGCTGCTTAGACGCTGGAACCATAGAGTTATTATGATGTACGCTAGAGGTTCAACTGGCGCTAGTGTCTATGCGACTTCCGTGACGCAAAATGAAGCTGACAGCAACCAGTCTACGTTTACGGTGCTCCTGTGCATTCCTAGGGGAAAACGCGCCTGCATTTTGTCTCTTCGCCGAAAATTAACACGAAACACTTGGGTTATTTAGGTTGTACCGAATAGTATGTACCTTGATAAACGTTGTAAAAGTGTAATTTAGTTAGCGCATTTTTCTTCATCAGTGAACGATGTTTAACTTCGCGACATTTCAGTCCCAAATATGTTTCGCAGCACGTGTGTAAAAACAAGCGACGTTTTAAAGCAAAACATCGGTCAAAAGGAATATAGACTGTGTTCAAGGTTCCCCAGCATTCTGGTGACGCTTATATATTGCTAATATGCCAGTCCTGTCACTATATAAAAATGACCCCGTCGTGCATGAGCGGATAAAAACATTCAAAACGTGGAGAATAAAGTCCGTGGGCTATGAAAGGTGTCTCTTCGTATGGTTTTCTCTGCCGGGCAGCTTATATCGGGCACTTGTTATCAAAGATTTCGAGCGTGCGGGTGATATTTTGAACGTAGAACAATAATCGTCGCACAGAGCAGAAAGAATAAAGCAGTACTTACTTATTTAAAATCGGAATATACTACGTGTCCTTCAATTTATTTTGATCGCACATGCATGGGTAGTTACTGATCCAGTGTTACTGCGTAGTTCTTGCTGTCTACCTTGGTTCCCAGATGTCCTTCGTTTTTTTTTGGCACGTATATCTCTCATGTGGCAAAGCACCGATGTCGTGTTCGCGCTAACAGTGTCCGACAGTGCACATAAATACTGGTACGAAGCCGTTTTAGCACCATTTTTAATGCGATGAATTTGAAAGAAAAACTCCGTAACTGACCAATTATTTCGTCGGCCTGACTGAAAAATGTTCCAAGCTACCTAGTACGCACAAAGTATTCGAGATATTTTCTCTTATGATCGAGCGCAATGAGAAAATGCACTCACTTTTTCCCATAGAAATGCATTATCGGAAGTAAAATTTTCGACTGGTTGCTGCCTGCCTCAATTTGCGTCAGCACACTAGCGCCACTTGAACCTCTAGCGTACATTATAATAACTCTATGGCTGGAACCACGGATACCCGAAAAAGCTACGAAGACAAGATTCCACCGGTACTGACCAAGCGACCGCCAAGGACTGGAACGCTATAGGTTTAGCAAGGCACTCCGACGCAACGTTGCTCCGACGACACGGAACAAGACCATCTGCACACGACCGGCTGGCTTGCTGAATGGAATATGCCCACGTGACCTTTGTGTGCCCTTCTCGTATGAATAGTTTTAACACTGATCTCTATTTTGGGGTGAGAAGGTCTGTCTTTCCCCTTGGCGTCTTGTTTTCAGATGAAGCGGTGGCGAACGCTCTCGTCAAAAAGGGACACTCCTCGATTCTATCCCATTTTTTTTTCTGTTATAGAGCTCAAATAAGCGCAATATGGATTTCCTTTGGGACATGGGTACGCACACCTTTTTTAGTATCTCCATTTTATTCCGACATGACAGTATCGCCAACACATGTCGAGTTAGAGCAGTTGTTGGGAGCTACTCTATGCCGGTCCAATATCTCTTTGCCAAGTGTCACGTCACCATCTAGTTGCGATTGTCTAGTGGTCCAGCGGTTTATGAAATCGGTTGTAAAATATCGTTCCCCAATCGGTTACCAAGAATGCAGAAGAACGCGGTGCCAGTGCGGTTCCGCTCCCAGTGCCACGAGGTATTTACGCGGATCTTGCTGACACTCTTTTAGTTCAAACGTATCTTCCTGGGACGTGGCCTCCCTCCCGCATCTCCAAAGCCACGAAAAACGCCGCAGCGATTTGTTTACATGCGCGCCCCTTTGCAGAGTCGTGCGGGCCATCTCCTTTTAGCAACGAAGATACTTGTGTTGCAGTGATCGAGTTGGTTGCAGTCTATCAAGGCGGCTATCCCGTCATCAGGAGAGGGAGGCATTTGGGCATGTTTAAATACACATTTGGGGGCGTCGATATTACATAGCAAGTACGCAATCTCCAAACAAGCGTTGCAGGAAAGACCACCCGATAGTAAAACGAATGGTGGCCAACTCTGCTGGCACTTAACCAAAGCGCCTCGGTACTACGTTCAGGCCTAAGTAATCTCTTTGAATAAGCGTACTTCCCGTAGTGGCCCCTGCTCTTGCTAACATGCTGTCACGACATTCCATCGAAGCTTCACAGACATCCACAAGGTGGTTTTTGGTTATCGTTCTATTCAGTGTAAAATACGTTTTCTTGCTTCATCCTACGAAATATTAGCGTTGGTCTTCTACTTTGACCCGCTTCATGTTTAAGCAAAGAGATGATCTCCAGAATTCGGTTTCCGTACCCCTTTAATCTGTCACCGACTATAGTATATCATAGCGTAATAACACCTGAGCCTATGGTGCGGGAAAATTAAAATTTCGAGTCGAAACAAATGACAACAGTGAGAGAACTTCTCAATTCATTATAATCAGCTCGCGTCCATACTCGCTGTTATTTCGTTAAAAACTGGTACGCTGTCAAAAGCGAAGCAGCGTATTCCTACACCAAATCTTCATGCACGGCTGCAAGCATTCGAAAACGCTGAAAAAATGCTATCACTACGGTGCCGGCACGAGGCACTATATAATGAAACCTACTTAATACGTATACTTTTACGTTTGTTGTACAAATCCTGCGATTTCTTTACCATATTCGATCCAATTCTTTATTTGTTTACACGCAAACGCTAGAAGATCTACTGGATTAAAAGCTACATACTAATTGTGAATGGTTATACCAGCTGCTTTATTGCGTCTCGCAGCGCCAGGAACACCTTGTCCGTCTACAAGTTTTCAATTTGGGTTGCTTCACGGGGGGCGCATCACTTTCATCCTGGAAGGAGCACAAGCCAGTAAGACAATCAAGCCGTCAGTCATCTCCAGCGCAATGATGCTGTTTCAAGAACCACTTACCATGAGGCTAGCGAATTGCGCCATGAGCCCGTAGGCCATAGCTGAATATCAACACAGCTCGCAAAAGAACCGAACCCATTGCATTGCCACTCCATTCCGGGCAAGAGACATCTAATTCCATTCCCATTCCATTCCTCCCAGAGCTGCCGCCATTCCATTCCCATTTCATTCCGGGGCCGCGAAAGTGCGGAATAATTCCTAAATAATTCTAACTTCGGAGTGGCAACTCCCCAACCAACAGTGTTCCATATACTATACTCACGAAAACAGATGTAGCACAATTATTTTGTTACTGCAATTGTTTCCTGAAACATTTTAGAAAGCAATTGAATTACCGGAAAATAAAAGTAAGGCAATTACAATTACATTATCTCTAGAAAGTAGTGACGGAATATTATATACCTTATGGCAAATTCCAGTGTTCAATCGCCGGTGGGCCCTTGTCACCAGATCCAGCAATCAAAAACACGCCAGGGGCGCGCCACGCGACCCTCTCCACCCGAACACAAATCGCTGGCGACTGGCGTTTTTGTTTACGTGGGTCGTACACAGCAGAGGTCGGCATTTTAGGTGGCCTTCACTCACATTCACAGCTACACTCACCTTCAACCCCTCACTCACCCTCACAGCCACACTCACCTCAGCCCCTCACTCACCCTCACAGCCACACTCACCTCAGCCCCTCACACACCCTCATCCTCACAGTCACACTCACCCTCACTCAACTTCACGGCCCTCACGCACTCACCGCCCTCACGTACTCATGGCCCTCACACCCCTCACGCACTAACCGCCCTCACGCCCCTCACGCACTCATGTCCCTCACACACCTCACGCACTCATGGCCCTCACGCGTCTCATGCATTTACCGCCCTCACGCCCCTGACGCACTCATGGCCCTCACGCGCCTCATGCACTCACCGTCCTCACGCGCTCATGGCCCTCCCACACCTCACACCCCTCACGCACTCATGGCCCTCACACCCCTCACGCCCCTCAGGCACTCACCGCCCTCACGCAGTCATGACCCTCACGCCCCTCACGCACTCACCGCCCTCTCGCACTCACGGCCTTTACACCCCTCACGCCCCTCACGCACTCACCGCCCTCAGGCCCCTCATGCCCTCATGGTTCTCACAGCCCTCACGTACTCGCCGCCCTCACGCACTCACCGCCCTCACGTTCCTCACGCACTCATGACCCTCGCACCCCTCACGCACTCACCGCCCTCACATCCCTCACGCACTCACGGTCCTCACAGCCCTCACGCCCTCACACCCCTCATGACCTCACGGTCCTCACTCACTTTCACACTCATGATTTTTTTGGGGTTCAGAAACTCACTCATTCTCACCTCACCTGTGAAGATGAGGGTGAGTGAGTGCCCTCATGAGTGAGGTTTGCCTAGGTATGGCACACAGTGGCGAAGCGGGGGGGGGGAGGGGGGAGGGGGGGAGCTTATGGGGTTTCAGCCCCCCACACAACACCTTAAAAAAGTTCCTAGCTACGCCACTAACTCGAGCAGACAATACGCAGCATTACACCGAAAAATTCGGCAGAGACACTTAAGACTGTTTACGCGTAGGAATGTGATAGCATTCCTACACGCAGCGCATTCCTACAAGCAGTGCGCCACGTCTTCCTTTTTCACACGGCGCTCCGGGGGGGACATCACGCTCCCCCACTGCGCAGGCGCGGCGCCCCCGCCGGCTCCACAGCTCTCGTGACAAAGCATTTGTGTTGCTGTGCTTTTCTTTGTGTTTTATTTCTGAGGCGCGTGCTTGATGACGTATTGGTGTGACTTTTTTTCGGGCACAACGCCGCCGCGTTTTCGCGTAATTGGACAAGTAAGGCTTTCGCATTAAAAAAAGCAAATACGGCTAAACAAAAGAAGATTGTCGCCAATTTGACATTCTCTCCACACGGCGCTTGCAAAAAGGACGATTGCGTGATTTACTCACAGCTTTGCCAATCCCGAACTAAACACAGAAATACAAAAATAAATATAATCCGCGAAACGCGCACCCCGAAACCTCGAACAGGACCGCGCGAAACAAACGGGGTCATGCAAGTAGTCCGTCACTGTGCACTAATACAAGATGACCGCCATTGTGAGATAACTATGAAAGGTTGCTCACAGATGGCGCCACGGAATACTAGGCATCACTCAATAATTGATGAAAAATCAGCTTTTTAGTGAAACACCCAACAATATTTTTTCTTAAATTTGCACGGCTTTTGACTTACAATGTGGTTGGGCTTGTAAAGTTTTGTTTAATTTAAATATCTTTTTTTAGAAACATGGAACGAAGATCTTCTTGGAGATATGTTAAGAAAGAAATGACCCTCCGCAAAGCGTTGTCAGAAAATCTATTAGTGCCTCTGTTTTCTTCTGAATTACTCATGAATGACAGGTTGAAAAACGGGGCAGTTTAAGGGAATTCATGCTCCCGTAAAAAATCTCTAGCCCCAAAAACAAGAAATGTGCGACCGCTCTTCGAATTTTTTCTTTTTTATTAACTTTTTAATAAAAAACATCCCACAGTCAATCCGTCCGGTGGCTGCTGAGCTGCCGGACCAAAAGTTGCCATTGGAAATGCACAGGGCCTGGGGAGCTGTGATATCGTCTTAAAGGGCCTCTGACACGCCAAAAAAAAATTTTTTTTTTTTCATGCTAGGGGTTGAAATGGCATATCAGGACATTACAAAAAAATTGTTTCACTATAGAGTTGCGTAGTTTTTTTTATAAAAAATAGAAATACGAGGCCCAATTCAAAGTTCCCGCCGTGCACTGTGACGTCACAGTGTACCGCAAGGTGTCGGGGCGGTCAGAAGGGAGGCATCGCCCTATGTCACTAAAAGTGGGTTCACCGGAAGTCACGTGAGTTTCACTCCTCGTGCTCTCCGCGACCGTGCCTAAGACTTTTTTTTATTTTTTTTTATTCTGCTCTTCGTACGAGCGATCGTAGAAAATAAAGTTTGAGTTCCACTAGCTCTTTATCCCTGCACCGTTGGTTAGTTTGCGTGCTGTAAAATTTGAGGACGAAGAGTCAGTGGATCGACGTGATGGAGGTCAATGATGAAAGCGTTGCGAGTACAAGCCAGTGTACGAGTGCATGCCGTCAGTCCGATGATACAGGGCTATACTGGGCGCAAAACAAGCTATCAAATTTGAAAAAAAAAAAATTACACCATCTTCCCGAGGGGAACCATGGGGTGATGCGGAGCATCGTGTTTGTTCCGAGGAAAGAGTCAGTTGCGTGCTGACGTCGAGAGATGGCGCCACCGACTGCCCTAGCGTTACCCCCTACGCGAGCCTTCGTCGCGCCTCGCGGCAGAGAAACTTGGAACGCTCGCCGCTCGCCGTTTATTTTTTTTCACACTTGGAGGAGAGGAGACTAGAGGAGGAGAGTTGCGCGTGCGCGCGCGGTGTGAGGAGAAGCGAACGCACGTGCAGTGCACGCAGCTGGTAGAGAGAGAGAGAGCGGAGAGAGTAACGCGCAGCTGTTGGAGAGAGGGAAGGAGGAGAGTTGCGCGTGCGTAGTTCGAGTGCCGACTACAACGCCGACGCCGCGGGACATAGACCCGAGCAAGAGATGCTCCGCATCTAAAAAATGAAAGCCGTTTACAACTCCCTGTAACGCCGAATTAGAGCGCAGCTCTTGAGGAGGAGGGGAAGGCACGGGGGGGGGGGGGGGGTCCACGTGGCCTGGGGGTCACGTGACCTTGACCTTTAGGGGGGAAATTTTCCGCTAGATTTAGCGGGAAAATTTTCCCCGCTAAATTTAGCGGAAAATTTTACCCGCTAAATTTAGCGGAAAAGTTTCCCCGATAAATTTAGCGGAGAAAATTTTCCGCTAAATCTAGCGGGGAAAACTTTCCGCTAAATTTAGCGGGGAAAATTTTCCGCTAGATTTAGCGGGGAAATTTACCCATCATGCACCGCGCGGTTACGCCGACGGCGACGCCGACGCCACTCAAGCCGGAAACGGGCGCCTAAGAGCTGCGCTCTAAAAAAAAAAAAATTTAGAACGCTCGCAGAAATTAGGATTGATAGCATACGACACGCCCGATCGCATTGCTTAAGGTTCAGACACCGAGGTCGTTGAATCATCGGATACTCTCCATGCTGAAGATGCCTGCCGTCTAAAGAATACGAACTGGTGAGTGTACCAAGCCCAAGTAAACATCGAGCACGAAGTACGTATTTTGTCTAGAACATGAGTAGAACTTGTTTACTAGGTGCACATGCGGCCGATGTATGTCTCTCAGAAATGCATGCAGTGTGATCTCTTCTTCAGTTGCTGAAATACCGGGACAGTCCCTCACATAGAACCTTCTAGGCATTGTAGTTGATCACGTCAATTCACTGACTCCGCTTCTTCTACCTTTACAGTAACATTAAGCGATGAAAAACAAATAAAAGAAACCTTGTCTGCTTGGATCGCTCGTGGAGGTGCGGAGAATAACAAAAACATTAAAAATATATTACACGCGCTCGCGGTAAGCAGGAGGAGGGATACAACTCACGTGACTTCCGGCGATGCCTCCCTTCTGACCGCCCCGACACCTTGCGGTACACTGTTACGTCACAGTGCACGGCGGGAACTTTGAATTGGGCCTCATATTTCTATTTCTTATAAAAAAAAACTACGCAACTTTATAGTGAAACAATTTTTTTTTGTAATGTCCTGATATGCCATTGTAACGCCAAGCATGAAAAAAAAATATTTTTTTTGGCGTGTCAGAGGCCCTTTAAGTACGAAATTGTGAATGATGTAATAAGCTTACACCTCAATGGTCTGAATGATGTAATTAACTTACACGTCAACATTAACAGGATCAAACTTTCCCATGCCTGCAACAAAGCATGAAGATTCCTGATTAGCCAGTAATGTAGTAGTGAAAACTGTGAGTTGTAGATGCATTGGTGTGGCAAATTTATTCCCTTTAATAGCTTATATACAAGTCACATCAGATCAACTTATCTGTGTATGACAGCAATCCGTTAGACGAAGACTCTAAACATCTCTCCTGGTACAAAAAATAGTCTCCTCCAATGGCATCTTTTGTGGCATCTGCTTTTAAGTCAAGCAGGAAAGCATAAATCAAGCAGAAATTATGGTACGTATATCTCATGTATAAATGCTACGAATGAAATCATCGTGGGTATCCACAGAACATTCCTGCCACAGACCATGACGAAAATAATCCCCGGAGAAGGGTAACAAGAGGACAAAGGAGGGTCATTCCATGTCAAACCTCCCAGACGTTGCGCTCGACCCCTTCCGATTTCTAAAAAAAAATTCATGGCCTATTGTCGCAATGTCCGTAGCCATGCCCTGAAATATTTTTGGCGAAAAAATATTGAAGACGTGAGCTTGGTTTTAACTTTTAAAAACAGCGTGAAACTAGGCATCACTCAATAATTGATGAAAAATCAGCTTTTTAGTGAAACACCCAAAAATATTTTTTCTTAAATTTGCACGGCTTTTGACTTACAATGTGGTTGGGCTTGTAAAGTATTGTTTAATTTATATATTTGTTTTAGAAAACCAAAAACTTTGAACATTTTTACATTTTTGTTATTTTATTAAAAATATCTACTTGCTCCCGGGACTTAATAGAACTTTTTACCGGCTGCCCTCTAGGTATATAATCTATAAAAAAATGTTTAAAACCGCTCAATTAAATATCTCACAGTAAACGAAAATCCTGAAGTTGCAAAAAAAGTGTGTTTTGACGCATAAACAGCCGTTTATTTCACCCTGAGGTGGTCCAAGTAAAAATACAAAGTATGGTGGGTTTGGAAGAACAATCGACAATCTTTTGATTCTGAAAGTTTAATCAAAGTAATTTTTGTTTAAAGCGGAAAAACAATTTTTGAAGTTGAACTCTTGCACTACAATCCGGCGTCACTTCTCAACGCCTCTTCGCCGCACAGCATGCCACTTGCGACGATAGCTGACACGATTAGGTCCAAAGAAAAAACGGAGTTTTCTGCCGCTTCCCCTTGTCCGTCTTTCCGGCTGCAAGGGAAGAAACGGCGGGTATCGTGTAATGATCGGAGGTGCCGCTAGCGCGTAGCGATAGCAGGCCCGTTGTGCCCTTTGTACCCGAGGGCGGCTCGAAACGGGATGCCTAATACGGGCGGCATCAGTTGACGTGGACTTCTCCTAAAAGGGAAACGCGATAATATCGCCGCGAAATCTATCTGTCACGGATACTGCGGTGAAAAGCGGAACTATTCAGCGACGCAAGAATTTGCCATTTCAAAGCCGATTTAAACACAAACGAGGCGTGAGCCTCCAACTGCGCGCATTCGTTAACACCACATCGCCTCGTCGTATGAGATTGCCCGTTCACGGGGCTTTTGCGTTGCTTTCTATATCTGTCTTGACGTCAAGAAGAGAGAGTGATTGCGATGTGTACGCAAGAAACAGCTAGCTTACTAGTGGATGCTCTTACCTGGCTGCGCTAAGCATTTGCTGATATCAAGACTGGAAGTCTACAGGACACAGCCGCGCAAACGGTCAATGAGAGCCATAAAGCAACAAGAGTAGAAAAAAGCCTCTTCACACCAAGATGTACCCGACAACTCGAGGTCCTGCTTTCTACCTCCGTGCGCACACCGTGACACCGTCGCACGCTTTGCCGGGCTCGACGGTGGCGTGCTGTGCAGAGAAGAGGCGCAAGAAACGACGCCTGGTTGCGGCGCGAAAGCTCAACTTCAAAATGTTTTTTTTCCTCTTTAGAACGAAATTACTTTCATTAAACTTTCAATAACAAAATGAAATAAACTCTTTTGTAGAAGTCATCATGTTACGTATTTTTCTTTGGGCCACCTCAAGGCAGAATTGACGGCTCTTTAAACGGCAAAACACAATTTTGCACAATTCAGTTTTTTTTTCTGCAAGATATTTAGTTGTACTGCCCGAAACCTTTTTTTTTGTGTACAGTACACCTACAGGGCTGTCAATAAGAGTATTTACAGTCGCATGCAGCAAAGCCTAGTTTGTAACGAAACTAAAAATATGCTAAAATGCTCATATATTCCTTATTTTTTAAAACTGCCTCGAGCATACCAAATTCCACGACCCTGATCCTTATTACATAGCAATCCAAATACCGTAGGGTTTTTAGGCAAACAAATTCCAGTGTTCCGTAAAAAAAATCTTACTTTTCATCAATTATTGAATTACTCGTAGTTCCACCCCCCTTTTACTAGTTCAAACCGCCATCACCACATGAAATTTGTTTTTCGTCAAAAACATATGTTGAGAGGCACCACAAACGTTAAGTTGAAGAGCCATCAATTTTATTTTAGGAATCCAAGGTGGCCGTGGGACCTTTGGCATGGCATGGAGAAGTCCTGGTCACTTGATGCCGCCCGTCGTTTAGGCATCGCGTTTCGAGCCGCCCTCGGGTACAAGGGGCACAACGGGCCTGCTATTGCTACGCACTGGCGGCACCTCCGATTATTACACGATACCCGCCGTTTGTTCCCTTGCAGCCGGAAAGACGGACAAGGGGAAGCGGCAGAAAACTCCGTTCTTTCTTTGGACCTAATCGTGTCAGCTATCGTCGCAAGTGGCGTGCTGTGCGGCGAAGAGGCGGTATGAAGCGACGCCGGGTTCTGGTGCGAGAGTTCAACTTCAAAAATTGTTTTCTCGCTTTAAACAAAAATTACTTTGATTAAACTTTAGAAATCAAAAGACAATCGATTTTTCTTCCAAACCCACCATATTTTGTATTTTACTTGGACAGCCTCAGGGTGAAATTCACGGCTGTTCATGCGTCAAAACGCACTTTTTGGCAACTTCAGGATTTTTGTTTACTGCGAGATGTTTAATTGAGCGTTTTAAACACTTTTTATAGATTATATACCTGCAAGGCAGCCGGTAAAAGGTTATATTAAGTCCCGGGAGCAATTAAATATTTTTTTAATAAAATAACAAAAATGTTAAAATTTTCAAACATTTTTAGTTTTTTTTTAATATTTAAATTTAACAAAACTTTACAAGCCCAACCACATTGTACGTCGAAAGCCGTGAAAATTTAAGAAAAAGTATTGTTAGGTGTTCTACTAAAAAGCAGATTTTTCATCAATTATTGAGTGATGCCTAGTTTCACGCTGTTTTCAAAAGTTGAAACCGCGCTCGCGTCATAATTTTTTTTTTCGGCATAATAATTTTAGGGCATAGCTACGGACATTGCGGCAAAATTCCATGATTTTTTTTTTTTAGAAATCGGAAGGGGTCGAGCACAACCTCTGGGATGTTTGACATGGAATGACCTGGGACAAACAAATCTCCTAACACAGCTATAGGTGACTGGTGCGCGACCGAAAAAATCCGCCTGTTCCGGGTATCAAGCCCGGGACCTCTCCATTTCCTGTGGAGTGCTCTACCAACTACGCTAACCAGGGGTTAGACGTCAGTAGAGCAAACAGTTTTTATCAGCTGCCACCAGTCTCAAGCCCGGTTCACACAGTTGCGTTTGACTGCGTTTGATTGCGTTGCGGCAGCGAGACACCAGGACATCCCTGCTGCTTATATCGCGTGCCAAGAAGATTCCTTGAATTGGATTCCACGCTTCATACGAAGCACAGATGTGCCGGTGACTCGCTTTCGGTTCTCGCCGCAACGCAGTCAAACGCACTCAAACGCAAGTGTCTGAATCGGCCTTAACACCAACAACGGTAAAAGGCTTGCAGTTGGTGTTGAAGCAGAAACATAACAGCTGGAAGACGGCACAAGTGTTTCGAAACGTGCACACTCGTGTGTCCATCTTCACAAACGTCGAGAAGTCATTGTTAACGAATAGATCCACCCTAAGAACTGTGTTGAAAGATTTTCTCGAAAAAAAAATGTTCGCACGTAAACATAACACATTTTACACAGGTCGACCTTCGGCGGTGCCGGCCACCGCCACCGGCCGTCGGGGCCATGGCCTTCCCTCTCCACCATCTTTGCAACCCGACTCGCAAGCGCTGAGGCCTTCCTAATCTAGAAAATGTTTAATAAGCCCCCCTCCTCCCTCCCCCTCCCCCACAAAAAAAAAACAAAAAAAAAAAAAAGATTCCTGGCTACGCCATTGGCCGCGCATGAGGTTTGCTAACCTCTTCCTCGAATTAAGCCGGCTGCGTACGTCAACAACAGAAATTCGGACTCTCTGGGATGTGTGTAAACACAAGTAGTTTCACAATAGTACATTACCACAGTCCGCAGAACTTACATAATCTTAAATTATAAGAATAATGGCAAGGCAAGTTACTAATCTGTGTGGTGATGCCCGCACATACGTCTAATTTTAATATATTTTGTTTGAATTTCTAAAGAACTGTTGCCCAAAACTGCTTGCCAGCATCGTTGTTCATATTCTATTTTTTTGTTATCTTATTCTGGAATTCACAGTCCTCTCATTGCGCCCACCCCCTTACAAATTGTAATGCATATTCAAGTGTCGAGCTCCAACACCATTCATACAAAGTTTTTATTTTTTATTTTACAGTGGTGGAACGGCACGCCATGTCCCAGAGCAAAAACTGTCTTTGCGCAAGCTGGACGAATTCCTAAAAAAATGTGGCTTCCTTTCAAACATTATTTGTCCTTATTTTCATCGTTTTTTTTTGCTATTGTTTCACGGATCACAAAGAGGTGCCTGTCTCGATGGCTTCGTTTGCCACTCAAATCTGCTATCAACGATCATTGTTCCGCTTGATTACCTTTCCCGATTCGGATATGACGATACCGGATACAATCTGGCAGACAAGATGCCTGAACTCTTGGAGCTCGGGCACCCGAACTGCGCGCTATCGCCAGACTTTGATCACCCGAATGTCCTTGCCGAAGATATGGCAAAAAATTTCGCGAAAAATTACCACCGGAATTGCCTATTAAAAGACTTTGGTCATTATGTTCATGCACTAACACGGCGGAGCTATTCGTTTCTTACAGCATTGTGTGTAGCGTTAAACAGGCTTACTATCGTCGTAGAGATTCTATCCTTTCTGAAATTCGGTGTTTTCGGTGGCTGTATCTTCCTCCCCGTAGTTTTATTTGTAGATGCGCCATTTTCTTCGCCGCTTATTGTATTCCCATGCTGATCTTGGCCCATAATTCGCGAACGTATTCCCCACCTTCCTATAGGTCGGCCTTAAAATTTTCCATCCTTAGTGGCACCTCTGCAGCAGCATGAGTTATCGCCGCGTTCTGAGCCAGTGTTAAAATCATCTGGTGGTCTACTTGGCTATACATCCTGGTAAAATTAGCGCAAAGACAGGGGGGGAAAAACGTATAGACAAGACAGAGCGCTCTATCTACGTTCTTCCTCCCTTGTCTTTGCGCTAATTTTACCTAAAAGTTCAGAGCCAGGAATCACTTTTCGTAGCATGCTAAGCGTTTTTGCGTTTTGAGCGTCCTTTGATGACTCTTGTTCTCTACAAACCGTGTGTGACCATGCTAGTTTTTTTGTTTTTTTTTTAGACATTTGCATTTGAACATTTATTCTGTCAAGCGATCGGAGAGTGTGCCACGAAACCCATTCTCGCGGTGTATTGGAAGGTCGCTTAACGGAAAACCCTGACACGCCGTGACCGCATTCGATTAAATGATTGCCTGTTTTTTGATCGGTTGCCTCCCAGTTTTAAGATGTAACGAACCATTGTTTTATAAATGCAATCTCTACCTGCGTGTCAAAGTAGGTGCTTTGATTGCCATTGTTTTTGAGTTGGCGATTTATAAACTTGATATGTTCTTTTTTTAGTAGAAAGTAAATGATATAAGATACTAGCATCGGGTGATTGCGTTCTTTAAGGTCCTTCAAGCACGCCAACCAGAGAAATGAGGTGGGGTCGGTTTATGAGCTTCCAGGAATAACCACGCGGCCCCTCCATTTTTTCCCTGGCAGCACCGTCCATTGCCACAGTGTTGCTCTCTTGGGGCGCTACATAATCCACCGCCCCATGGTGCCAACAGTCCCAGGCCACACCGTCGTTCGTTGATTGCAACCTAGGGCCACCCCACGACATTTGTTTGCACTATTGGGGCGTTTGCTAAGACTGCTTCGACGTGGTGCAGCTTGTACCTTGAGACAAGACATGCGCGCGTTACTAAAATAAAGTTACTAAATACCCTTACTCGTTACTCACTCAGAAAGTAACGAAGTGTGTTCCTCGTTCCTGTTAGTTAGTCAAAAGGAACGCGTTACCTCAGCCTGACGGTAACACGTCATTTCCTCGTTACCCCGTATACGTCCTTCTTATGAAGCAGTAATCGCTTTCAATATTTGTCGTTATTACTGCTGATTCTTAGCTTTTTAACGCGTTCATTTTGGCATAACTGTGGCTCTACTGGCATACCTTGTGCACACCCTTCTGTGGTTTAGCGGTTTCTTGTCGTGTAAGTTACAGGCGCGAGCTGGGGCGAGAACTAGGTTGGGTACTTGTGTTGTACATGTTCCCATTCAGAAGTAACTAAATGCCGTGACTCGTTACTTCATCGGAAAGTAACGAAAATACGTTACTCGTTCTTTCTGTTAAAAAGTAACTAAGTCGTTATTTCGCTACAAAAAAGTAACCCGGTACATATGACTAACGCATTAAGCCACACACTTGCAACTGCTTGAAACCGTGTGCATCAAATCTTAGAATCTTTTACGTTGAGAGAACACACTGGCACCATCTATCGGGGAGCCGGGAACACTTGGCGTTTCCGTATATTTATTATTTTTTTCCAGCATCATGTTTTGTTTTACTTGAAAAGCCCTTTGGCAATGTTATAAACGACAACTCCTCATAGATAGTATACGTACATTTGATGCCTCGAACACCGCAAAACCTTGTAGTGGAATGCAGTTTCGGGGTCACCTCACAGATGGCTCCACCGTGCAAGTATGTTCCCGCATCGCGAGCGGTCGCAAGAAGTCGGTCCTAAAAGCGAACGCAAGTGCGTGAACGGGCCTTTACTTGTAACGTGTTACGTAGTATAAGTCTGCCTGGAACTTTAGTGTGCCGGAGGCTTGTTGAAGGACAAACCGAATAGGCCCCCTTGGCGTATTCCCTTTTCAAGGACAAATTTCGGTCTACAAAGATATCGCCATCAATTACCACTTTTATTAAACACTATGTTTTCCCGTGATGTTGAAATACACTCTGTTAGTCATCGTTCCATTCAAGAAGCTTTATAATAAGTGACCACCACTTTTTTGTATACTGTTGATTACAAAGTTGAATTCTTGATGTTTTTTCTTGTGTTTATCCTTTGTATAGGTGTATGCAAATGTATGTGTGCGCATATTCGTTCTTTTTTCTGTGTGTGCCAGTGCCGCTCTTACCTTGTACTGGGGTGCTGGGACTCGTCAAGCTGCAGACCTGCAGCTTTTTTCCCAGCGCCCCTGTCACAAATGTACTGTTTGTGGCAAAAATAAACGAATTTGAATTTGAATTTGAATTTGAATTTGAATATCGTTCTCTATTTTTTTCTTCAACTGAGTTTGCATCGATCCGCTCTTTTGGGCAACGAGGTGTTGCCCACAGAGCGGTAGTAACAAGTTCGTAGTGCTGAATGTTTTACGTCAGCTAAATGAGGTCAACGAGGGGTAGAAGTTTGACGCGAGTGCTGAGTAAACGTAACTCGCGTCTTGACTGTTTGAGCACGAGTTTCAGTCGGACGCTCACGCGCAGCACTCGTGTTCAATCCGTGACCCGCGCTGGCCCTCGGTGGGTGACGTAGACAGTTGAGGTAGGTGACGTAGACAGTTGGGCCGAAATCGAACGCAAGTATAGGTTGGTCCAAGTCACCAGGCTCGATCTAAAATGGGCCGTAAAAATCGACGCCTGCACGTAGCAATCAAAATTTTTCGACAAAGGTGTATTTCACAGGTCGGTTTTTTCTTGTAAAATTACAGTGTAGTTCTCTTTCTGTAAAAAATAAGGCCAAGAAACTTACCAGGGTCTACGGCGGGCAGTGACGCAGACGACAGGGGTTCAGTAGCGGGGTGTGTTTGGCGTTCGTACTGATAGATGGCGTCGGGAGCAGCGTCCGAAAGTGCAGCCGACCAGCGAAAGAAAGCAGACGACACGCAGACGAAATCCGGTGGCAGCAAAAGCGCCGCCGTTATGCAGACGCGTTTTTTTTTTTTACATTAAGTTTTGCTTTTATTGTCTGCATTTATTTTTTAACCGAAGGTGCATTTCAAAAGGATTAGGTTCATTTTAATAAACCATGGTGGTCGCGAGCCGTCGCGATAAGGAGGTAGCGCCATCTATCAATACGAACGCCAAACACACCCCGCTACTGAACCAGGGCTGTCGTCTGCGTTGCTGCCCGCCGTAGACCCTGGCAAGTTTCTTGGCCTTATTTTTTAGAGAAAGAGAACTACGCTTTGTAATTTAACAAGAAAAAACCGACCTGTGAAATACACTTTTGACGAAAAGTTTAGATTGCTACGTGCGGGCGTCGATTTTTACGGTCCATTTTAGATCGAGCCTGGTGACTTGGACCAGCCTATACAACAATCCATTAACAATTAACAAAAAAATGAAAGACGTTTTCAATTCCCTGTAATGCCGAATTAGAGCGCAGCTCTTGAGCAGGAGGAGGGGGGGGGGGTACGGAGGGGAGGGTATGCCCCTCCTCCCCCTTCCGTACCCTCCCCTCCTCCTCTCCTGCTGCCCTCCCATTTAGCGGGAAATTTTCACCAAATTTCCCTCTAAATATAACTGAACAACTTCCCCGCTAAATTTAGCGGCGAAATTTTTCCGCTAAGTTTAGAGGGGAATTTTTCCGCTAAATTTAGGTGGCGTGTAACGTCACGTGTGACGTCATTATGGGAAACCTCCCATAATGCAACGCGCGGTTACGCCGACGGCGACGGCACGACGCCGCTCAAGCCGAAAACGGGCGCCTAAAAGCTGCGCTCTAAAAAGAACAAGCTGGGAAACAGAGATAGAGCAGAAATTTCAAATTGATACCACTAGCCTTGTAATCTTACTCGACGGAAGTAATCAGTTAGAATTACGATTACTCTCGGTTAAAACGTATTCAATCAGATTACTCGATAACTTGAGGTGAAAAGTATTTTTGGCCGTTTTACTTTTCCGATTACTCGAGATTCTCTGAATGACAGATTTTTCTGCCGCGGTTTGAAAACGGTGTATCTCATGACTGCATTCGTAACTCCGAATTTTAAACTTCTTATTTTCGCGATCTTCCAATTTGGTAAACCATGCATATCCATGCTTTCGGAGACTTGGTTCGAGAATTCCTTGTCATGAAACGTTTTACAAACAAAGGGTGCCATTAGAAAAGGGAGGGGAAAAAGCAACGGCTACAAGAAATGTTTGTACTTATAAAAGTAATCAAATCACTCTCGTGATTGCTTTCGATAATTGTAATCAAATATTACAAAAATACCCCAAAAAGTAATCGTTTTCAAGTAGACTAACGTAGAAGTTTGGGCTAGTTGGTGGTTCCTGATTAAAATTAAAATAGCGCAAGGACTGCACATAACGGTGGCTATGGAGCACTTGGCGTCCATGACATGTATTTATCTTTGTTTGTGTGTTATGACGTTATAGTATTTATACTTGATGTTAGCACGAATAATCTTTAGTTGTAAGTTAGCGCCTTGTTCGTCTACCTTCTTGTTCTTGTCCGTGTCCTTGCGCTGTTTTAATTTTTAGTTTTCAAGTAATTTGATTACTTGTATTGGGTACCGTACAAGTATAATTGTTATCTCACCTTCAATGTCATGAAACGAGCAACGTTTGATGTAATCAAAAGGAATTCCAAGTTGTTCTCAAAAACTACGTGACAAAATAATTCAGGCGCTTATATTCCGCCCAAACGTCCAAACAAACGCCCAAACCCTTGGAGCGTTTTTTGTAGCGTGAGCTACACTGGCCGAGGTTGAGCAGTTTCGTGTGGCTCCTCGAGAGCCGTGCTGCGCATGCGCGAGGAGCAGTGACGTCACACGGCGCACAGCTGGCGCGCCTGAGCCGCCGCCACCGCGCGCTCCGCCGCCGTCGCGCGCGGCTCGCCGGTCTGCGCATTCCAGAGGAGTGACGTCATAGCCGCGGCAGACGCACTGGCGCCGCCGCGTGCCCAGCTGTGCGCCTCGGTTGCGCAGTAGCCAAGTCTGACGCTGCACCGGAGCCGCTTAATAGCGCCTCTCATTTTGTGCGCATGCGCAGAGGTATCACTGGGGGTATACATATAGCGGGGCGTTTGCCAGGGTGGTATAGCCATGGAGAAGGAGAGCGAAATTGTTGCTCAGCGGCGCAGAAGAGCGGAGAAGCTGAACTCATCGGATCCCGAAGTAGTTGCCTGGCAATTAGCGGTTGAGCGTAGGAAGAACGAACAGAAGAAGGCTAAACGTGCTGCGGAGACACCGGAGCAAAGGGAGGAACGTCTAGCAAAGCGGCGTCGCCAGGAGGCTGAGCGACGTGCCCGACCGCTCACGCTACGTATATCCTGGCATAGTCGAGCTAAGCCACTGCAATTTTTGTTTTCTCACAATGTGCTTCGTCATGCGTGTTGATTGCAGTCGTTGCTTCTAGCCGTGGCTCCGAGGCAAAGCGCCGACCTACGGACCCCCAGGAGGCGGGTTCGAATCCCGGCCGAGGTGTCCGAGCTTTCAGTTGCACGTCAAAAGATCCCCAGGTGGTCGAAATTAATCTCCAGTCCTCCGCTGGGGCGTGCCAGATGGCCGTCGTTGGTTCGGCACTTATAAAAAAAAAACCAAATTTGACTGACTTTGTCTTTGCTTGCAGGTGCACACGAGGAAATTTAGTTCCTGCTTTCCCGTTGTATGCTGGTATCGGCTGGTATAGGCTGGTAGCGTCTGGAGGAACTTTTGCCTGTTCGAGAAATCTCTCTCACTCCACTGTGACATTCACATAAAATAGGACCTGCCCTTTATTTGTGCTAACAGCAGAAGCGACGATATGCGTTCTCGTGTTGTAGTTTATTTCGTTCTCAACTGCGTATAGTTGAACGATATTAATTAGGCCTAATGGTATGCGATCCTGCGGCCCAATACAAAAACGCAATAAAGATGTTTTTTTTTAAATAAAACGAATTGTTTATATTAGAAGCGGCGATATTTTTTTATCTTAGTACAAACTACACACACCCTGCGATTAATTGTGGAACACTATATCCGACGAAAATCCCGCACGAATCCTGTGACGTATACCGTCTTCCTCTTTTGACAAAATTCTCAACATTTCCGCGTAGTTGCTGCTCGATTTCGCCAACGGCACGTCGATTCTCCAACGAAAATGATCCGAATCACTCAACAGTTCAAAGAGCGATCACGAAATTCGAGGAAACAGGTTTTGATTCTGAACAGTAAATCACCCGTCCGTCAGCGTACCTGGCGGTATCTCGACAACATCGCCTGAGTGAATGAAGGTGTTTCCGATAGTCCAGGAACAGCGATTCACTATTGTTCACAACAATTTAACTTTCCAATTTAGTTTTTTTTCTCTCGTTTTATAAATATTTTTATTGTGTGTGATTCATACCAGTCACTGACAACTTCAAAAACGCAGGGCATTGCCTATTATATCAATATTCATTGCTTCGTGAATCGTTTTTTGGGGTATTTAATCTTTTAATGCCTAAAAGTGCAAACCTAGCGCAACGACATGGACAGTGTAAAACGTCTGACAAACAACAACGCTGATTTACTACTGAACTTTATTGGTGGTGACATTGAGTATAAACTAAGGTAGAAAAGAAATCAGGATAAAAAGTAAATTAAATCAAATTTATTTGATTAAAATCAGAATAATTTAAGTTCCATCCCCGTAGCTAAAGAAATAGTGATTTATTTACCACTAGATGTATTTTAAGCGGACTTTGAAACATGAATGATTCATTGAACAATTCGTCCCGTCACTGCATGATAACAATGCCGAAGAAAGAATTACTGGAACTACAAAGTACTGTTTAATTACCAAATTTTTATGAATGTAATCTCGGTCATACTGTGTGTGTGTGTAAAACGTTTAATGAGAAAAAAAAAGCCAAAAAGAAGTGGTTGCATTCGCGCGTGACTGCTTTCACGGGACTTTTCCCTTAGAAAGCCTCCTTTCTAAATGTTCTGCGTAGGTCGCCCGAGTTTGTATAATTGGGCAGGGTCCGTAAGAATCAGAATCGTCTTTCAGAGTCACCAGCAGGTCTGATCCACTCCTCGTAGGAGCTAGGAGTGTCTCGGCCCAGCTGGGCCCAAACATCGCTCCTGTGTGTGGCGAGAGCCTCACATTCCCAAATCAGGTGGTAAAGTCTTGGGAGTGTGCCGTCTCTTTTGCATATTTGACATCTTTGGTCGGGGGGTTCGTAATCAGGGGTGCGGCCTTCTTAATAATAATAATAATAATAATAATAATAATAATAATAATAATAATAATAATAATAATAATAATAATAATAATAATAAATTTGTATTCAAGAACATTCATACATACATGCAATAGTGCGGGGGCAATCAAAGCCAACAGTGACTTGTGTGACGCCGCCCAACCGAAAGTTCAGAAGAAAAAAAAAACAGAATGTCCGAGAACACATAGCTGAAGAAGAAGCGACACATCACAAAGCAGTTTTCAAAAACAGAAAGAAACAGTTACAAAAAATGCAAAATCTGATCACTACACTGTACAGAGCACTCGCGTACAAAATATACACTTAGGTAGTATTTCGGCCTGAAAGATAAAATTTCAACCTTTTTTTAAGCTGACTCAATGACTCAATGAGTTAGCCTGCCGAATTTCAGAAGGCAAACTATTAAAGATCTCAGGCACGTAGACCTCACGCGTATACTTGCCGTATCTGGTTCGGGCAAAAGGTATTTTAAAGGTCTCTTGGAAACGAACCGAACGAGGAGATGGGTTTTTGGTTTTGAAATTATCTGACCAGAAGTAACGTAGGACTACTGTTTGAATAAATAGTGTGCGGAGACATGGCAGTTGCAAATATTGAAACAAGTTAGTACCCTCGGGAATTTGTAGGCCATAAGACACACTTTTCAAAATATTATTCAAAATACAATCAATTTTGTCATGCCAATACCCCGAGCAGTTGCCAAAAACAGTAACACCATATCTTAGCACGCTGTATGCAAGCGCATGGGCGACAATTTTACGAACTGGAAAGGCATAAGCGATTTTGTGTTATAAAGGAGGCAACAAGCACTCCTCAGTTTGGCAGCAATGCTAGTCAGCTGAGCATTCCATGATAGACCGCAGTCGAATATTACTCCAAGGTATTTTACATTATCGACATATACCAAAGGATCACATTGGCAAGATATACAACTTGAGCTATGTAAAAGAAAAGGAAAATCTAAATTCACATATTTGAGCGGGTTACGAAAACATATGAGTTTTGTCTTGTTTACATTAATGTCCATAAGGTGTCTTTGAAACCAGTCCATGACGGTAGTCGCGGCGCATTGCAGAGAGCAGGCAGCATCTTTGAAGTTAAGATGTTGAGTGACAATTACGGTATCATCCGCGTATTGATAAACCTTTGCCCCAGAAATATATGAAGAAATATCATTGACGTACAAATTAAATAGAAGTGGAGATAGAATTGAGCCCTGCGGAACACCTGCTCTCAACATCGTGCGCGGACTCTGCGACTCAGATATAATTACAAGTTGTGAGCGATTTGAAAGGTAGTTTGATAATAAGGAAAAAAAGGGACCACGAAATCCGAAGCTATACAGCTTTTTTAAAAGTATAGAATGGCTAACGGTGTCAAATGCCTTGGATACATCCAGAAAAAGGGCGCAACTAACGAGGTTTCTTTCAAAACCGGAAAAAAGTAAATCTGAAAATTCTTCGAGTAATGGTTGTGTACCTTTCTCCTGAACAAAACCAAACTGACTGGGTGAGATAACATTATGTATGTCCAGAAATGATCTCATAACATGAAATACATGTTTTTCTAGAACTTGCGCTATAATCGGTAATACAGAAATTGGTCGGTAATTTTCTATTTTCTTCGTTGCGCCCCCTTTGCACAAAGGCCTTACTATAGCAGTTTTCAGTTCATCTGGAATAACGCCGCTGTAGATGAAACCATTCAGCATACAAAGAAGTACATTCTTAATGATTTCATAATTTCTACAAAGGTCGGAAACTCGAATGCCGTCGATCCCTGGTGATTTTGAGGATTTGAAGCTGTATAACAAAGAGGAAAGATCAGAATCGATCAAAGGTGGAAGAAACGCCGAGTGAGTTACAACATTGTCGAAAGTGATGGAGGAGTCTCGGGAGGTTCCTGAAAATATTGAAAAATGACTATTGAAAGCGTTTACGACCATTGCTAGATTAGTACCAAAATTAGTTTTTAAGGCATCATCAATTGAATTTTGAGAAGAGTTACCACGAAACTCGTTGATAAGATGCCAAGTTTTAGTCATGTCGGAACGCGAGGCCGTAAACTTTTTGTAAAATATCTTCGCTTTGCTGAACGGATCATCGCGTTCACCATATTCCTGCAAGTTTTGAAGCTCGATTTAAGTAGAAGATTGTTCGGAGAGCGCCTATGCCGGGCCCACAAATCATTTTTTTCTTTTATAGCCGCCAGAATGTCGGCATTTAGCCAGTAATGATCAGGCCGGCGTCTTTTAACGTATATCACTTTTCTGGAAGAAAGATTAAAGTTATAATAATAATAATAATAATAATAATAATAATATAATAATAATAATAATAATAATAATAATAATAATAATAATAATAATAATAATAATAATAATAATAATAATCTTTATTTGCTCAGGACAGCTGTGGCACCCACCGCGGGAAGGCGACGGCCCGTACCATGGAGGCCCGCGGTGCCACGTCTAGTGATGATGATTATGAGATGATATGTACAAAGAGAGGACGACGAAGAATTACGGGAACAATTTAACTTTTCTTGAGACCATCAGGAAAATTATTTTCTTGATGGTCTCAAATTTTCGAGTCATGTGTGGTGTTGTTGCGCCCCCCGTACGAATTCGTCGCAATATCACAATTTCCTTGCGTTTGAAGAGGTTTGGTGGAATGAGATTGGGTTCGGAGTTCCAGGATTCCTTTAGTCGGTGCTTCCATTCTTTTTTGTGCATCCGCATGCTAAAACAAAAAGAGATTCATATTTCTTTTTTGGATAAATAAAAGAAAACTTTATTATTATTTTGCGTTCTGACTCAATTGAAGAAGGACATTAATTTTCAAGGTTTTGTTCCTTTTGAGGTTGCATAGCGTGCGAACGAAGTGGATCGAAGAAATCAAGCTAATCGCTTCGATTTGCTCAGAAGAGCGCTTCCTTCTTCTCGTTCGTATTCCGCCTGACACAAACATTTTGTGCTCAATAATTATTTGATAAAAAAAGAAGAAAAAACGAATGCACATAGAAAGCGTCAAACAGTAGACAAACGGCGAATAAAAATATTCTTGGGATGTTTTTTTTTGCGAGAAATTTTTTAAATAAATTGTCATAGTAAAGCTAGTCTGATTTAACTTGAATCACGATTTTAATTGTAAGGATTTTTATTTTCGATCCCGGTATAAGTACCAAATTTGTCACAACCAAAACAAGCCAGGAAAATAAGACCTACAGAAGATATAGGTCACGTGCTCTGTCACGTTCCGCTGTTTGTACTTTTATGAACGAACCAACTAGCCGAATCGTTTTATAGTCGTTTTCACCTCAAAAACCGTAATGAAAAAAAAAAAAAAACTTAGTCCGGCTCTTTCTGGAGTTTTACTAATTTCCCCTTTTATGTTGACAATTAATCTTTTATGTTGACAATTGACCATAGGTGCATTTTAAATTTGATACATTTTATCCTACCAAGACGTACTCTTCCATCGCGAAAAACATCGCTTCTTTCTTGGACAACCAAATCTTTTAAGAACTATACTTCGCGCCGCGTATGGAAACGAGCGTACGTTATTCGGAAAATGCTACATTCTCATTGGCTCAACGGCGATGATGAAGTGCTCGTGACTCGCCACGCCCAGCCTTTTTTTTTTTTTAAAGTTAGCAGCGATTATAAAGTAATACGAAAGATACGAGCATTCTTGAATAAATTACGTTTCTTATTAGAAAATCAAATATCGCGCTCTTCTTAGGACATATACCCAATGGATAATTCAGCGTTATCATTGGCGAGTTTTGATCGAGGGGTTCGTGGGCGCCCTTGAAAACCATGGATCGCATATATGAAGTATGCACGACGTAGTCGCAAATTTTGCCTTCGGATTGACCAGTCACGACTTATGCGCGAAACGTCACGACTCCTGGAAGCTGCTGCGTCCAGCTGAAGTCGGTGAAGTCCCGCAGAGCACTCGTGATACATTATTATTATTATTATTATTATTATTTTCTTTCTAGAGGTGTTGTCTTGCTGCCTGCGCACGCTGCAGCTGATTGAGACCTCGACACGATCGTAAACTCCTCCGCTTACGCATATTCGAATGTGCGTGTCAGTCTTGGCTTGTCCGGTTTGAAGTTGGTTTCGCGAGGTTGGAAGAAATTTGATTTTTTCTCCTTTTTCTTTTGGTGCTGGAGTGAAGAGAGATTCTTGGCCATGGTTTATGCTGGAAGCCTCGGCTCGGTGGCTTTCGTCGTCATTTTACTTTCAGGTTTGATTCTTGCTCGCTTCTTACTTTTTGTATCTTATTTTATCAGTAATTGTGCGCTTGAGATTTCCAAACGCTCACCGTTTTTCAGCAGCGGAGGTGAAAACCTTGCCTTCGCAGGTTATTAGGACTAACTGGCATCGGCTTAGGCCTAATCGATATCGTTAGGCCTAAGAATTCGCCCTATTTGTTTTTACTATTCATATATTTACTTATATACGGTGAGCGTTATGCTTTTCTTGGCCACCGACTTTGCGGAAGTTTGAGATGAAATCTTAGGTTTGTGTGCCATGATCTTATAAAGAGACGCGAACGCTTCGGCGTTCGTGGATGGTTCAAAATGGCGTAAAGACAGCTTGATTTACATGTCGCCTAACTACTTAATCGTGATTTCTAGTTGGTCGGCGCCTTCAAAAGACTACCTGCTGGCACTCTGATTCCATGACTCTAACCATATAGCATACAGTGACGTGGCATTGGCGGATGATGTCGGTGAAATCGCTGACTGTTCCGTCGTCCGTTATTGATGTCCCTCAAATTGAGCCGACATTAATGACCTGCCCGTTTCTCATTTTGATGCTTACGTGAGCAATGTTGGGTAATTGTTCAGGAATATTAGGCCATATGAAAAAAATACAATCGCGACTATGTAAAAATAATGATAATATAAATACCTAAGAAAATAATTCCAGCCCTACTTACGTTTTCTTGGTCCTCGTTTTCTGTTTTCTTTACAGTGATTTTGGACTGTCTCGCGTACGAACCACCAGGGAGCGAATATGAATCGGGTTTGTTGAGAAATACCTTGATTTCACTCTCCATTTCTATGTTCGAAATTGTTGTGGCTATTGGGGTCTGTAATTAGAGCTTGACATTGCTTTATGTCATTACCGCAAAATAGCGTTATGTAAAATATAGTTTTGATGAATCACGGGAAGAGAAGTACCATATATATGACTAACCACTGGATGTTTCTTACTGTTCTTTTCCGGACGTATCGTGTGTATATTGTAGAATTAGACAGAGAGAGAGAGAGAGAGAGAGAGAAAGAGAGAAAATGTTTTTTATTGGAAAGAACGCCTCACGTCCAGGACGTTCCCTGAGAAGAGATTAGGGAATCGGCGGGGTAGATTACAGATCCAATCTTTCAGCTTCGATTACCCGATTAACGTTTGTAACCAGTGCTTCGAAGAATTGGTCCACACAATCAGATGTGGACTAATTCTTCAAACAACCAGAGCGAACGCTGAAAACTTTGTCCGGAGCTCGCTCTGCTAAAGTTGAAGGAGTCCTCCTCTCTATCGTTCGCACTGCTAAAGTGCAAAGAGGTGGGAGGACTTTCCGCTAAATCCTCAACGTGTCACCGAACATAGATAACACACTGGCACAATGGCGCCATCTATTAGGTGACCTTGGAACTCTTCCTAACCGCGTATAAGCAGACTGAAGGCTTTGCAGTATTTGCGAGATCAGATCCACGCGCTATCTACGAGAAATAATGTCTCATAACACTATCAGAATGAATACACGCATATCGGAAGTGCCCCAGGGCTAACCGACAGATGGCGCCAGCGTATTCGTCCAGAGCCCTTAAAAAGGGCTCTGGTTTCGTCGTAAGCCTTCACAAGCGTTAGGTGTGCAGTCGAGCGCAGTAAAAAGCAAAAGCGCGAAGCACCTTTTATGCTACCACGTTCACGCTATGGACACGGGAACAAGAATAAAACTCTACATCATCACAGTAGGTGTATAATTGTACATTCCTTATACCGTGTTTCGGTTCCAGATGTCGATGCTTCGTCGCACAGGAGGCCAAGGCGTTTTACGAGCACGCTCACGGAGCTAAGCGCTGCGGCTAAGATGGGTATGAACCTCAAATTCCGCTTATTTATAGTAGTATAGTACTTAAGGGCCAGAGAATCAGGTGAATGAAGTAATTATGCAATGTGCTTGTTTAGAGAAAGGGAAGTTAGTGAGCCCCAGCGAACGTCTGGCGTGTACGCTGCAGATGAAAGCCTTTATGCGGAGAGAAAGTCGTCTGCTTCTAGCACAGGGGTTGCGGTGACGTCAAAACGACGCCGAGCTCTGATTGGCTTTGATTGAAAGGATAGTGGGTAAACCTCAGTGCGAGACGCCTTGAGGTCTACCCACAATGTTTTTAAATCAGCCAATAAGAGCTCGGCGTCGTTCTGACATCGTCGCAACCCCTGCAAAGAACGGATGGGGGTTTGACCCCAGAATTCCCGGGTTTGGCACGGCGCGAGATTTAGCTACGCGTGCTCCGAATCGCGGTGCGTTTAGCTGCGCGCTGGGCCACCGATTCAGCCGTGATCACTGATCAACCGTGGTAGTATTTTAGAAGGAGCATAAAAGTTAAAACAGATGGTCGCCTCGCTGAGATCAGCTTGCTGTGAACGTCCTCTGTCGTCTGATAAAAAAAAATGGCCCAATAAAAGCGGGAGTAAATGTATGATAAAATGAGAGACCCACGGCCAAAAGTAAATGACAGACCGTGGTCTCAAGTTGGTCCTATATACAGGGAACTTCTTTAAGATTAAAAATAATTTTTAAAAATGCACCATAGTAATTATAAGAAACGCAGGGCGTAGTGAGTCTTTCCCTTATGGTCTCACAGCCAATGAGAATAAGGTGACCTCCGATAAAAACGCATAAGCACGAACCACCAAGCGACAAGTGGGAACCAAACCCTGCGTTTCTTAAACGCCAGTGACTACAGATAAGGAAATGATTCCTTCGGAATGGTGTTATTGGCCGCGGCCGTCTTCAGGGCGCTAGTTTCAAGCGATAATTAGCGAGAGCGAATGCCATAAAATTCGCTAATTAACTTCTTTTTTTTTTTTTTAACGGTTGTCTCGACTGGCACACTTTAGCCGAGATTTATAGTTCGTCGTCAGAATAGCTCATGACAGGCAGTTGTCAGATTTCAGAAGAGAAGATTCTACCTCGCGCTATTCAGCGGCGGATTCGAGCTGTCAGCGCCTCGCGACACCGAAACTAAGATGCTCGCAACAGCGAAGAAGGCCCCTTCCCCGAAGTGACGTCAGTGGCCGTTGAAGGATCGGATTGTGATTCATCACGAGCCGATCTGGTGGCAGTGCCGCGCTCGGTCACGTGGTTGCAGCAAGATGCACGTCACACTCTGACATCTCTTTGAGCGCGGTGTTTTCAACTCGCTTTTTTCCCTCCCTCTTATTTTCGGCATGGCTGCTTCTAGAAAGCCCGCGACCACACTGATAATACGTCATACAAAAGACAGTCTGCAGGCATTGTATGAGCCAAGTTTGTTCCTTGTATGACGGACCTGTTACAATGGATGGATGGATGGAGGTTAATGGCTATATCTTTTGTAATGGGCGGTAGCTTGCGCCACCTAGACTAAGTTATACGAAAAACATGTGCAGACATCTTCGAAACATGTATGAAGCAAACATGCCTCGAAGACGCCTGAGGCGTGTCCGCAGAATATTATGTCATTATACCTGCTGCCAAGATCTTGCCTTTTGTATGATGTACAGGAGCCACGTGACTGCGACTTTAATAGATTATTTTGGAAAAAAATATTGACATCTACAGCAGGCGGCTGTGCCAATTATCCGATGTATACTTTGGGACACGAGGTCTACGTCAGTGTTCATGATGCGTGGGCTTGGGTCCAATCACATTCCTCGCGCTGGAAGAAATGCCTATAAAGCATGGCGACCGCCAGTGTTGCCTGATGGAGTGTTGCAAACATTTCTTTGACTGATGAAGAGCGCGCAGTCGAATGGTCTTTTCTAAAGACGAGCAACTGTATAGGGCCCACTTCGTCGTCTGGCTCCAACTCTCTGGTCGGAATGCGAGGGCTAAACGAATATTTATAAGATGTTAGTTAGAAACGTATACGCCATTGGTTTTTAATTATCCTTTTGAACACTTGCTTTGACGTCTACCGTGTTCCATAAAACAAATAAAAAAAATATTACTTTATTTCAACTGCCATCCTAAACATTATTTTACGCTATCTAGGGGAAAAAAATAGAATAAAATGTGATAGTCAACATTTTTCAGCCTACGAACTCGCGGTATCGCTGATTAGAATGACGCTTCTAGCCATTTGATTGACAAGTTTAATATGTTTATGTTGTTCTTTTGGCATAAGATGACATGGGGTCCACAGTGGCGCTCATTCGATTGATCTCTGTGTTCCGCGGAAGCCACCAAAATAGTGGTTGCATTGAAGGATCCGAAAAGTTCCTAAAAGAATGTGTGGAAACTCGCACCACTTCGTGTCTTGCACTTATGTTTTGCAAAACATTGTCACTTTTCGGACGTTTGCTTATCAGAAGCAAACGTATCCACTCTATAGCTATTAAAGGTTGATAACCGCACACTTTATTTTGCGGAATATGCTCTTTTGATGACACTTCAGCATTAATTTAATAGGAAGAAATATAACTGTGCTGGTAATACAATTGATAATTATTCTTGACTTTTATGTTGAATTATACTTACTTTTCCTCTGCATTACATGATTCTTGCTCTAAGGTTTTGATCACGTCCTGGATTTCTGAAACTGACAGTGCACGTTAGACCAGGCAATAAATACGGCACAAGTGAAGATATAACTATTTCCGCGTACTTCTATGCGGTATATTGATTGAAACGTCAAGGGACGTATTTAGTTAAGTACAGACTGTTTTCTTTCAAGTTGAAGTCACGCATAGTTTTGTTTTACACATCACGAAAACCAGAAAGTGCAAAGGACAATGTCACGTGGTAGAGCAAAACAGGCCAAGCGTAATTGTCCTTCGCGCTTTTGATTTTAGCGATTTGTAACCAACTATACTCCAACAGTTAATTTTGTTTTGTTTTGCAGCCAAAGATGCTCTCCACAAGGCTTGGGAACATGTGTCTTGGCTGAAAGATTGGATAAGTAAGTTTAAGTCCCTCTTTTGGTGTCAAAGGTTTTGGGAAGAATGATGTTGGCAGTACGATCTCAACTCAGGGGCGGATCCAAGAGGAGGGGGCGACAGGGGCGGTGCGCCCCCCCCCCTCCCCCATCTTGGAGGGAAATTTGACATGGGTGGACCCCCCGGTGCACACGAAGGAATGAGAGAATAGTATCCTTATAAAGTTTCCCCCCCCCCCAAAAAAAAAAAAAAACACAAAATACACGGAGTTTTGGATCCGCCCCGGTCTCAACCAGACTTGCTTGCTCCTCGCTGACCATTTTGTTATTCAATTTAAGAGCGCGAGAAGAGGTACAGTCTCCAACCGTATGAAAGACCCATTCGACAAGGCAGTTTCAGGCGGCTGTGCGGGATTACTCTGGCCTGACCAACATTGCTTGGGGCGAGGAAATGAATGAACCTTTGTTTTATTATTTCTATAAAAATAAAGTGCCTTTGGCCTTGTTGTGCTTAGCAGCACCGCCGCATAAACTGCCTCATCGATTGGGTCTTTCACATTGATTGAGACTGTACGCTTCGATATCCTTAACAATATTATTACGCATCAAGACACCAAGCGTCTACGTTGAAGTAACTTTTTCTTTTCATCCATGTCAACATAAAATTGAGTGTATAGGTGTTACAATACTGTCTGAAGTCTGTCTGATGTGGACAATACCTACTTCTTTACTCGCTGGGGAGGTGTAACTTCTGATCCTAACAATCACATATTTTCATTGTTACAGGGAAAGAAGAGAAGGCCGCCCCAGTTATATTGCGGTAGGCCCTGAGAAGCGAATAAACTGCTACGATCTTATCCCGTTGTCTTGATTGGTGGTTTACTTATAATAGGGAGGCAAATGCTACATCGACACATCAGACAATCGACTTTGCAAACTGCAGGCCTCTCTGTATATATAGCCATACACAGAAACGTGTATCATGGGGTCTGTCCCAGTGGAACGGAATCATTTTGTATAAATATCGACCTAAAACAGCGAAAATTTTCCCCACCATCGCAGCCATACCCTAGTGGAAAATCTTGTATGTATAAGAAATTCGTCGGTCCAATAAACTCGCACGATCAAATAAGATCGTACAAGAACATATAAGAACCATGCAAGAATATTAAAGAAGTTCGAAGAAACTGATAAAAACGTTTTCTATAACGTCCTGCATAATCTTATATTGTTTTTACATGTTCTTATACGGTTCTCATATGCTCTTATGTGATCTTATTTGATAACGTGCGTTTATTGGACCAATATACCTCTTACACATATAGGATTTGTTACGAGGGTAGTCACCGCCAGTTTAAGAAACGAGGGATCTTTTCTAATTTGTTCACGCCCCTCTGCTTCGTGATTGGTTCTTGGGCGTTCTTATAGGCCGATGCCTGCGGACCGGCTATACCCTTTGAAAAGGGCGGTAGCTTGCGCCACCTAGCCCAAGTCTAAAAAGACAAACATTTGATTCCTCACGCTCTTTTAAGCCAATTTGCTTCCCCTTAACTGTCGCCAAGCAGTGTGGTATATCGCCAGGACGTGACTTTATTTGTTGCCAGACACGCCCCCGTTTCGTGCTTTCTCCTCCTTTCTATCGCTACACACTGCAGGAAACGCACGGCAGAAGAAACCGCGCTGGAAGGCTGCGGACAATATATGACGTAATAAAACGCGACAGCCAATAAAATAAAGTTTTTTTTTTTTCTTTAAAAGCATGGTGTTAAAAGCTACTGCGTCTATTAGCCGAGGCCGCCATGCTTTTGGGCATCCAGTATGAGGATGTATTCGTCAGTAGTGCTGCGTCTGCTTCCAGCGCGGACTTGTTTGTGCGATTCATAACTGCATGATCACTAAAGCTTTAAAAAAAGGACACTGAGATATTGGGTCTGTGCATAGGTCTTATGTAAAATACGTAATTAAAAAAATAAAGCTATGTTTTGTTTTGTATGAATAATTTTAAAGTATAGGCCCCATATTTATTAGGCATAATTAAAAAGAAAAACACAATTGGCTACACTTGTCACCAGGAAAGCTCGACCGGACACCAAGGTTTGTTTCAACTAGCGTTTTTTGAAAATGCACGCTGAACCTCTGATTTATTGCCGCGTCGTGTTGTTATTTTAGGAATTAAAACCAATTCCCATATGTATATCATAGTAAATTTGGAAAATTGTGAGTACTAGAAGCTTCCTAAAATATGTATATGCGAGGAATTTACATTATAAAATTAAGATGAGGCAGCTAAAAAAAAGTGAAATGCTTCAGTCTGCTTCCGCGTTAGCATTGCAGACCTGATCCAATTAAAAATAAGTGAACATGCTAAGAACCGATAGTGAATTTGCTTAAAAAAGCCAAATTCGAAAAAAAGAGAAGAATAAAGAAAAACCTGGTGAAGCTAGTCAAGCGAGCGGGCCCGATAATCAGAGGATTTTATTTAAATCAAGTTGGGCTTGATCACACACAATGTACTTCGTGTTTGGAAGAAAGACGAATAGTGTTTATCTCACCACAACAATATGAACTACGGACAGCCGAACACTTGGTTTCCGACCAAATGTACCGCTAGAGTACTGAATTAGATTCTAAAAATTTCAGAGCGAAGTCTTACCTATACTAATTCAAAAGTTATCAGTGATTTTCAGAAATTTGAAACGAGCAAACGGTGCGCGTTGCCGATTGCGTTCACCTACAATTGCTATGTATTTGCGGGCTCCGTCGGTCACCATTTCTCCATCAAAAATTTCCGAAAATTTCAACTCTTGAGTTAGGTAAAAATAAGTTTTGAAACATTGGCATGTGGTCCCAACCTCTGGTACTACATTTAGACGGAGGTTGAGGGTTTGATCGCCGAAGCATACTCAATACGTTTGCGCCATTAGAGGATAAAAGCACCAAAGAACGAGTACCAAAGCAAGGAGCGGAAAAATTATAAGCCACACCTAGAGTGTCTTATGATGTCAGCGACTATATTGAATAATTTTCTACAAAAAAAAAGAGGGTAGATGCATAGCGTGCGTAGTGGTTTATTTCCGAGTTCTGATTAGCACATTATTTGCTTTCTTTTCCTCGTGTGACACCCGTCCTCGGCAGAGTCTGAAAACACCTGCTACTCCTCAAGTACGCTCGCTCGTGTTCCAGAAACACTTGCTTCTCCCAGCTTCGGCGTTCAGCGTAATTCTGCCTTCCCACTCCGCAAGCTGCTGCTACCGCTGCTAAAGTCAGGAGGTATGGCCATCGTTTTTTTTTTGGTCGTATTTGTTAGGTAATTGCAATTATACGACTTTTCACACGAGCAATCAAGTTCGTCCTTCGTTTGGCGCGGCTTTACGCGCGTGCTCTTAGTCGAGGAGGTCCTTCGCCTCCATATTTCATTCGTCATGATGGGTTTTACGAAGCAGACGATCGGTGCGTGTGTTTCTGCAGAAACTGGAAGCAGACGATGGCTGAATCTGGTCGTCGTCTTGTGGTGTTTTTGATGTTGCCAGCCCTCGTCTGCGGTTTCGCTAAGTCTGGTGGATTTCGAGGTAAGCATTTTGTTAGTTACTTTCTATATCACTTTATCAAACACAATACACAAATTTACAATACACTAAAACTTGAAGTGTAAAACAAAATAAATTTTAAGTATATTTCGAGTGTACCATGTAATGTCTTTTATATCCGAATTGTAATTTGGAAATGTAGTAGTATAGTTTTGTGATTTCGAGGTTCGCCATGCATGAATCTGTCGCCAGTCCAGTCTGGCCACTATGATGTACATGCTCGGAACAGAATTTAGCATACTGCTAGGAAACTCGAAATATACTTAAAGAGCCCCTAAAAGATTATTTTTTATTAAAAAGTTTAATTTGGACACGCGTGTAAAAAAAAATTACGCGAAAAAATTTTTTAGAGCAATATTGACGGCGAGAGATTTATTTGAAATTTGCGCGCGAAGTCTATCACGTCACGGGTCATTCCGGGTTGACCATCTCGGTCGGGAAGTCGAAGCCGATTCACCTCTACTCCACTCGCCCGAAATGTCGAGAGAGAAAACAAGTGGAAAGAAGATCACTGCCGACTAAATCGCGTAAAAGTAATGTTTTGACACGGGTGTCCCAACCAGACCTTCAAAAAAATTTTTTTTTTATTTTCAGGGGTTCCTTAAGCACACTTTCTATAATATACCGAGCATAATGTTTTTGTTTCATCAAAATGCACTATTAGTTACTTCCCTATATTTCTTTTGGGTTGTGGTGAATTGTTTTTACCTATTTTGGGTGTGGTGTTGTTTTTACCTATTTGTTGTGGAGGGTTGTGGTGAATTGTTTTTACCAATTTTGAAGCACATCTTTAACTTCTCTCTTAATTCCGGTTTTCTCCATCGTTTTGGAAGAACGCCGTAATTGTACCAATTTTTAAAGGTGGTTACGCTTGTTTTACTAATCACTACCACCCCATATTTTTATTGTTTGGATTTTCTAAAGTGTTTGAACGCGTTATGCATAACCAAATTCAATTTTACTTCCGTCAAAAATTTGTAGCTTTCCAGCTCGGTTTCCTGACGGGACGGTCAGTTGAAACTAATTTGTGCCCTTTTTCGAGCTTTTGTGGCCCTGTTGCTGTGAAGAGAGGTCAAATTGATTTTATATATTTTTACATGTCAAAAGCTTTTGATAAAGCAAACCATGAGTTGTTATTACATAAAATATTTTTATATGTTTGTGTGCAGAGTTGTGCGAATGGTTTCAAAGTTACCTATCATGTCGTCCCAACCCTGTTCGAATAGATAAGAGTCGCTCAATAACTTTTTTTTTCCCCGATTCCGGCATTCCTCAAGGGTCTATTCTTAAACCTCTTTTGTATCTTAACTTTGTAAATGATTTGGCGTCATATGTTGAAAATACCGAGTTGTTGTTTGCAGATGACATTAAACTTTTTATGAATGTTCATACTCTTGTCAACTGCGAAACCTTACAGAACGATGTGTCGCGCACAGTTCAGGGGTGTAAAGTGAATAGCTTGTTGCTGAACCCTCTCAAAACAAATGCCTTCTCCCTGTGCAGACGTCGTAATGTATTGCATAACGATACTATTTTTTTGAAAGGAACTTCAATCAAACGCATCTCTTTTGTAAGAGACCTTGGCGTGAGCCTAAATATTGAACAGACGTTTACTTCGCATGTGTCCTCTATTGTTGGCAGTGCGACAAAGATGTTGGGGCTGATATCTCGCATCACAAAGCAATTTCAAACCCTGCCTGTATTTTTCGTTTCTTTTGCCCTCTAGTTAGGTCCAGGCTTGAATTCGGTTCTGTAGCTTGGGATTCTTTGTCAGCAAAAATTTAAATTGTACAAAACCGCTTAATGCGCATTGTTTACGACCGCTATCTTCAGTGCCGCTTTTATTTTCATTACATGTTTCTTCTAGATATGTTCTCGCTGAGGCCATTGTCTGACAGAAGGACTGAGCTCGATTTGATTTTTTTTCACAAGATTGTAAATTAAATCATAGATAATGATTATATGTTAATATGTTCATGTTATGTCAATGTTATGGATATGTGTTATGTTATGGATATTAACATGTCAATGTTAATATCCATGCCCCTTCCGTTTGACTAGGAATCACTCTACTTTTTATGTCAATACCATCTGCAGATCCTCACCCTTGTCACGCATGCAACCACAGTTAAATCGCTTTGACAATCCAGGTATTGAAATATTCAGTGACTTTTGTGTTTACCGCAAGTAATTGCGAGGGATCTCTACCTATCTGTGATGTGTGTTTTGCTTGTTTTGTGTTAATTCGGCGTTTACTCGTTCTTTGTGCACCAAAGTGAAGACATTTGGGTTTTTTTTGAACACACGAAGATCAAGATTATTATTATTATAACTGTGTTTTTTTTTTACAGATGATGACATTGTACCAGATGGTAAGACCTTTAAATTAGTTTGTCGACACCAAATATGTAACACAAAAGTCCCTTATGGTGTAATTGGCAAGCCCTTAGTCTCAGGCGCTTTTATTTTGATTACGAGTGCTTCCTGATGTTTCCATTCGTGTATAGCTTAAAACTTTAACACAATTTTAGGGGTCGAGATGAAAAATGTCTCATCATGTTTATTTTCTTATACGGCGAGAAAGCATTCCACTTACCTTTATTTTAGCGTTGACTAGATTAGGCACACATATTTTGGCATCTTGCTACAAATTCGAGACAGTTATAGAATTTTTTATTTACATATCTATTTTGAATTAGACATTTTGTTGCGTTAATTTGGATTGTTTGTGCTACAACCCTTATCATAAATGTACAAAAATAACTTAATGCACATTATTTTCCAGATTTTGATGATTTGTCAGACGGTGAGATTATCTTTGAGATGACGTATATTGTTTGCTCTCTGCTGTCCGTATACCATTTTTTTATTTGTTAATTAATTTGAGCAGCAAAGACAATACAAGTACTTGCGGGTCATGGTAGCCGATCGTCACCATTTGGTAAGCTCCGGAACTTGCCTCCGTCCCTCTTTTTGATCAAGCTTCATTACCAACTGAAAACATAAGCTATGATATATATATATATATATATATATATATATATATATATATATATATATACATTTAAATATATATATATATTTTCTTGTGTTTTTTATATTTACCAGATAATGCTTAAAAATCGACAGAAATGAATGCGTTAACCTCTTTGTGTAAATAAATTAAAGCGTCTTGAAACGATCAGGATCGTTATATTTTTTTTTTATTTATTCCGCGGAAGTTTTGTATTCGCATGAAATATTTTCTTTCATTATGTTTGATTTGTGAGCAGTCGTGGTATAAATTGTTCTATGTCACTCAATGTAATGAAAACTGTTTTATTATATTTTATTGAATTTATTAATTAGAGTGAAGAGAAGTTTATGAAAAATAAATGTGCTGAATTTGTCTTCCATCCCAGTCTCTAGGGGAAGGGCTTATTTGGACAAGTTTCAACGAATTTTAATAGACCAAGAGGTTCCCAGGAAAGTAGAGGCACAGATTATGAAAGGTAAGATTGGTTCCATATGATTTCTTTTTTAGTTGCCTGCACGTTTCACATTCACTAGCTCATAACTTGTTTTGTAAAGTGCAGCGGAAGCATGGAAGGGTATTTCAAGCATGGCAAAGCTTCGCAGGCTTCACATAGTAAGAATGAGTAAGCGTTCCTGATGTTGATCTTGCTTTTTTTTTAAGCTAAAACATTCAGACATACACAGTCATTCTCGTTAATACGGACCCCGTCAACATGAATACTCCGGTATATAAACAACATTCTTCAGTCGAGCTGCGTAAATACGAGCATTTTCGCCTCGTTATTATGAACAACATACATAATGGACGCTTTTTGGGGAGAACGGAGGTGTCCATAGTAACGAGACATCACTGTGTTACATTATTTTGCTTTTCACGTGAGTGGTAATATAATTTTTGTTTGTAGGGCTTTTGTATATACCGCAGCACACGCTCAAGCTGAAATTAGGATTTAAACCATTTCTGTTGCGTCGAGGGTGACTGAAACAAAAAGACAATAAACAAAAGGGAAGTCTACTAGAGTTGCACACATCGTGAACAAGGAACGTGAGGTTTGCTCTCCCGCATGTTCGAAGTAAGACACAATAAAAATATTGGTGTCAGAAATACCACGGATGCATGAATGTAGACATTTTTAATCTTTATAAACCTTTCGCACAGTATTTACAGACATTAATTAGTCAAAGATAAACTATAATCAACTCTGTTTGGCAAGTTTTGTATTTATCGAGATAAGTATGGTTATGGAACTCACGTGAGAGAAAAACATTTCCTAGCATAGGTGTCTATGGTTTTGTGGATCGTTAATGTGAAGGTATACTTTACCAGCGGATTGCTTAAATGTTCCTTATAATTTATGAAGCCGTTTTTTCTTGCATCTAAAGGCATACTTTTTGCGGATACACAATTCTGCCGTGTCACATGTATTTCATGTTTTTGTTGGCCCAGCAGAGGTTCAATGGCAGAACATACTTACCTTGGCTAGAAAATATCTTTAAAATCACTCAAACATGCGATTGTAAAACTTTTTTTTATATAAAAAAGGTGCTTGGTTATAATTTGAGAGAAGTCGTGAGAGCTTTTGTTGTTTGATGTACATGAAAATGAAAAGACGTCGTCAAATGTACGAAAACAACAACAACAAACAATTATGAGTCTAAAAAAAAATGAAGCATTTAAGCATCTTGGTAGTAAGCAGCTTATGCTTGTATTCTAGTCCTTAGATATATGTAATAAAAAGTCTGTCCCCACGAAGGAAACTTACTTTGTTTGAAATTGTCAGCCGAGACAGACGTGTCACTTCTAGGAATACAATTGCGAAAAATATTGATTGCAATATTGTCTTTCAAGAATATATCACTTTTATGCACTCGTGTGTCTATTTCTAGATCTTTTTAAAATCTTGATTCTATTCTCTTTATTTTATGCCTAGCCACGGTGTATAACGTCCCCAGATTGAAACGATATTAAACACCTAATTGTGCCTGAAATGGCAGTCTTTTTCATGATTAGTTCCACTCTTGCAAACTTGCCCCTAAATTGACGTTGGAATGCCCTGAATTAAGATAAAAAAAATAAAAATACAACTTGCCTTCTAAAAAAAAAAGGAAAAAAAATTATAGTGTTTTGTTTTTCTTTTTATCACTTCAAAAAAACCACACGTCACCGAACGCTTCTTCTCGGCCCCAATGTAGCGCTAGCGTTCCGAACGAGATGCCAAAGTTTAAGAGCTATCTCTGTAATTGAAAAAAAAAAATCAAACGAGCTAAAAATACAAAAAAAACAAAAAACGGAGACAACGGACGAAGAAAGGCACGCGAAAAAACGTTTTGTGTTTGTCCCCTTGTTGATCTGTCCTCTTCAGTTTTTTTTCTTCAAATATGTGTATCTCTATCAAAAGTTATAAGTTATCTGAACATTTCAGTGGGAGAATGGGGCCCGTTTTTTTATCGTTTTCGGCAGTTGGCGCCATTCAGCTTCATGCATTCGAAAGCTCCGCCGGCCACCACTTTCTCATTGAAAAGATTAGAAAATCACATAACTTTTATTGAGGTAAACGGTTAGTTTTGAAACTTTCTGATTTCTTTCGCACCGCAAGCGCTACACTTCGAGTGGAGGATGAGCGTTCGGCGATGTATTGCTTATTCTAGAAGTGAAAGGAAAAAACACGCACACACACACACACACACTACATGTTTCAGGGGTACAGCCTGCAGAATAACGAACAAACAGTAGTGAAAACTATGAGCATATATGATCCCCCATAGTTTTCCCATAGCCGCGTTGTATTCAGATGAAGTGAGAACTAATCACCGCAGATTGGTGACAATGATTTTTTTTAAATCCTCTCTTTGATTTGTGATCATAATAAAAAAAATGTTGAACGTGTTTCTTCTACTAATTTAGTCTGCATTATATGAATCATTATAGACCGTGCAGTCTCCTAAGATGTATATGTTTTTGTTTGGATGAACAAAAAATCAAGTTGCATAGCCATGCAAATTTAATTATCTATAGTAGCCGACAATTTAAAAAAACAAAAAAAACGCAGGGTGTGGCGAGCTCCGTGCATCTCATTATCGGTCCGCAGCCAATGAGGTTGCCGCATCAGCCGATGAGAACCCCAAAGAGTCAATCGGAATGCGAGAAAGTGTGAACAAAAATAAGCTATGCCCCGCGTTTTTTAGACTGCCGGTGACGACAGCTGCTATTTGTTTCCCCAGTTGAATCATACGTTTTTTTTTCTTCTTTCTGCTAAACTCAGCTTCGTTCTCAGTTTTCTGACAATTCCGTTCGCAGATTCGAGAAACCGTTATCTCCGCTTCGGCAAAGCGTTCTGCCGGTTCATGCAGAAAATGGCACCCATCCTGAAGTCCAAGATGGCGAAATTCAACGACGAAGATCGGGCTCTCGTCGTTCAAAAACTGATCTCTCTAGTCGGTGAGCGGGCCTCTTTTTTTATATCGAAAGCATTAACTGTCTCTTGGAGCGAGCCGACGTCATCAGCTTTGAAACCATGCAAAACGGCACCTTAATGAAACCACGCGCAAAGCTAGAGAAGGGCACCTTTTACATTTCGGTCCCATTGGCTGGCGCGCGTCGACGAGGCTCTCATTGGCCGCTGCGCGTCAGTTTGTGCGGTGTCATCCTGACTGTGTTACCACACTGTTGTGTTATTACTGATCATCACCGTGTGCGCTCGCCTTTTATCGGTTGTACGGTGCGTGGCAATATATACGGGGCATGGAATAAACCAAGGGGTTCGTTCGGCTGGGAACTACATTTCTGTCTGTTCCTTCCTCGCGCCGCAAGGCATTCGACAGTTTGAACGATCGCTCACGCGATGGCGCTGCATGTCCGCGAGGCAGCGGCTCCACCGTTCCACGCCCAAGGTCTGCGCGTCGTACGCCGCTGATTAAAGGAAGCGAAGAGCGGCGTGCGTGCTTTCGCATTCACAACTCATAAGAAGTGCTTAGGTGTACCTCGAGCCTTTCTTGAAATATTTTTTTTTATACGTAAAGAATTGCACTCAGTCGTGTAAAGAGGGTCAAAGCTTACGATACGCGGGGGCGACGCCTATTATATGATCAGGCTTCTTGCTTCGCGATTCGTTCTTGAATGTTCTTATCGGCCGATGCTGCAATCGGATTAGCTGAGGAATGATAATGATTTTCTGGGAATTCCCTACGAACCGTGTTTCTTATACCCCTCTCACGCGGATTGCCGAACCGGGGTTAAGCTACACCGCGGTTATAAGGGTTAACTGCAGTTATCGTTAACATCCTGACTAAATTTGAGACCAGTCTGTCAACCTTGGCAGCTCACGTCAGTTTAGCCAGTAAAACAGTCAGGCCAATCCACGCCTTCTTCGGAATTGTGCTGCGTTGTTTTTTGGCTCGTTTGTGGCCGATTACTTTGTGTGTGAATGTCAAATTTTTGGGTTATCACATGGGCTGCGCTAAAGAGCCTTACGACGTGTTGGTCTTTCGGTAATCGCGTAGTTGTCTCAGAAAAGCTGAACAAACTCGCGGACCAGATAGAAGTGCCCAGACTAACCACCGATAACGTAGAAGCAGTTCACCGCATCCCCACTAAAACAAAGAAAACACCCATGGTGATAGTACGCTTTATCAACCGAAACGATCGAGATGCGTGGCTTAAAAATAAACAAAAACTGAGGAGTGGCGCAGAAGTAGATAACGTCTATCTAGAAGAAAACTTGACCGCGTCAAACCGAAAGTTGTTCTTTGATGTCAGAACAAAAGCAAAACACCTCGGGTAGTTTATCTGGCATAAAGAAGGATGCTCGTATGTGCGAAAACAAGAAGGCGACCCGACTCTAAGAATCGAGCATGAAAGTGACCTTGCAAAAATTAAATAGGGAAGTACATTCACCGTATTAGACATGGAAAGGAAACAAAGGTGTCTTTCTTTTGAAAAGTGGTGGGATAGAATAAACGCTACTGTTAACGAGCTTTGTTTTGTTCTTTTACACACCAATAATGTACGCAGTCTTAAAAAAAACATTTTAATGAAATAAGCACTTTGATAAACCCTTATCTGGACAATATAGACGTAATTGTATTATCAGAAACAAATATTACATCTGATGAAGATACCTTGTTCTCTCTAGATAATTTTGAAACGTTTTCGCATAATAGAGACGGGAAGAGAGGAGGAGGTGTCATGATCATGATAAATCAGAAATGGAAAATCACTAAACACGAGAAAGTAAACTTTTGCTCAACGGAGGCACTACACATTGAAATTGAATACCACAGAAAGAAAACTTCTATATTGGGATTATATCGAGCACCTCAGGGAAATGTAAACGCATTTTTAGATGATATTAATAAATGGCTAAACGACAACAAAGACACAGACTTAATAGTTGCAGGGGATATTAATCTAGACATCACAAAACCTAGTTTAATGATAAATAATTACCTAGATGATATGGCACGAGCAGGACTGGAGTCAATGATATATGAATTCACAAAAGAAGAGATATTAGGCGAGAAACTAACACAGCCATGTATGGATCATATACACGTGCGGTCTAAGGAAGGGAAACCCGAAGGACAAGTAATTTCTGAAAAAGTGGCTGACCATTATTTTGTTGCAGTAACTATTGCAGATCTTATTCAAAACGAATAATAAAATTATTGAAGGCTCATTTATAAATAATAAGATAGTCGATAAATATATCCAAGAAATTGACTGGAACGATATCGCCAAAAAACAGAACCCAGAAAAATTATACGATAACATTGTTAAAATATTCAAATACATTTATGCAAAGTCAACTCAAAGATACCAGTACGAAAAAACGTAAACAACAGAATCAATGGATAACTAAAGAAATTGATGACCTCATCAAAGAAAAAAAGAAAGCTTGGCAACTACTGAAAAGATTCCCTAATAATAAGAAGTACAAAGAAAATAACAGAATAATTAGGAATAAAGTTACAGCATTAATAAGATTAACAAAAAGAAATTATTACTGGAATAAATTCTCTGAGACAAAAGATTCAGCAGAATGCTGGTCCTTGGTAAACCAACTGTTACAACGAAAAAAGAAAAAAACGATTGAAGACACTATTCAAACAAACTTCGGTCCTGAACACGACTTAGAGGTACTAGCAAATAATTTTAATACAGAATATGTGCAGTCAATTGAAACTTTATGCTGTACGACAACGGAAAGACAACCAAATCAAATAAGAAATAATGATTCAATATTTTTCCCCGATATGGATGACAATGATCTAATCGAAATTGTAAAACAATTAAAGACTAATAAAGCAACAGGGTTTGATCAAATTAGGGCTAGAGATATTAAATACCATATCACTATAATGAAACCTGCATTATTACAGTTGTATAATCGTATATTTTCTAGCGGTATCATCCCGAAAAATCTTAAAACATCCGTTGTTCGGCCTATATACAAGAAAGGTGAGAAAAATAAATTCCTAAATTATAGACCAGTTTGCATCCTTTCTGTGATAAATTATATAATGGAAAAATATATTAATAAAGTACTTAGGTGCTATATCGCTAAATATAACCTATTAACTAATACGCAATATGGATTCAGGGAACATATAGGAACCAGTGACCTTCTAGAAGACTTTTTTGACTATGTAATGAAAACATGGACGCCGGTAATTATGTTATGGCTTTATTCATAGATTTTACCAGGGCTTTCGAAACAATAAATCATGATATATTAATGGATAAACTATATAGTATTGGGATTCGAGGGAAGACATACGATTTATTCCGAAATTATCTTAATGATCGGTTTCAGGTAGTACGTTTAGGCTCAAATATAGCAAGGAAATTAAGGTAAAACAAGGAGTACCACAAGGTACAGTCCTCGGTCCACTACTTTTTAATATATATGTTAACGAGGTAGCACTGGTTAGTTTAAAAAGTAAGCTCCTTCAATTCGCAGATGACACTGTAATTGTATACGCACATAGAAATTACGAAGTAGCGGCAATGACTATACAAGATGATATACATAACATTATTCAATGGTACCGTAAAAACCAAATAATCGTAAACGTTCCTAAAACGCAAGTAATATGCTTTAGAGATCCAAGAAAAAAAATCGTAAACGAATTTCCAATAAAAATGCATGATAAGAACTGCGGCAACTGCTCGTGCATCCCACTAAAATACGCTGATACTGTAAAATACCTGGGTATGCACATAGACAAACATGTTAAATGGGATATTCACATAGACCAGGTTTGTAAAAAACTAAGGGTATTAATGGCACATATGTACCATATCCAAGAACTAGTACCGCGATCCATACTTAAAATGATATACAATGCACTGGGTAAATCCGTACTTCAGTATGGAATAACAGTTTACGGGCACTGTGCCAAGTATTTACAACTAAAGATTGAATCGATTCAAAAAAGGATAGTTAGGAATATTGGTTACCGAAGCGAAGAATCTAATCTTTCAGATTATATGCATAAAGAATTAGGAATGTTACGTTTCAGAGACCAAATGAAGTATGATATTATTATAAAACATTTTTTCAACAATAAATATAGGCGCGAGAATGAAAAAGAAAGGACATTAAGACCCAATAAAAAATTTGTTGAACCATTTATAAGAACAAGATATGGAGAGGCCACAAGGAACTATTACATACCTAAGCTTTATAATACATTACCGGATGAGCTACTAAAAATAAAATCCCCTAGAATGAAAAAAATAGCAAAAAGGTGGATACTTGAACAGGGAAAAAAAGACCCTTAAAAGGTAATGGGTATAACTGATGAGTATCCCCGAAAACGCAGGATATGAAAGGTTATATTTTCTGTTCTATTATTATCTTGTAAGTCGCGAATTCTATTTTCCCTCACGATATGTAAATGCTAATTCAATATGATTGGACAGGCTTTACATATGTACTCATCAAATTAGAGGAACTAGTATAAGCTGTAAAAGTAGGTGGAACTGCAGTAATTTATACTTTTATTGGTATGCTTTGTTGTTTTTCGTTATCTGTGCAATAAAAAGCAGAGGCTCCTGTCGCGTCCCACACACAAGCCATTATTGGCTTATGTGGGCTTTATATTGTATTTTTTCAAAGGAAGTAAATAAAGATGGTTTTTGTATTGTATTGTATTGTATGTATCGAAGGCGAACGTCTTGGTGTTGTGGCATGATAGATATCAGCATGATTGTGACGGACGTTGCTTGCAAGCATCGCTTCAGCAGCAGCGTGTTTAGCAGCTCAAAATCTTCGCCGATGTGGAAGGGCTCCCGTCGACATTACTGACATGGGTGCCGCCATATTGTCCAATTCACGGTTAGCGCGCCCAAACCGAGGTAGCCTAGCACGGTTTTTGGTTACCGTGCTTTGCGGACTAACTGCGCGGTTTCTGCTGCCGTGTGACTGCGCCCGGTTATTCGTAACCGCGGTTGCCTTAACCGTGGTGAAAGCTTCCCGTGTGACAGGGGTAATAAACTGTCAGTGACTATAGTAGACCATTCCCAATAATCGCCTTCTGATCGAGCACTGGCATCCTTGTCTGCTATGCTGTGGAAACGGATTCTGACTCTGCGCACTATAGCTCTCTTACATGAAATATGAGACGCCACGCGCGCGTCCACAGTCCAATGTCTCGGCATTGTTTCGCCTGGGTGATACGCTGGAAAGATCTACGCGGAGCCCAAGTTCGTCTGCTTCTTGCGCTAGGGTTGTTCTATGGTGCCTGGAGCGCGTCCTCGACTGGCGTGTTTAGCGTCCTATGCCTTCCATACATCAAAAGTGGTCCCGAAGTAGCAACAAATGACGTCACAGAAGCCGAAGTGTCATGCTGTTCATGTCACGATCATGGCGGTTGGTCGTAGAAATGCTAACAAAAAGCTGCGAGTAGCAGAAGCGAACGCCAGAGTCGCTGTCGTCACGGCATCTCAATTTCTGGCCGCTCAAACTTCCGTAGACTGCCACACTGGAGAGCGACCTGCAGCAGAACAGGCGTCTGCCACCACACCAGGGCTATTGAAACGCCACCAGGATCGCGACTGGCGACAACATGACATTTCTATGATGGGACCACTTTTTGGACGCGCCAAACACGCCAGTCGGAGACGCGTTCCAGGCACCATAGTTGTACTGACTTCAGAACGCCGAGCTCTGATTGGCTCTGATGGAGGGTAGAGGGTAGACCTCAAGGCTAGCTACCTTGAGTGACGTTGGACGAGGTGTCAGAGACGTCAATATATATATATATATCCCTCGCTTCTTTAAGAGGAGGGTTTCAGTTTGTGGTCTATGCTGAGTATCCTTTCTGCTACGTTTTGTGAGCTAGGCGTTCTGACGTCTGCACGCGCTCTCATCTCCTCCGCTCCCTCACTTTCTCGGCGCAGAGATCTGAAATATTTGAAGGCTATTTGGGTTGTAGGTAAAGGAGCAAGGTACTATTTCGTACACAAAAAGGGTAAATTATATTTGGCTTCCCTGTCAAAATAGTAGATACCTTCCGTACCCTCTCAATTCAGTTTCGTAAGCCATTAAACTAAACTAATGACTAATGCCCCTCAATATCTCGCTTTCTATTCTCTAGAATCAAAGCCGACTCCCAAGACGGGGATGAGCAAAGTACAGCCTACAGGAAGACGACGCAGAAGTGGTAAAAATGCGGATTCTTATATATCTTGTAAATATTCCGTAATGAATGAATGAATTACATTAAGTGCGCATATGGCAACCTTGTTCGCTAATAATAACGCGCGCCGTATATTTAAATATTTAGAAATAGCTGCTGCGGTAATTCTGACGTATAGCCATTTTCCAGAAGAAAGCTTTTCCAGGAGAAGCTTTTTTGCCTTTGAACCGGTGAAGTGCGTTTGTTTTGGGAAATATCAAAATACCTCTTACTTTGAATCTTGCCTGTTTCTCTAAGGCGATTAGTGCGTGACATGGTGTTTCTTTACAAATTGGTTAATGCTTTAATTGACTTTTTTTTCTGCTTAGTAAGTTTTATTTTTTTTAGATATTCCCCAACATCAATTCAGGTTTAGGGCACGTTTTTATCCTTTTAATGTTCTTGTGACACTCTTTTGTCTAGGATTTAGCACACGCATAAGTCCGGCAATACATACTTTGATTTCCCTGCTCCTTTTTAAATGTAAAAAAAAATGTCTTAAGTAATTAAGAGGGGAAGACGTTTTTTTTTATTTGACTCGAGTGAGTGTACCCTTATTTATTCAGGAAAGAAGATTGAAAAATTCTGATTCTCAACGGCCATCGCCATAGTCACCCATGAAGAAGAGCCAAGTAGACTTCGAAATGTTGGGTCCCTATTTTTAGGATTTGGTTGGTTGGCGTCGTTTATCTGGACTTTTCCCAACCAGAGAGATTTCTCTTAAATGTTTGCTTTCAGGACTGACAGCTGTTCGAGAACACAGAATAAAAACACGATTGATTGATTAATTTATATTCAACGAGTACTGACGATGAAATAAATTATAGGAAGAGGCTTTCGGGATTGATGGCGCAATGTTTTTATAATTGTTTAAGTTTGTTTGGCGCAGATGTATCAAGGAACATAGTGTGACAAGCGAATGCGAAATTACTTTAATGTGAAGTGAAGAAAATTACTGAAGAATCATGCTTGATAAAACTAACATAAGTAATGCTGACAATGACAGAACTACTCATACAATTATGTTAGCTTTTTATGTTTAATAACCCAAACCTTTGCGTCTAGATCTCAAAAATATATTGTTCTTTGATTATATACATGGACAAAGATTTAGGAAACGAAACACTTCACCAAGTAGTCTGAAAAGAATGTTTAACTACGCATCATTAGCAGAAACATGTTATTATTTCTTTTAATGTGAATCAGTTTTGCCTTTTAAATCCGTGCATATGAAGGGTATCAATAAATTGTGTGCTTGATTTAAATTCGAGCGGATGCTTAATACATGCTAATGATTTTTACGGGCTGCAGAAATTCTTTATGCGTCCAATATTTAGGAGTTTTCCTAAATGTTTTTTTGTTTGTTTTTCCCTTTTAGTGAACAGCAGCGTAAAAGAAGACGATGTGGCTAGGTCATCGACAAACGGAACGTTGACGTCTAAACGTAAACTTTCTTAAATATTGCCTGTCTATAGTTACACTGGAATTATTTTTTATTGTCTTGCACACAACCTGGTGGTTTAGGTTTACGCGTATTGTGCGTCATTGATTTATTTTTGCCTTTTCATAACTTTTCTGTTTGTTCGTGTATGTGTGTGTGTGCGAGAGATTGATTGTAAAAGTAAATACATATAAATTATTAGCACATTTTGTTTTGCCGCAGAATCCGACATTGAAGGCCGTCAGATTTCAAGCTCCTCATTCCTGAGGGCGACAAGAAAATTAGGTACGCATCCAATTGTTATTTAATTCGGGACAAGAAGCGTAATTGGCGTTTCGGTTTTGACTAAGGTCGGCGCATCTGCTGAATCAGCAAGTATGCCGTTATATAAAATCATCCAGGTGCCGTTTTAAATATCATGCACACAAATAGTTGTTGAAGAAACAAAAATACCATTCTTAACAAAAGAATGGTTTTAGTTTCAAAGATAGCCAATGTGGGGCGCAAGTTCGTCTGCCTCTTGCCCAGGGGTTGCGATGATGTCAGAACGCCGAGCTCTTATTGGCTGATTAAAAAAAGATAGTGGGTGGACCTCAAGGCATCTAGCATTGAGGTCTACCCACCCTACCTTCAGTGAAAGCCAGTCAGAGCTCGGCATCGCTGTGACGTCACCGCAACTCCTGCGCAAGATGCAGACGATTTGCTCTCCGTATAGTCGACACAGAGGTATAACACTGTTATGCAATGGTTCTTCTACGTCCGGCGCTAAGAAGAGGGCCTGATGGCCTTTGCAATTCTGGGCTCTGTTGACTGGACGTGCGTGAGCTACCAGGGCCCTCCGGAATGGGAGAATGAGGTGCGCCGCGGGAGTAGGCCACTCCACCAGTGTCCCCAGGCGCTGATGAAGGATGAAGTCATCTTGGATGTGAGGTGTATTTGGAAAGTCCCCGCAGTGGGGTAAAGTGGGACGTCCGGGGGGTTAGGGATCTGTAAAAATTGGATAGCATTTTCTTTGACGACATTGATAACTTGGGTTGTCTTTAACACAACCGTGCAATTAAAGTTGTCGTTTCTACGTCCGATTTAGACGATGGATGTTTACTGTTGGTGGTGAAGAGGGTTTGGATTTGGCTTATCGACGCAGAATTTTATAACCAGGTTCCTTATAGTTTTTTGTTTTGCTCTCCTGGAGTTGGCGTACGTCTCAACATCCGTGCAACCGGTTCGACGTTTTGCATTTACCTTTCCCGGGTTCGGCAAGAAATCGGACTCATCGTCTTTGACTGCTCAAGACTACGCGGGTTGTTGCGAGTTCCAGGCATTTTATTATCACTCTGCAGCCAGTGAAATTGCCGCATTTTCGGATAAGAATGTGAGTAACGAAGCACAAGCCAAGAAGCGGGAAAATAGAAAGCTACATCCTGCGTTTTCTAAGCTGTCAAGAAATATAACTGAACTTGACTGTATTTTTTTTTTATAGCACACTGACACTTGCGCTGTTAGTTCTAATCCAATGACATTTGTCTGTTTTCTTAACGAACTCTGTAGAGGCCGTGTATTCGTCGCTGCATGACTTCGTCATCTCGAAGTGCGATGTGGAAACCGACTTCCTCAAGCTGCTGGAAGACTTCATCAAGATCCTGTACTTCGGCGATTACCACAGACTTCTAGGAGACATCGAGAATTTGTTCGTTTCTTAAGAAGTCGGGCAAATAAGGACCAGCGTGTTACTTAAACCACGTAGTAAAGTCGAGAACGCCGCCCGAATATGGGAGAAAATTGAGCAACCGTGAGAACTTAAGGCCGGATTCCGTCATGTGTGATTCCATTATCTGCTACTATAACGCTATGGAGACCGCGGGTTACCATAGCAACCGGCGCGTACAGCTCCAGCTTCCGCAAGGGGTCGCATATGCGCCCGAACAATCGCGTCCCAGCGTGATTAGATGGATTCATGGTGTCCCTTTGAACCGACCAATTATCAATTAATCCGTTAATTCTGTGTGTTTGTTTTAGGAACCTCTAGTATGTAAAATAGTTTCCTCTTGTTACTGGTGGGGAGGATAAACACTTTGAAGCGACAACAGAGTTTTTTCCCTCCCCCTCTCTCTTGGAGAGAAACAATAAAGTTGAAGTTGAAGTTGAAGTTGAGCGGAGTACGAGCACATTTCTTCAGGACGTGAGATTGGTCTGTCGCAAGCTATGATTCTCCTATAGTGACTGAGAGTTTAAGGAATGTTCACTTGTCTGGCATCCTGATTGGTTCATCGACGTTCTTATCGACTAATGTCGCAACCTCATTGGTTGCAGAGCAATAATTAGATAGTGGGGATTCTCCATTCCCTGCATTTCTTAAATACCATGTGACTGTAGTGTTGATTGCAACTGAGCGTGCGACGCGTCGGTTCTAGGACAACCGGAGGTTGCATGAAACACACACATCTCTGAGCCGACCGTACGGAATTCTAATAAAACACTACATCCCTCAAACTATTTTTTTTGCGAAGCATTAATTTAAGAAAATTGCCTGGCTCAGACATTTCTTCAAATGCAATGAAGGAGCGATAGCACTTGATGATGTTTTTAACGAGCAGCACCTAATATAGGAATAATATGTAATATTACAAGTGACGAAGAAATTGTGAATCTATAAAAGTCCTTTTATTTTTCATTCATGCTCATCTTCTTCGGGAGTGTTACATCATTGCCTTCGAAATGCCACAAATCGCACACAACCTGACCGTGAAATGCATCTATCCCCTACTTGATAATTCTCCAAATATGCAGTTTCTTATATACAACACAGGCCCCATTGCTGACACACTCTCCCATGGCCTTGCTACGGTATGATCAACATCAACACGAGCGAGGGAGGTCCGTGCAGAGTTCTCATGTAAAGCTATTGCTTAAAAAAACACACACAGATAGAGGAGAGTGGTGAGGAATGGGACAGTGTTCATAGTATAATTTATTTTGTGTAGTTTAATAGGCAGGCACACAGAAAAAAATTTAGTGGTTCTAAATGTAGCGTGAAAGACCCTTCACATCATCTGAATTGTGTTTTGTCCTAACTCTTCTAGAAATGTAAAAAGAAATGCAATCGCAGGAATAAAAATGTGCTCCATTCCACCCTCCACACAGGGAAAAATGAGACATATACAAGATTGCGCTAAATATTGTAATAGTGAATATTATAGAAAGACGGCTCTTTATCAGACATGAAGCCCAATTGCAGTTATCTTTGTTCCTCTGATCATCTGTGGTTTTGTACCGGGGACTAGGAGTGCCGTAACATTTTACACAAAACGAATAATTGGTGGCCTAAATGCAATATAAACTAAAATAAGAAGATTCACCATTATTACGGGTTAACCTTGGTATTGATCTAGCAGTCAGGGCAAATATCTTTGGACTGAGACGCTCCCCCATTCCTCTCATCATCTCACTGTCCCATTCTTTCTAAACTACTTTACACACGGTAGGTTGCCAATTGTGGAAATAGGTGAGATGTTAAACTTAAAATATTGGTGATAAAATGCCACCCATTAAAACATATTTGCAATAATAGTTTACTACAGCCGTTGGTCAAAACGTTTTGGTTAAAAATTCGAGCAAGACGAATGTGTGCTACTAACCTTTGAGTGCCAAAGTGACAACTTCTGACTCAAATCGCGTACACCACGCCAAGCAGGTACGGCATTAAAGTGTAAAGTATCGCTACCTCGGCGTCATTAATCTAGCAGTTTATCAACTTTTTGGAACGATTCATTAAATAAATATTTTGACTGTGCCATTCCTCCCCACTCTCTTTCCCGTGATCAAATTGGGTCTCGTCCGCACTATTTTTCTTATGGCTTAGAGATGGAACGTCTACTGGCCAAATTCTGCGTCTTAATGCTAACACGCGAGCCTACTCTATCGAACACCGTGGGCGAGTCAGTAGCCTTGACAGACGGACTGCAATCAGACAGAATCGGTCATTGACGTTTCCAGGTTCCCGGTTGTTCATTGTTAGTGTACGTGATTGTCCCGAGGCACTGTGGTCACTGCAGTTAATTTTCATGCTACTAATTTGAAGTTTTACATTTACCCTTACCAGGTTTATCAAGAAATCAGGCTATTCGGGCAGCAAGTCGTCTGCTTCTTGCGCAGGAGTTGCGGTGACGTCAGAATGACGCCGAGCTCTGGTTGGCTTTGATTGAAGAGATAGTGGGCAGGCCGCAATGCTAGAAGCGTCGAGGTCTACCCACTATATTGTTTTTAATCAGCCAATAAGAGCTTGGCGTTCTGACATCATCGCAGCCCCTGTGCGAGAAGCAGACGAACTTGCGCTCCGCATAGTCTCTGACAGTTTAAGAAACGCAGGGCATGGCGAGTCCCGAGAACCTCATTATCGTTCAGCAGCCAATGAGATTGCGGCATTTGCCGATAAAAACGCTGAAAGACCAATCATAAAGCAAGAGGCGTGTTCATAATAGGTCATGCTCTGCATTTGTTAAATTGTCAGTCACGATAGGCGCGCTCAAAAAACCGGGTATGGTCGACGTAAAGACGAGGTGATAAACATCTTGCCTGGCGACCGATACTGCTGATGCCTTGAGTCGAGAACGTCGGCATACACGAGAAATCGAGCTGGTGCAGTGTCTTGTACAGATTACTAACGACAAAGTAATCGATTTTAAATACAGTCATTCTTGGTTAAAACGTATTAGGTTAGGTTACTTGATTATTTGAGAGGAAACGTAATTGGCTGTCACTTTAGAAAGTAACCATTACTTTTCCGATTACTTCAGTAGCTCGCCTTGTTCGATATCACTAGCGACATCAAGAAACAAAGCTTAAGGTTGAGGTTTCCCGGCGGCCATCTTGAAGACGCTTAAAATTTGACCCCTATATGGCGACACCGATCCGTGTAGTCGAGAAACTGTGTTATGGCTCGTGGCACCGATGTTCCGGCTAGTCACCTGTGCACATTGCACGTTCGCCGCGTGCTCTCGCCCGCGTCACGCAATGCCAGCACTGCCCAGTTTGCTCGGCTGCCAAGCAAAACGAGCTAGCCCAGCCATCTCATCTATCGGAGGATGCCAAGCTGGGTGGCTTTTATTCTCTTATATTGACTTGTGATTCGCGGTGCGGTAATTTGTTCATGCTTTTGTGCAAGACTTCACGAAGTGAGAAAAATATCTTGCGACTTACTTGTTAATTTTTCGTGAAAAAAAAAAAAAGATTTGCTGCGTATTAATGTTCAGCAGGCCCTCTCTTTCAAGGCACAGATGGACAAGGACGTCTGCAAGAAAACTAGCGACGCTTGGCGATTGACTGATCTGATCAACAGGATAGCCATTGAAAAACGACGGGATGTTACAAATACTGTTTCAATGAACAAAACGTTAGGGCTCAAACTAGCTGGGGATGGTTGGACATATGTGAAGACAAAACACCGAGACTGAAGAAAATAACGGAGGACTCTATCTGCTGTACCATCCTTCGTCCCCCCCCCCCCCCCCCCCCCCCCCCCCAGTCTCGAGGTTTTGTTTTAATATACTGTTTCCCGGGAAGGTGCTGCAGCTTGGTTAAATTAAAGTGCCTAAATAAAAGCTGCGCCTACAGTCAACTGCACTCATTGAGGTGCCGACTAAGTTTTAAGTAGATCGTTCCGATATCTCCGAATATTCGATACTTCGCCGTGCCTTTGCGCATGCCTAACATATTTCTATCAAAGTGTAAAAAAACATCTGGATGTTTTCACCTGAATTCAAGAACCGTTTTGGGGTCGATATTATAATTTTTACAAAAAATATATAATTTTTGGGTTTATCTTCGACATGAAAGAGAACTCAAAGGACAAGTTTGGCGGATGTTTTTGTTTCCATGTTTTTTACCATCGAAGCGGCCGAGGCCAAATCTCACATTCCTCCCACCTGTCGAGGATCGGAAGCTTGACCGCTCGCTATTTTGTCACTTCTTTAGCAAATGCACTAGGGCTCTTCTCTGAACTTTCAGAATAGATTTTATTATGTTGAATAAAAAAGAAAGAATAAATTATTGTATTTTAAAATAATAGAACAAAAGGTCTAACAATCTCCCTTTGGGGATTTTTAGCAGCGTTTTGCTAGAACTTATGTGAGAACTATTGAAGATATTATAATTACCTTGATCTCACCTTAAAGAGCCTCTGACACGCCAAAAAAAATTTTTTTTTTTCATGCTAAACGTTGCAATGGCATATCAGGACATTACAAAAAAATTGTTTCACTATAGAGTTGCGTAGTTATTTTATAAAAAATAGAAATACGAGGCCCAATTCAAAGTTCCCGCCGTGCACTGTGACGTAACAATGTACCGCAAGGCGTCGGGGCGGTCAGAAGGAAGGCATCGACCTACGTCACTAAAAGTGGGTTCACCGGAAGTCACGTGAGTTTCACTCCTCGTGCTCTCCGCGACTGTGCCTAAGACTTTTTTTCTTTTTTTTATTCTGCTCTTCGTACGAGCGATCGTAGAAAACGAAGTTTCAGTTCCACTAGCTCTTTATCCCTGCACCGTTGGTTAGTTTGCGTGCTGTAAAATTTGAGGACGAAGAGTCAGTGGATCGACGTGATGGAGGTCAATGATGAAAGCGTTGCGAGTACAAGCCAGTGTACGAGTGCATGCCGTCAGTCCGATGATACAGGGCTATACTGGGTGCAAAACAAGCTATCAAGTTTTGAAAAAAAAAAAAAATTAGAACGCTCGCAGAAATTAGGATTGCTAGCATACGACACGCCCGATCGCATTGCTGAAGGTTGAGACACCGAGGTCGTTGAATCATCGGATACTCTCCAGGCTGAAGATGCCTGCCGTCTAAAGAATACGAACTGGTGAGTGTACCAAGTACAAGTAAACGTCGAGCACAAAGTACGTATTTTGTCTAGAACATGAGTAGAACTTGTTTACTGGGTGCTCATGCGGCCGATGTATGTCTCTCAGAAATGCATGCAGTGTGATCTCTTCTTCAGTTGCTGAAATACCGGGACAGTCCCTCACACAGGACCTTCTAGGCATTGTAGTTGATCACGTCAATTCACTGACTCCGCTTCTACTACCTTTAAGGTACAAGTACCTGCGCGCGCGCCGCGTAGCGCAGCGCGCGCAGGTACTTATTGGTTGCAGATATCGAGTTCCTGGTTGCCGGCCAATAAAAGGCGCGCGTTCTGCGCTACGCTGCGTTCAGTGCGCTCAACGTCGGAGTATAAACAGCCCTTTACAGCAACATTAAGCGATGAAAAGCAAATAAAAGAAGCCTTGTCTGCTTGGATCGCTCGTGGAGGTGCGGAGAATAACAAAAATATAAAAAAAAAATATTCCACGCGCTCGCGGTAAGCACGAGGAGGGATACAACTCACGTGACTTCCGGCGATGCCTCCCTTCTGACCGCCCCGACACCTTGCGGTACACTGTTACGTCACAGTGCACGGCGGGAAATTTGAATTGGGCCTCGTATTTCTATTTTTTATAAAAAAACTACGCAACTCTATAGTGAAACAATTTTTTTGTAATGTCCTGATATGCCAATTCAACGCCTAGCATGAAAAAAATTTTTTTTTTTTTTGGCGTGTCAGAGGCCCTTTAAAACTCAAATGTAGCTATTTTTATTTAATATAATTTAGGTATTATTTGTACAAATTAAAATGTGCTATATACATTTGCTTCATTTAGCAAAGTTTTACGTGATCTAATATGAAACGTAAAAAAATATAGTATTTTGTGTACATAACCGGAAATAAAGCTCGAATCTTGCTAAATGTGCGTTGGACAACGGCAAGCTTTATTGCGGATTAAAATGACTTTTACTTCGCATTGCGCACAGTATCAGGTATTCTTAGGCATACGTGTTAAATATTATTTTGAGGTAACTAACCTTATTAATGCCACAATATTGTCCACAATATATCTTGTGCGAGAACGTTCTCACAACGCACTACTAATAAGTTTCAAGTTTCAATTGCAGAAACATAAATAAAATACTATATTTTCTATTTATATTTTCTGCTAAAACACAATTCTAGGTTGTTACCTGTAAAACACGAAACAAATAAGAAGAGGTGTTTAAAAAAATAGGTTTTAAATTTGCTAGGGTTTTGTGACATTTGCTTATTGAAATATACAGCGTACGTGTTCTCCCAAAATATTTACTTTTTTTTCACCGCAAAAATAAACGACTCATTTCCGAACGTTTATTATTCGCTCAAATGTAGCTCTAGCGATCCGAACCAGATGGCAAAGTTTCAGCACTAACCGTTATCTTACTCAGAAGTTATATATGATTGTCTGAAAGTTGCTGTGGAAAAATGGGGCCCATTTTTTCCCGTTTTCCATGAGATGTATTTGAATTTATATGCACTAAAAGAGCAAGTTTTGAGCTTCTTGATCATATCAAGTTTCTTAATATACCTTATGTAGCCCACATGTAAGAACTTTCCTAACTTACAAAATTCATCAAAAGTAGAAAGTTGACTTATTAAAGTTGACAAATTATTCTGAAATACTACCTTTTTAATTAATTTTAATGCTGATTTAATGCTGAACAAGGTCCCACAAGCTCCTGCTGACTTTGACCTGACTAAATAATCAACTTGGAGATCCGTGGATATGTGAATAAATTATTATAATTATTACTATTGTTATTATTATTATTATTATTATTAATAATATTTGTTTTCTGTTGTTTGTTCTTTCCATTTAAAGTTCTTCACGGTTTTATTAACTCTTCCAGCCTCTTGTAAGATGTGAGCCTTAGAGTTGCTGTGTGCCTACACGGCATCAATCATCGTTTTATACCTCTCGCAATTTGAATCGATTAAGCCCTATTCATAGATCGGCGAAGTGCTACTACATGTACTCTGATTCACTCGACATTTTCAGTTCGTGTTGCAGAACTTCTGATTTCTTTCTCTTTGCAAGCAGTTAATGTATGAATAGGGTTGACCAGTACTTGCGTGTCGCTACGATATTATGTACTTGCCTTTGTTTAGAATATGCAAGCTTTGGTGTAGCTTCGTCGGTGTTCTTCTGCTTGTTCGTACTGCTCGAACTGTCTTCAAATTTGCGACTGTTCTAGCCTCAGACTTATGGACTGCGTTCCGCCACTGCCCGGGTGTTACCGTTTTAATATTTTTTCTCTCACAAGGGTTGTTCCTGGATACTTAAACAAACACTGATTGATTGATTATTATCATTATTTTATTTAGGCGTCATAAATCTATTTTAAAAGTGTCGCCGAAGGGTTCTAGTGCAGCGGTGAGCATGCCATCTCTGACAGGTGGAAGAAACGTCAGTTTTCGCCTTGGCCTTTTCAATAAACAATAATTTCGAAACAAAAACAAAAATTTGCCTACCTTTCTGTTTACGCTGTCGTTCATTTAAAAAGTTACCCTAGAACAATTTTTTTATAAATTAAAAATTAGATTTCAAACACGTGCCTGCATTATCATTGCGCAGAGAAGCCTAGCATGGAATTTCGCACTTTCCAAGTTCCCCTTCTTCACGCGCGCTAAGCCTAATGGCTCGTTTAAGACTTGTTACCTTTGTTTCATATTTTTGTAAATGAAAACCTGCATACTTATTGGAAAAGTACAGTGCTCCATTAATTTAACGCCGACACGAGATGGTTCGTTTTTGGCACTTTTTGTGCTATTCTGGGTCTATTAGTCGATTTGCGTGGTGAAGTCTTGACTCATTTATCACAACCCAGCCTGTCGGGTTATCTACCTAACGTCCCCGAATGAAATCACGAGATGGTCGTCCACGTATGATGTAAATAATGTGCAACAAGTCAGCAACATACGTTTAATCTTCGCTGAAAGTGCTCAAGGACTCAAGCTTACACACGAGCTACCCACAGAAAAGAGCCTTCAATTTCACTATCTACGACGGCTATTCCAACTAAACCACACGTGTTCAATGAACATTCCATGATCAAAAAAAAAATATATATATATTTACTCCAATATTAGTCTTCCCATCCAAAACTTATTAAAATGTCAATTGTTAACAATTGTCTTAGCGCAGCCCTTAAGAAGTGATGTGACCACAACGCGGAACAGAGTTTTGAGGCACAAATACAACGACTCAAGACCTCTGGATACCGAAGTACCACCTTTTACGATGCTGTAGAAACAATAATAAACTCTTACAGACTGAAAAAAAAAATACAAAGGACAACGCTTGGCTGTGATGCCCTACATTCACAGGGTGTCACACAACATAAAAATGTGTCTTCCAGGTATGACATCCCTGTTGTATTTTCAGCACCAGACAAGCTCAAAAAACTTTATCCAAAGATAAACACCTCACAGGAACGTCACAATGAATGTGACCTGAAACACAATCAAACATATATACCTTGCCAAAGCCAGGTTATATATGAAATAGTTTTCACCTGTGGCAAAGTAAACGTGGGCCAGTCCGGCCGCTGTGTGAACACCAGGTTGCGGGAACACGCTTCTAACTCAAACCAACACAGGCGGGGCATCTCGCAGTGCACGCGAGAGACTGTAACTGCAAACCGATACTGACAGAAACAAGAGCCCCCCAAAGTTCCGTGAGAAGAGATCAAGGGAACAATACGAGGCGATGACCAACAAAGAAAAGGAAAACTCTTGTGTCGGTGCACCATCAGTGGCATTAACTTTGTAGCGACTAGGTATCCGCCGCGATAGCGGTGTGGCTCACAGAAAGCGATCCACGCGAAAAGACGCGCACCAGTGCGCGTGTGGAAAGAAAAGCAAGAAGCTCCACGAGAGATCACTCGAGGAAGGCTTCGACGGCTGCTCCATCAGCTGGCTGGTTCCCGGTCCTGGCGGCATCTTAAAATACCTCCTGTGAATAAATGAAGGGCCGCCTTGGCCACTTCAATTGGTGACCCGGACGTGATGACAGCAGTTTTCGGAATGTCAGCTGGCTCAATAGGTATGTGGTGGTAAGCTTTTACTAAGTCTACCTTATTGTAAATGCAGGTCCCGTTGAGTTGCTCACAGAAAGCGAGCCACATCGCTATCGCGGACACCTACCTATACTCCGTTTCGCCTTATGTTGTACCGCAGCGATGGCTAGAAGCGCGAGCTCATAGCGTCGGCAGCTGCTCTTAGTGCACGAGAGCTTGCGCCGTCGAGATGTGCGCTAGAGCAAGGAGCTCGCGCTTGTAGCCTTTCCTGCGGTACATCATAAGGTGAAATAGAGTATAGTCGGTACAACTTCATTGCCTTAAGTGGGTTTCACATGCAGCGATTCCGCGGCCGAAATCGTTGCCGCTAGAGGCGCTGCGGCACGGATCGCAAGGTTTCATTTCACATGAGCGTTTTCTGCCGTTGCGATCACCGTTGCGATGGCCAATGTTGCTTGCAGCAAACAGATCCGCACAGTCGGTTACAGTGGCTTCTAACAACAATTCTAATGTCTTAGTTTTCAGTTTCCCATTTAATTTCACCTTAATAAAACAAAAGAAAAAAAAAAGCGTTTATAATACTAAATAAACCTTGGTCATATTTGCGTATGTTTTTTTTATTCGAACTTCGTTGTCGCGGAGGGTGGAACCTCGGATCATCCTCGGCAGTGTCACGGGCAGCTCCTTTCCCGGATGTAAAGACTCCAACTGATATGGCCGACCCGAGCCTCCTGGACGGCGTTGGAGTAGTTGGTACTTCCGAAATGGGGGTATGTGCCTTACTTGGTGTGACGATCTGTGTTGAAAAAGACAAGTCAATGTCTCTCAGTTCTTCTTCTTCTTCTTGTTCTGTTTTTCTCACTATACTCTGTTTCACCTTATGATGTACCGCAGGAAAGGCTACAAGCGCGAGCTCCTTGCTCTGGGGCATATCCCGGCGGCACAAGCTCTCGTGACTTAAGAGCAGCTGCCAACGCTATGAGCTCGCGCTTCTAGCCTTCGCTGCGGTACAACATAAGGTGAAACGAAGCATAGCGCTCGCACAAGCCGCTTCCAATTAGCGTCTCTTGCGTTCGCTACAGTATGTACTCAGGCGAGGAAAGTAAAAAAGAGCCGCTTAATTCAATGAAAAACAAATTCCGAGGAAGGGGACAGCAATCCCCCTCCTCCATGATCTACTGAACAGTTCTGACGCGACTGCTGAACCAAAGAAGCTCGACCCGCCAGAAAAAAGAAACCGCAAACCAGTCGCTGGCGTACTTTCTCTGCTTGCCGTCTGCTTCAAAAACGTGAAAACGCCAGCGTCCTATGCGCCAGCTTTCCCGCAATATTTCTCTTCTTGCCACGTGATTTCCCGTCGCGCTGTGAGTGGCCAGCATGGGAGCTGCCGCTCTGCCGCGGCGAAAAATTTACAACCTGTTGGAACCGTGCCGCTTAGCCGCTGCGGCTGGCCAGAGCGCCGCGACGGCAGAAATCGCGCCGCTCTAGGGCAAAAATCGCTGCATGTGAAATCCGCTTTAGCTTTCCTACTTGAGGTTGTTTCAGTGGATTACTGTCAACAACTTCTTCTTTTTTTCTGCTATTTATCAATTTTCTTGAGCGTAACTCCCCCTCTTTCTTTTTTATGTTATTTCTCAGTTCTGGAAAAAGAGAAAGGAGCGCTAGAATTGTAAGCAGTAATAGAGTGCAGGCGAGCTGGTAATTAATCGACATCTTGAAAACCCTGAGATGGGGAACGATTGTTGTGTTCGTCCGTTTTTTTTATCGTTCCCCATCTCAGGGTTTCCAAGATGTCGAAAGGAACGCTACCTTTTTTTCGTCTTCCGTGCGAGTATTAAAACGACAGTTGTGAGTTAGCGCTTTTTCCGTTAGTGTGTACTTCACGTTCGCGCTATTTATTTGTAATATGCATATCTAACTAGCCCACCTTAATGTTTTAGTACTTAAGCTGAGACTGCAGCCAAAGCTACAAGCGCACGCGCTAAAGCCACGCTCCTGACTTTGAGACGGGCATTTCTAGTAGGATTCCTCCTTCTGCAGAAGAACGCTTCAAAGAGGCGACGTCGAGTTCTCGTGCTTGTGGCATTGGCTGCAGTCTCAGCTTAAAGGGGCCCTGCAATACTATGTAAGCGTTTGCCTTTTTTTTTGTTTCCACCTCTCTTGTGATTCGGGCAACCCAGCGGTCACGGAGAGAGTCACTAAATATCAGTGCGTCATATTTTAACCGGGCGACGCGGAAACCTCCTCCTCCTACGGGGACGCCCCGTGGTGCCCAACGCTCGCGGCATGTAACGTCATCGGTCCCCGTCAGCTCCTGCCTAGAGCACTACATAGCTCCTTCGGAGCAGAGTAGCGCAATCTAGAACGCCGTCTCTCGGCGACTAGCGGCGAACGCACTTAGGTTCCAACTCCGGTCAGAAATGCATGGGGAACGTGAGAAAATCGTTGTTTCTTCAATATTGTGGAGATATACGGAACGACAATAGTTTTTGACATAATAAAGGAACATTTTAGAATAATTTGTGCTGAGTTGTGTGCCATATAAGGACGTATTTGATTTTTAAAAATTGCATGAGCGGCATTGTGCAGCAGTCGACACGGCGACATGACAGCGTTCACGTGACCCGCTCCGGCCAACCCAAAAAGCCCATCTCCGCTGCCTGCAAAAATCGTCTGCTTCAAACGCCATTGCCTTCTCAAAATTTGCACACGCGTCCGATATAATTAAGACTTTGATAAAGTGTTTGGTGCTTTACCACCTTCACGACAGACTAGTTTAGATAAGTGTGAACTCGGCGTTTATTTTTTAATCAGCCGTGTTGCGTCGATCTCCATGTGTTCTCCCATAGGGCGAACCGCCTCCTGGAACCCTGAGTACCACGTGACTCGCGCCGAGCTGCTCTGTCGTCCATGTTGTCGGCGAAACACGCGGATCAAAGGATTGCGCTACTCTGCTCCGTAGGAGCTATCTAGTGCTCTACTCCTGCTTACGACTGGTCAGAGGCGCTAAAAGCTTTTTTTTTTTTTTTTTTGTCGAAATACAAAGTATAAGTTGCGTGAACCGTTTCAATTATTTGTGAATGTAGTTTTTGTTCAGTATTTATGACGAGAAAAGCAACAAATGAAGTTTAGAAAGTACGGAAACAAGAAACAACGCACGATGACCCGTCGACATACCCGCCACGAAGCGGTGGAAGAGGTGGCGCAGGACGGCGCAGGCGCCTCCGCGGATCCTAGCAGACGACGCAAGACGCCGTCGTCACATTTTGCAATAGGGATGCCGCGAACTTTTTTCGAACCGAAGGTTCGATGATCGATTCAAGCGGTCGAAAGGTTCGAAAGCTTTCGAATTTTCGAACTTTCTATATCGAGAAATTCGACGGAAGTCGAATTTTTGAACTTATTAAACTAAGAAGTTCGACGCTTTTCGAAATTTCGATCTTATTACGCTGCGAAATTCGATGCTCGTCGAACTTTCGAACTTGATAAACAAAACAATTCGATTATTTTCGAATTTTCGAACTTCTTGCACTAAAAAGTTCGAAGCTTTTCGAACTTTCGACCTTCCTACGCTAAGAAATTCGATAAGTTTCGAACTTTCGAACTTATTAATCTAAAAAATTCGAAAAGTGTCGAACTTTCGATTCCTGAAAAATCTAAAGTTCGACGAACTTCGAACTTTTAGGGTAAACGTTCGAAGTTCGTCGAACTTCGAAAGACCGGCAGGCGGTTTCATTTGGATTCAAGCAGTGAGGTACATTCGTAATTTTTTGTTTTTCAATTTTACATGCGGTGCCGGATTCCTTGCGAAAGACAATGCCGTTTATTTCAATCATCTGGCATGCTTGGATTTAAAGAAATAGATTCCCGAAGGAGCGAGGAAGGACGACGGGTTTTTGACAATTGTCGTTTGTGCCATATTTGAAGCGCGCTATAGACGAAGCTATTTATGGTAGAGATGTTAAACTTTTTAAGAATGATCTATGTATAGCCTAGGTATGTGTCGTCGTAAGTTATGATTATTGTTATTCAAGACGAGTTTCGAAGAAATATCCAAACATGTATCTACGGGCAATTATGCCCTAAACTTGGTAATTATTTTCGTCTACATTGTTTGAGGTATCGCATTTAAATTAATACCACAAACAGTACATATCATTACCATCAGCAGAATACAAAATAATTTATTTATTGTTTTTTTCACGTTGGGGAATAAATTAACTCATGGGAGAAGATTTCTAAAATTGTTCAAGTTCAGCACGTCATAAAAAAAAAAAACAATTTTAATTTTTTTTTCTCATTTCACGATCCTGTGACGTGTTTCTTTTGGCCTGTACACATTTTGGTAGGAGAAACTTGTTTCATAGTTTTGGGCCTCTGAATATGCAAGAATACAACGCTTCCGGCGGGCTCTTGATAGTTTTTTTTTTCTCTCCAGCTTTTAATTTTTGCATTTATTGTTATGTTTATTTATTTATTATTTTTTTACCAATGGCACAGTTATTTAGGTCGAAAACACATAGCTTTGAACTTCCTAGCCACCGAGCATGTGACGAGTAGTGCCTTCTGACAACGAGTTTCTAACAATGATCATCTACGCGATCTTTTATGCAGTGAAGAGCGACAGTAGCTATACATATGCCGAAATAATTTTGGATTAAAATAAGCTCGACCATGCTCTCTTTCCCCGCATTGTTTACTTTAACAGTCCGAAATATCTGGGGCCCCCCGTTTTTCCTCTTCCGACGCCACTGGTATTGTAGAACGCTCCTCGACCTCAAGTTGCATCAGCTTCTGTGCTTTTTGCTCGGCGTTTGTTCCGTACCGGAAAATAAACCTCCAAAGCAATTACAAACAAAAAAATTGTCAAGGTGCAGGCGAGCTGATATATGTTGATCATGATGCAAAATCCCGAGACTGGGAATGAAATTCGCAAGAAATAGTGTAAGAAGAAAGAAAAAAGGGGGACAGAATAACGTCTCGAACTCAGCTGAGTTGAGTTTGAGACGTTGTCCTGAGCTGACGTTTCAGCTGAGTTGAGTTTGAGACGTTGTCCTCAGCTGAGTTTGAGACGTTGTCCTGCCCCCTTTTTTCTGTCTTCTTACACTTTTTCTTTCAAATTTCATTCCCAGCGCTGAGTTTGAGGCGTTACCCTGTCCTCTTTTTTCTGTCTTCTTATACTTTTTCTTTCATATTTCATTCCCAGTCTCAGGGTTTTGCATCATGTACAAACTAAACTTACTATATGCCAGCGTCACTTGGGCGGCGTTCGATCGGATTACTACCAGCGTGCAAGGGGGTAGGGAGGCAGTTTGCAAGATCGCTTCAAGGGTTTTCTGAGCCTCAACCACCTGCCTGCCCCTGGCCGTTTAAAACTGGATGAGTATCGTTAAACAGTGCGTTCGTGTGATCACTACTTCGTGATGCACGTTAATGACCACCCCGGGCTGGCGGTCACAATTACTGATCTATGGTCAAACGTCACTCTGCACTGGCAAATATTCCAACAGATCCGGGAAACTCGTCGTCTCATTTAATTGCCTGACCAACTTCGCGCAGTCTAAATATCACACCCGAACTGTTCTAAAGCTGATTTCGTGAAAACCAGTGAGGCGTGAAAACGTTATTTGAAACTGAAACTGAAACTGTAGCGGAACATTAAAACCGGACCTCGAACTTTGCGCACTTAGACGTCAAAGAAATTGAAAACCTTCAAAGTTTTTTTTTTTTTTTTTTGAAATTTGCCTTGAAAGAGAATCGAAACTTTCGAGCTTTTCGAACTTTATGTAGAAAGAAATTCGAAATCTTCGAATTCATAAAATTTATGTTTATAAGAATTCGAAACGTTCGAATTTTTCGAATTTCAGATCCAAAGAAATTTGAAACATTCGAATTTCTCGAATTTTCAAGTTAGGAAAGTACGAAATCTTCGAATTTCTCGAACCTCGAGTAAAACAATATTCGAAATAATCGAACCCAAACTTTTAGAAACCATGAAAGCTTCGAACTTTTCGAATTCGAAACTCCACGATTTTTGAAAGTTGCGAATTTTTCGAATTCGAACTTCCGTACGGTCGAAAATATCGAAACCTTTCGATTTCGAACATCAGTTCGGTTCGAAAATATCGAAACCTTTCGAATTCGAACCTAGGGTGGTTCGCGGCATCCCTACTTTGCAAGAAGCGAAAGTGCGACTTTGTCTCCTGTGGTCTCGCGCCACTGGAGACCCACCGGAACTTTTCCGGAACTTGAGCGTCGTCCATTTAGGGCCGAGAGGCTTCGCCAGTGCGCTCCGGAGCCTTAAGAGGAGGGTCCTCGTACGGGGTCACTCCCAGCTCCGCACTTCTATCGGGGATTCGGATCTACAACTCTGACAGACCCGGTGAGTTCACGCCGGCAAGCGCGATGGAGGGCTGACGCAAGCAACGAGACGTTGACGCGCATGCGGCAGCAGGGGAAGCGACCATCAACGTAAGCCGCAGCCGATTGTCCAGTCGCTTGTTGGCCACCCAAACCAGGACCAGGGACATCATGAAAGAAGTTATTTTTTGTTTGTTTTTGTAATTTTAATTTGCCTATAACTTTTAAAATAAAGCGAATTTCGAGAAAAGAAAAGTTTGACTACGTTACTACGTTCAGTGCGCTCGGGTTCGGTCCAAACTAAAGAACAGTCAAAAAGGAGAGTACTATCGGCCTCAAATAAAATGCGAACAACGGAGCGCGTGGCCTCGGTACATGCTGCGCCTCCTGGAGGCCTCCTGAAACTGACAAAAAGGACAAGAGTCATGGTGGGTGTAAAGCGCACAGTGGAAGCTTGGAGTCATCGCATTATTAAACCAACACCGTGAAAGTAAATCGTCTGACATTAATCTTATATTAATAAATCAAATAAAAATTAATCCAAAGAAAGACGACCTAGGGAAGCGCAGTGTTGTATAGAACGGCGTTTCTGGAACGCGTTCCTTTTAGGAGGGGCGAAAGAACGCCGCCGTTTCGTTTTGCATGTGGAACTGGAACGGGAACTCGTTACATATGTACTGCAACGGAAAAAGGAGCTGTGTTCCTTTTTTTCATCCAGTGGGGTAATTTTTATTTTATTTCTAAGAGGGAAATTCTAAAAGTATGAAAACGATATATTTACGAAGAGCAGGATTTCGTTAACTTTTTGGTTACTTATCTTAGGGATTATTTTGTGTGGTCCTCGCTAGGTAACAGTCGGGTGAAGAAGAACTAGTGGACATCGATTCTTTCTTCAGTGCCCTAGACTGCCGTACAAAAAGGAACACTTTTAGTCGAAGGAAAAGACATAGAAAGAGGGAAGTTTCAAACTCAGCTACTTTCTTTGTTTCCACGAATCCACATACACATAGAAATCTAAGGCCGACTACAGCCATCACGGAACTTCCACAAAGAGACCTACAGTTACAACAAAAGAACAAGTTACCAGACATCGAACACACACCTGTATCCCGAACATTGGCCACTTAAAAGAATCACTAAAATTAACTTTTATTCATTCTCAACTTCTCCCCCAAAATCAGACTGAATAACGAATCCAACCTTCACGAAGAAGGACTTGGTAGTTTTCAAGATTAACCTTCCGAAAGCCCTACCCTCTTGTTCACTTGCTCGCCTTGCGGACAGCACCATCGAGAAGCAACTGTTATTAAGTTCGAACAAGAAACTTTGTTAGATTGAAACGTGTGAGGATCTTGTAAAACGCTCGTGCAATGTGCGGTAACAGTACTATCGGCCTCAAATGAAATGCGAACGACGGAGCGCGTGGCCTCGGTACATGCTGCGCCTCCTGGAGGCCTCCTGAAACTGATAAAACCACGGGTTGAAGAGTAGGGCGCTGCGGGGGTGTGCGTCCTACTCTGATGTGTTTGACCCTCACCTAGAACATCGCAAGCTTCGAAGCTACGACGGTGGTGCGCCGCTGGAAGTTCCGTGACAGCCACTTTCGTTGACTCGGTATGAGCCATGTGAGGAAGCTCCCCGCTCGCAGCATGAATCAGGCTGCTTGCACGCGCCCCTCGCGCGCGAGTCCGTGGAGCATTATTGCAGCCTGAGGCTTCCTGCTAACTTGGAAAGCTTTTTTTTTCTTAATACGCGTTATTTTCTTGTGAGCAGTATAGCAGAAACTGTGCGAAATGCGAGACGGAATAACAAGAGGGGACCCAGGACGGCTGTTTACTTTTATATATCAGCTCCAGCGCTCGCCCTGTGTCCTCTGTAGTTTTTGTGGCTCGTGTGTGGCGCTAAAATTGACAAAATGCAGGTATACTTGCTCGCGCATTTACCAAACATTTAACAAAATGTAGTAACTTTATAATGGACCAACAAGCCACTCAAGCCTCCCTTGGCTTAGGCAGACCTGTATGTGTATTTGTCTATTCCTATGAATAAAATTTTATTATTATTATTATTATTATTATTATTATTATTATTATTATTATTATTATTATTATTATTATTAAAGATTCTTTAAATGTATGATAGATTTCGCTCAGGTTTCAAATTTTCATCTCTTCAAAATCTTTTTGGAAACTGTGATGAAACGTTTTTT